>CANSZD010000928.1:1285000-1772500 GCA_947648045.1 Beta corolliflora | reverse complement strand
GTTTTTGCTCAATACTTATATTCAAGAGTAAAATAGACGAAGAAAATGGGTCAGATCCAGTACTCTGAGAAGTACTTCGACGATACCTATGAATACAGGTGTGAGTTATTTGGTTGATTTAGTTTTTTTTTCAAGTTTTATTTTGTGGTGATGGAAATTAGGGTTTTGATTTTGGGGGTTAATTTTGTTGATTTTATTTCAGGCATGTTGTTCTTCCAGCTGAAGTTGCTAAACTTCTTCCCAAGAATCGCCTTCTCTCTGAGGTTATATTATCTCCGATTTTATTTTGTTTTTGTTTTTCTTTCCATTTTTTATCATTTTGTTTTGTGGTTTTTTTTCTGTAACTTGATTGAATCATATAATCATATAATATATGGGTTTAAATTCACTGGTTGCGATTCTAATTTATGTAATTTTATTAGGTTTTCTGAATTTTGGAATTGATATTATTGATTTGATTAATATGATTTGAATATTTTCTGGCAATAATCTAGGTTTCACTGCCCTGAGTTTTCATTTGAAGTGGTATTTATGTTTTATGAAATAGAGCAATGATGAGGAGAAATTAAAATTGACCCTATTTTTTCTTGAAAAAAGTATTGAGGGTTAGGAATTGAAATGAAATAGTGTATAATTGAAATGAATAAGTTGTATTTATTCGAAATCGGAGTAATGCTTTTTCAAAAGGGAACACATGGATGTAGATTGTAGAGGTGTTTGTGTACGAGGGTTAACGTCAATGTCTAATTGTCGATGAATCGGGTGATTTTGCAGAATGAATGGCGGGCAATCGGAGTTCAGCAGAGTCGCGGTTGGGTGCATTACGCGATCCACCGTCCTGAGCCACACATAATGCTGTTCAGGAGGCCTCTAAACTTCCAGCAGCAGCAGGAGGCTCAAGCTCAAACCATCATGGCAAAGTGATAAGAATACGACATTGGTATTGTAGAACGTTTCTATAACTCTAGAAATGAAGCCTAGTTTTTATGGTGGACTGTCTTATCGTATAATATGCTTTTAAACAAATAGATCTTGTGAGCTTGTTCAAGCATCTGCTATGCTTTTAAAACAAATAGATACATTTGGTACTCCACTGTAATTCTCATTGTTTGAAAATGATGTGCTAGTTGCTGTTTGCTTTCAACTGTTTTTCGACTTTTATCTCTCACGTTCAAGTACTTTAGAGTTTAGAGAATGTCTGGCTTTATGGACTTTTGCTTTTGGGTCCTTGGGTCTTAATCTGAGAAGTGTTCTGTAATAGTGGCTATCTTGTTTTGCTGAATTTTAATTCGCTAAAATTTTTGTCTCATGAGTTTAGCGGGGTCACTTTTGTAACTTTACTCTGTATGGAGCCCATAAGGCCATAACCCTTTTATACCTGTTTAGTGTTTAGCTTAACTAAAATTTCAGCCAAATAGAGTTTCTTGTTTTTCCGTGTTATTTATGGTGTTGGTGTGCTTTTGATTAGACAGGGATCGTCATAGGAAACCTTGAATGATAGTGTTTTAGTCATTCGCCAAGTAGTTTTTGGTGTATTTGGTTATTTGATATGAGTTTCACCTCGTGATCTTGAGATAAAATGTTTGATTTTTACAAACTCTTGGGAGATGGAATTTCTCTTATCCTTGTTCCCGCTCCTAAGAGCTTGATTGTAAAGCAGGAGTCAGGAGAGAATTCACGTTCAATAGATCTTGAGCCAATAGGGTCTTTTTCCGCACCATTTTAAGAAAAAAAGTTTGCTCTTTCGCTACTCACAATATGTTTGTTGCGATTCGCCTCAATGCCATTACTAGTACCCCGCTTTGTTCGAGAACTCCTGTAATGATACCGGCAGAAATAATTGAACTTTTGTAATGCGGTTATGACGAACTTAAGAGTGTTACAAATTACAATCATTTCTGCCTATTATACATTTGTTAGAAGCATAACAGCGAAAGTGACATGTTGCACTCCCAACTCACATTACACCACTTATCATTGTAAATTGTAATAGAACTCCAAGAACTTATTGTGCAAAATTTTGCTAGAAAAAAGGATGCATGGGAATGAAGAAATTAATTAAAAAACAATCATCTCTATCCTCGATTGTCTTAGCCTGATTCATCTCTTTACCCCTTGGCCCTTGCTAGTTTCCATAGGTTCACCAGCAGTAGTAACATGCCCAGGATCCTCCTTGAACCCCCCCAATCTCACCCAACTTCTCCTTGGCTCGATCCATCAGCCCAATCCCAGACGTCCCACACTCTCCAGTCGTCGTCCCTCGCCGCGACGTCGGGTCGGTTCCAGTGCCGTGATTGAGCTCTTGGTTGGTGTTCTTGTTGCGGCTGGCCACCATAGTAGCCAGTCGTGAAAGCATCAACATCTCCAGTAGACAAGCCGAAGGATGCACATGCACCGCTTTTAGTGCTAGGTCCACCATACATGGCAGTGGTGCTTGATTGGGGTAACTGATTCCCGAACTCGTCTGTCTGCCGGGTTGGCCCTTGCTCATCTCTTGCGTGTGACATTGGTTTGTGTTTATGTTGGTTTGTTAGCTAGGACTAGAAATTGTATTCTTGAGGACTAGGTTGCTTTTTTCTTTTTCTTTTCTACTCTTAGTAATTGGGTATTTGGTTGTGTTCGTGGATGATTGGACTTCATGTTAGGGTCTTAAAGAGTATACGACACGAATGTTTGTCGAAAGGTGTGGCGTGGCATTTAGGAGACACTTACATTTGTGGCTAGACATGAACAACACGTAGAGACTTTTCTTCTTGTGAAAACTTTCCTGTTATTTGGAGTCTATTAAACTCCGACCGATTCTAATTTGGGACCAATTAGGCCCCAATTGGTGAGAAAGCTCCTCTCCTAACAAGTATTGCTTTGCATTTTTAGTCGGGCTCGTACTCGGGATTTTGGATAAGCTACAATGATTCGTCTACTCGCGGATCTAAACATTTTTTAGTTAAAATGTCAAAACTATGTACATGGCATGCTCTTTGTTGGAACATTTATAGTTAAATGTGTCCGTAGGTTATATATATAATGTTTATTATACTTGGTGGTGTGGAGTATAAGTATAATATGAATTAAGAGGATTTAAATGTGTCTTTTGGTGTGAAGCGACACCTTGTTTTAGACATTTCCCTCTAACTATCTCCTATGTTATAAATAGGGAGATGTCATATGTATAGTGAGATATGAGAAATCATTCCCATGGTACTTGCTTAGAGAATGAAATTCTCTTGTGTTTTCTCTAAACAAAATCAAACTACAAACTCTTGTTGGGATTGTTTCTTGTTAACAACCAAGATTCAATGTTTCTTCTTCGTATCTCATAAGTATTACCGTGATACTCGTTGTTCTTAGCGGGTCGGTAAATAACTTATAGGAAAGCGTATAAGTACGTGCTTGGAAGATCGTTTATCCGGTTACTCACTATTATATCCATATACATTTCTAACAGGTACAACCTTGAACGACAACGGGAAGTCTAGCTTAGTTCAAGAATAGGTGGTAGTTCAGTGCAACACCATCTCAAATTTTTCGAATTGTCATTCTTGTTCACCTGAATTTGTGGAGGGTTTTAAACTTTGGACCACGGCCCTAATAGGAACAAGCCCACACAATCTTTTGTATCTTGTAGAAAAGATCAGCTTACTTATCATGGAGGATACAAAAACTCCTCCAAAAATTAATTCGATATTTGTTGAGGAACAAATCGTATATATATATTTTCTTTGTTTAGCACTGAAAAGAGATCTATGTAACTTCGTGTACCTTCTCTACGAAAATATCCAATTATCAAGAATTATCCTCCTTAACAAAAATAGCAAAAGGATATTATCTCCTATGACCGTGACATTGAGGCCATTTTCCCAAATGACTGAGATTTTCACCCCTATCTTGGATAACCTTAACTTGTATCTTATCATTAAAACCATGGGATTAAAACTCTCCCGTTCCATTACAGAACCGTCGTTTTGTAACGGATTTTAAATTTACGTTCCGAGAAATCCTAGTACGGATGGCATAATAAAAATCACATACTTTTCGCCGTGTTGTCCGTTCCGTAACGCGAACACGCCGCGTCAGAACATTTTTAATTCCGTTACATCCGTTCTTTTCAAACATTGGCCAAAAATATTTTATGAATTAATTATATAGCTAATAAAACATGATATGTTGATATATTTGATTATATTATGTTGTAATAATGCTTTATAAGCTAAAACAACGCAAATAAGGTTAGAACATATTAATGTGAATTTTTTGAAAAAATTCACGCCGCGTCGTCCGTGATCCATTACATTCATCAGTTACAAGCCGCTTCCGCGACAACTCAAACGTTACCGTGATTGCGACCGAATCCTCGATTTTTTTCCTTGATTAAAATTGACAGAATGGCCAACTATGTTGACTTATTTATTTATTTTAAAAAAAAACCCAAATTATCTCTCCTCTTTTATCTAAAACCCCACCCAGCCCAAAAACCCACCCATCCCCAGAATGACCACTATCACATACCCCGATACATATACATCAATCTATAGTGTGGAAAGGTATAAGGGTCTCACGGGTAAAATTGTAAATTAACATTGTAATTGTTATTTTTGGCTGCTTAAATTTTACTTTCTCAAAGTAATATTGATAATTATTTAGGGCAAGAAGTCGCAAGATCCCATTGGATTAATGGTTTAAGTCTTTAATGAAACACAAATAATTATTAGAATAGACAGTCTAATTTTAACATAAAATTAGACAAACCTAAGCCTATAATTTTCCCACAATCCCATTCCATCTCACTCTACCCCAACAAAATCCCTAAACATCTCGTACCAACAGTTGCAGATCTAGGATTTTTATATAGGGAGGCTGAGCTTATTGTGTTAATTTCTTTGAAAATGATGTATAAATCACTCATAAATTAAATGCGTATAGATACCTTTTGTTGTATTATATATTAAAAAATAATACTCATTTGTTCCAAAGATAGAGGTAATTAGAGATAGTAGGATATAAGGATACACTTATTCGAATGAGATAGTGTGTGCCTTAATGTTATAGAACTGAGAAAAAGATGTATTAAGATAATAGAGAGATTTTTCTAAGATATAGTGTAAATAAATATAGATAAAAAAGAATAGTGTAAAGAGTGTTATAGATTAGACAAAGTATTGAAAGAAATTTATATTACTTTCAATGTTACATGGTTAGAACTTATCACTTATATTAGCGACTTAAGAATATACAACACCATAGAAAAAATACGTAGATAAACGAAAATGTAGCAAGTAAAGAATTTACACGTAACGATTTAAGAATATACAAGACGAGAAAATACATATATAAACGAAAATGTGGTGACATTTATATCAAGTAAAGAATAATAACTCATCACTTCTTAATTTTTTAAAAATGACCTTACACGTTTTAGTAATATAGTATAAAAACAGTGTTATATATTTTCATTAATTTTGTAGTCGTCAGTGCTCAACATTATGTAATTACAAAAATAAAAGTATGCAAAAATCTCTATTATATACGAACACATGCGGGGAACCAAAAAATAGAGAAAGGAAAAAAAAAGGGAGATAACTAACTACTTCATTTAAACGAAAAAAGGGGGAAAAAAGAAAAAAGTACCACATTTAAATTGAAGAACAGATTTTTGAAAAAATTAAATAAAAAGACAGTTTTTTTAGTTTTTTATATACTTTCGCACGTATTGCGTGTATATAAAAATTTAGTTTTTATTAAAAGCAACAAGGGCTTTGGTAGTAGTAGAAATAATGAAAATCATACAAAAATAAATTAAAAACCCATGATCAAGTTAAGGAATTACGTTCTTAACTTCCTATGAATCACCTTTGACCTTACCTCTAAAATAAAAAGGAAATGAAAAAATGACATGGCAGTAAACAACAAGGAAAAGTCGGAAGACCAAAGTTAGAAAAGCCAAAAAAAACCAAAAATTGATAAGTTGCTGGAATCGAACGCACAATCTTTACATCTAGCACACTAACGCACTCACCACCTGCTCCACCAAAGATGTTTGCATATTATCTCAGATAACAAAGAACAAAGAATAAATATGCTCATTTTCTTGGACATCACTACCTTCATCCCCATACATCGCCCTTTGGTTGAGGAGTCTCAAGAAAGAATAAGGGAAAAGAGCATTAATGATTCCCTTTTATATATGTTGTTTGTTTCACCACTTTAGTGAAACCCTTTACCCATTTTTCTTATTAGCTAATCCCAAAAGTCCTCTAGTTTAATTACCCCACCCCCAAGGTTTTGAAAACCCTTACTCCCCTTCATTACCCACCTACCCATGCAACCACCACCACCTGCCCACCCAGCCACCGAAACCTGCCCCGACCACCAACCACCACTTGACCCCAACACCCCAGCCACCAAAACCTTCCCTGACCATCAAACACCACTTGAATGGTTGACTCCAACACTCTAACCACCAAGAACCGCCCACCAACTACCAGAACCGCCCACCAAAGTGAAAACCACCACCGAACCTACCACTAACCCACAAACCCTAGAAAAAATAGCAAAGAACAAAGAGAGGGAGAGGTGAACCGTCGGCGAAGTGGGGAAGGAGAGGGGGAGGAGGCGACGACGCCGAAAAGGGGAAGGGGAGAGGCGCAACACTTGGGAAGGGGAAGGTTACGGACCTTGGGAAGGGGAGAGAGGAAGGGGTGGCGGCACGGTGGGAAGGGGAGGGGAGGAAAGGGGGGGGGGGGAGGGCCCACAACGGCGGTGTAGTAGTGGGGTAGGGAGGGGCAACGAAGGAACAACAAGGGTGGTAATCGGTGGTGCTATGGTGAAAGAAAGAGGAATGAAAATATACCCACCAAACAACATTTTAAATCTAAGGGTTTTGTTTTCCTTTTCCCTTTTACTCCTTTCGATTCCATTCCCTTTACCCTGCATGACAACCAAACGGCCCCTAAATAACAAAGAAGAAATATTTTATCCGTTTTAAAATACTTGACACGGTTTGACTTTTGCACTATTCATGCAATTTCCATTAAGTGTATCTTGTGATTTTTTTCTCAGTAAGGAAAAATATAGTCAATGTGGGATCTTGCTAGGATTCGTCTCGACATATACTTTTAAGATATCAACTTTTTATAATTTTTACTTATAGAAAGTTAGAGATATTAATTATTAAAAATATACATTGACAAGCGTGTTATGAGAAGGGTGTCAAAAAATATAGGGTTTTTTATGATATACCCTTGTATTTTTTAAAATTCTATAATGTACCCCAAATGTTTTTTTATTCTACATTGTACCCCTGTGTTTTTTAAGTTTTCTATAAAATACCCCTAGTGTGTATTAATGAAAACGGACGTTAATGATTTTTGAATTCCCACCCAAACCTCCGTTTAGTACAATCTACTCCCACCCAAACCCCCTCATCCCCTCCACCGCGGCGCCCTCCCCCCTCCCTCCCCTCCACCGCCGCAGCTCCTAACCCCCCTCCCCCGGCCAGCCCAGCCCCCTCCCCCTCTCCTCCGCCGCAGCCCCCCACCCCTCCCCTTCGATTTCCCGCAGCCCCCCACCCCCTCCCCTTCGATTTCCTTGCCCCACCCCCTCCCCCTCGATTTCCCGCAGCCCCTACCCCCTCTCCCTCGATTTCCCGCAAAGCAATTTTCAATGCATCGTGCGATTGCGAGATGGAAGAGAGAGATTTGAGTGTTGATTTTGCGTTGAAACACGATTGAATCCAGGTTGATTTTTTTAAAAACAATGGCGAGGGTGGTGGTGGTTGTTGTTCACAGTGCGGTGCGAGGGAGGGAAGGGGGTGGGGGCATGGAAATCGAAGGGGAGGGGGTAGGGGCGGCGGCCATCATGGTGGTTGCGGGGGTGGAGGGAAGGGGGAGGGTGGAGTCTTTGGTGAGGGTCGGCAGGGGGAGGGTTGAGAGAGAAGCCCAGAAATGCAAAGAGAAGTTAACGGTAAACGTTACGTACACTTAACGTAGGGGTACTATGTAGAAAACTTTAAAAACTTAAGGGTACAGTGTAGAAGAAAAAAACATTAGGGGTATAACGTAGAATTTTAAAAAACACAGGGATATATTGGAACAGAGGAAGCATGACAATTTCGCGTAAAAAGTCCAGCCCAGAAATACAACATAGCAATAATAGGCTAATAGCACTAACAAATTAGCAATAGTTGAGTTCTCTTCTCTCTCCTAACAGTACAATTTCGGAATCTCTTTAATCAGGTAATTTCTTTCTGACAGTGTAATTTGAGTTCAATACTTCATCCATCCAACTAATTTAACCTACATTTTGTTGTTTAAATGTCAGTTTATTTCTCAATTATCAATTTTGGCACTCTATGTTATATAATTTTCCGACATATGATAATTTGAATGAATTATGGCAAGTCTTTTTTCCGGTGGGTGGATTGAGGGTTTGATTCTTCTGCAATTAATTTTACTTCAATGAGCTGAAGGGGAAAATTATTGCACATTGAGCTTGTATAATTATATGATATGATACTAACTAAAGAGGCTTACAGTTATGGCATTTATGAAAACCTAGTTAGTGAAATCATGCAATTGGATGACAACGGATATCTGACACCTATAATTTTGGAGGGATTAAAAGAAAAGAGAGCCAAAGTCATGGCATTGACTTATGATTACTGGGATCTGGGTAGAAGAATTGGTTAGTTTTGTCTAAGTGTCGAACTCGGCTATCTTTAGCGAAATTTTAGGCCTTGAAGTTTGTAAGTTTTATATTGCAATCCATGAACTTTGGGTGGTCAGGTGGATAGTGATGTGTTTTTAGGTGGAAGGAAGAGTCTGAGATATGTAGGAAATGAGTTTATTAATAGCTTGGGTAATAGCGACCAGGATTTCATTTATGCAGTGTTTACCTAATTCGCGGTAAAAGAATGGGTATAAGAACGCACTTCGATTCCTCATTTTGTTAAATTTTACCCTAAAGTGTAGTACTTGCGCAACTGATTTGCATATTCTGGGTTGTATTTCATGGGGATTGGGCGATTAGGTACATTTTGTGATTATTAGCTTCATGATGTGCATCGTGAGTAGCGGGAGTATGAGGCTTTTTTGTCCTCATTGATGGAAGACTACTGGGCTAAAGTATATGATAAAAATACGAGGAGCCAATATTAAAGACAAACATGATTTAATGGTGAAAATTTCTCCCTTAACAAGTAAGAAAAAAACCACCAAAGTATTAATAATTTGAGGAACAACTCTCTTGTAAAGCACTCAAAACCATCTGCACAATCTCCCTGGAATGTGTATTACAAATCCGTTCTTTCAAGAGAGCTCTCAAGGTGTTTACAATCTCTCACCGGATATTAGGGTACAAGGAAGAAAAATCACCCTTGCTTTCTTTATATAGAGGACAGTAGCTTACCCCTTCTTTAAGAAATATATGTTCTAAGAGTCTTTGACTCTTCCTAGATCTAGAATTCAACAAGTACTGGGAAAGTAATATTCTATCTTCCTGAAACAATCAATAAATTAGGAAATAACACATCCAAGATTTCTATACAAACTAAAATAAGGAAAATACAACTAAGTGATGACACATGGAGAACTTCACAGGAGTTCTCCTCGGCCTTACACCACACGGTCGTGTGGTTTTCCAGCTCCAGTTTTCTGCAGTTACTCTTTGTTGTCACTTTATAGGTACTTCACAACCCAGACCGAGACCCACCATGCGCCCTTGAGCCCACTCTCATGCTGGACTTGTTAGGATCATAAGCCTAACAATTGCAATCACTCATGAGTCATGGATAGGTAGAATTAGATCTGTCCTTTGGAATAGTCGAATAGCACAGGAAGGGCTAGATCTATTTCCTGGTGACTGGTGAGCATAGCTTGATCATGTAGAAATAGTCACCCAAAGAAGTGTCTCCTTAAACCAGGTTTTCTGCTTAGAAGTATCTGAGTTAACTGATGCATCTTAGCTTCACAAGCAGGTGACGTACATCGAAATATTTGGGTTTGACTGGTGAAATGTAGCTACAGGCCCACAGGAAAAATTGCACCCTGATACTCTTCACTCTTCTATTAACCTCGTCTGGTGATGGTTTTGAAAATTCCAAATATGTAATGAATAATCTGTTTCCTTCTGGTATAATTACGAACTGGCTTGAATTGGGCACTTGGACCTTGTAACATATGTTTTTCTCAGCTTCTTGACTAGGACAGAAGAATCTGAGATCCCAGGACTACAGTAGAAATCAAGACCGAACCGATTGGTCCAGCTGTTTTTACACCTATCTGATGACGTCATTGATCTGATGACTGCCATCTTACCCAAGACCTAGTGAACATACGGCAGAAATAGATTGCAAGCTCTGCCAATTTTTGCTGTAGATACATGTTGCAGTGCTGGTGTAGCAAAGAATTTGAAAGAAATTATGATATCTCAAACTGACAAACTCTTCCTGAATTTCACTCATACCTATGCCCTTCTTGGCATGACAGTGTAGTGTGTACAAGCTCACTACCTTCTTGGGATTATCCTTCTCTGTTACAGTCTATAGCTTTCATGGGAGCAAAGGAATGAAAGAAGCAAAATCTCATTGGGGATGGTGCATAATTCTGCTTTTGTTTATTGGTTTGTTGCTTGGTCTGTATTTTTCCTTCATTAAATTGAAAATTTTAGGAGTTAATTTATTGACTATTGACATTGATGCAGTGGCAAAAATTTGTGTGGACTGATATCTATCAATAAATTGCAACCTCCCTGTCAATAGTCATGTGTCATCTTTCATTTTATACAGTTTTCTGTCATCCTTTACTTAATAGTTTGGTGTGAAACAGCAACTGATGTCCCGAAGGCGCAATACGATTATAGCTGCAGGATTAGTAGTGTTTGCTGCAGGGGGTTTGGCATTTCCTTTCTACATGGCGTAAGTTAACTGCAATTCTATGGCTTTGAGTTCACGGTGTTTTCTCGAAACTGACTGATGGTATGTTTTCCTTTAGATTATCATCTAAGAAGCAGCCTGTCATCGATTCATCAAAGCCCTTGCCACCCCAAGCAACCTTTCGAGGACCATATATTAACACTGGTTCACGTGATGTTGGACCTGACCATCGTAGTTATCCAAAGAATGATTAAATTATGTTCTCATGTACTCGTATATTATTCCCCTACTTATATTTTAAAAGAGCACTAGAATTTGTATTAAATAGCTTGTTAATTGTTCTTATAGACAATAATTTAGGAGGAAGAAAATCAATTTCAACCAATTGTCCACTTGCATCGCCATTTCAGTGCAAATTCAAATTAAAGATTTCATAACGAATATATGATTATATAGTATAGCATATCTGATGCTGAACATCTCAGTATATCAGATATACTATTATATCTGATATTATATCGAAATGTTTTACGTATTTAAGAATTGGCTTATAAACCAACTTCAGGAGAATAACCCAATAATCGAGTAGTTATCAGCTGCAAGAAAATTTCAGCACAGCCTTGAGACCTTCTGCAACTGCGTGCTTGCCAAGATCACCAGGAAACAGGATCCTCACGGCTGTCTGTATTTCCCTTGATGTAACATATGGCTGTTTGTTTCGCTCGACTAATTGTGTTGCCTGGCAAGATAAATTTTCTAGTATACCATTTATAAGATCATCCATCATGATCACAGCTTCCCTTGTAATTTCGAGGTCTTCGTGTACCACTTTCAGAACTTTGGAGATGTAATTCCTAAATGTTAAAATCTCCAAATCTGAATTTGAAGCTACACTTTCTTCAGAAGTTGAGGCCATCAGAAAATAGTGTATCAATTGCTACAACTTGAGTAATGTGCGGTATGAGAGTGAAGGGTATATATAGGGAGTGGTGTTCGACATTTCAAAAAAATTCAAACCATTTTTCAGTAGCATGGGAAAGTGGACTGGAGAATGGGAATAATCTCTTTTGTTCATGAACTAATTATTCGAACTCGAAATTTGTGGCATCATTTAGGTGTTTGGTCAACTCTTTGAGATGTGGGATTTATGGATTTTTTCATGATTACTCCATCATTGTCATTATTGGGACTACTCTGCCATTTTAGCAATATTCCTTCCCCAAAATTTTGTCTAATTAAAGATAGGAGAAAATAATGAGCATTTATATCCGTAGCTTAACTTTGAATTATACCAAAGTAACTAGTTGTTGACCCGGGCGATGCCCATATCATTTACCAATGTGAATTTGAAGTGTTAAATCAAAAAACTTGAAAGAAGTGAAAAAAAAAGTTATAGGTATTGGATTGTGTCGTGAAATGATCTTACAGTTCCTTTTAAGTTTTCTACATAGTAAATTATAATATGAATTATTGATCAACATAACCATCAACTTCAAGAGAGTACATATATATAAATATATAATTAATTATAAAGACTATAATACAATCTTATTTTTAAAATTTAGGTTAACATGTAAGAATATAACCAGATGCAATAAAATAGTGTAGTGGTGTTAGTTAGGGAGGTTATAAAAATTTTAAGAGTTTTCTTTTTATAATATAAGAGTACTGAAAAGTATAACATACTATTATTAGCATTAGATTAATGAGTATTAATATATAGATTTGTACTTAATTGTTTTAAAAAGAGAAATATTATCTTGTCTTTAAATAATTTTGTTTCCTATATAAAGTCCATGTGAAATTTAAGTTGTCCATATAGGTGATTTTAAGAAAGAAAAAAAAAACGTAAAATAATATGTCCTTGCCCTCTATGAAGGGAAGAGTAGCAGTTGTACTTCTTACTTCTATGAAAATGTTGGGTTTAATGAGTCACCCGAGTGTGTATTAGATGGTTGGTGTGGATATTTGATGAGTATGGATCAAGCAAATGAAGGAGGAGGACTATTAGCGATAATATGGCACTTTTGCTTGAACAATATTGGCGGGCCACATGAACTACCAAGTATGTGGGCCATAACTTTTGAGATAATTGGATGTAAATGTTGGGTCTCCTCAATAATTGTAGGGATATTGTGGGATGTAATATATATATATATATATATATATATAATAAAATATATAATAAATATATATATATATATAAATAAAGAGAGAGAGAGAGGAGGCAAGATCATGTGAGAAGGGAAATTAGGTGAGAAATGAGAAAGAATCACTGCCCTTAGATTAGATCCTATCAACGGCCAAGATTTAAAAACTAATATTAACATTAAACTACCTTTAATCATCCCTTCAAACCTAATTTTCTCTCTCCTCTTTTCTCCTTCAATCAGTACGTGGAAAAATAACTCCACCTCCAAGCGTACGTCTCTCCCGTCATCTCCTTTTGCCCGGAAATTTCATGGAGTCAATTACCACATCGCATGAAGGTTAGTTTATTTTCGAAAAATTTGTATGCTTCTCTTTTCGAAAATTTGGTGGAGTTTTTTTTTTTTTTTTTTCTGCGAAAATTTGTTGCTTCTTCATACGTTGTTGGCGAATTTTTCTTTGCTTCTCCATAATCATGTTTCTTTCATAGTTCCTTGAGTATTGCACTCTAAAATGATTGCTTGTAAGTTGGGCAAATATACGTTGTTTGCGAATTTGTTGTTCATTTTTTTCAGTCTATTTGTTTGTTTCTACAACATTTTCTTGATGGCAATCTTTTATTATTTAATGTGTTGGTGGGTTGTCTCTCTTCTTCTACAAGTAATAATAGTAGAGCATTTGAGGGTGGGTAATTCGAATATGCTATGGCTGCTACTATTATTTGTATGACTGGACTATTATTCGAATATGCTATGGCCGCCGTTAGTAACATTTGTAGTTAGTGGTATAAACATTTGTATGACTAGACTATTATTTCAAATTTCCTATAACTCCATTAGTTTGCTTTTCAATGTAGTTATACTGATTTTTGCTTATGATTTCTTCGAATCAGTATTATAAACTCCAACTCTCTATAGAAAGATGTGTTATTTTCTTGTGCTTAGAGTTATATAAAATAATAAGAGGTATAAAAGCAGTCTATAGGAGTTATAGGGAGTAGTACTAAGAGATGCCAATATTTGATTAGTAATATAAACTAATAGTTAGAGTTATGGAAACAGTAAATTAGAGTTATAGGTACTTGTAATTGGAGTTACGCCAACTTTTGTATACAGTTATAGGAACATGTATTTGGAGTTATGTCAACGTTTTTTATTAGAATTATATAAATTAGTAATTAGAGTTATAGAAGCACTTCATAGGAGTTATAGGAAGTATTAGTTAGAGTTATGCCAATATTTGATTAGAGTTAAATAAACTAAGAGTAAGAGTTATAAGAAGTTCTTTGGAGTTACACCAACATTTAATTAGAGTAATAGGAATTAGTGATTGAAGTTTATGTGCGTTTCTCTCTCTCCTAAAGAACCCACAGATGTGTGTCTCTCTAAAATCTAAATTTATTCATTAGAGTTAATCCTTCGTTTGTAGTCTGCTGAATGATGAGTCTTAGAGTCATTAGATTCATGCTTATGAAAATTATATTATAAAAAAGTTATTTTGTCGAGCAATTAGATTCATGATGTTGGAGTCTTAGTTATAGAGTTATAACAATATTTGTTTAGAGTTGCAAAAAGTACTAATGCTCAAAGCAATATTTTTTTAGAGTGATAGCAATTATTAATTAGAGTTATGGCACCACTTGTTTAGAGTTGTAGGATATAGTAGTGAAGAGGTACACCCATACTTGTATAAAGTTATAAGAAATACTAATTACAGTTATGACAACACTTACTTGGAGTAGTAGGAAGTAGTATTTAAGAGTTATATCAATGCTTGTTAAGAGTTATAGGAAGTACTAATTAGAATTATGACAATACTTCTTTAGAGTTGTACGAATGAATAGTTAGAGTTATAAGAAATACTAATTAGAGTTATGCTGATACATGTTTAAGAGTTGCACGATCACTTCTTTAGAGTTATAAGAAAACAAATAAATGTGGTACATTTGAGAAAATAGCTCCATTATTTTATCTATTAGACTCCTTTAAACAGATTAGCATTTAAAAACTAATCAAAAATGTCGTTTTGCTTGTCTTCAATTCTAGTGGGTTACGATCCATGTCGTGTGTAATGTAGCCAAAGATATGTCAATTTTTTTGGCACTTGAGTTAAAAAGTGGACTACTACATCAAATTGGCCCATCAGAGTGGAGTACTGCTTGGGTTATTTGCCATATTTAATTTATGTACAACACTTTGAATTGTAAAATGTTGACTTACAATTTATTTTTGCTTCCAAAGGGCACTTACTAGGAACCTTGGAAGTGCTTCAGTGCTTGTCTTTACAATTATAGGAAGTAGTATTTAGAGTTATGGCAACACTTTTTTAGAGTTATAGGAAGTAGTAATTAGAGTTATGACAACACTTCTTTATCGTTGTAGAAGATACTTACTAGAGCTACACCAACTTGTTTAGAGTTTTATGCAATAGTAATTAGAGTTATGAAAATGAAAACACTAGTTTAGAGTTATATGAACTAGAAAGTAATAATTAGTTCATATAACTCTTAACTACTATATATAATTCATAAAACTCCAATCAAATGTCGCCATAACTCTAACTACTAGTCTATACAACTCTAATGAAATGTTCGCTCAACTCTTAAATACTGGTTCATGTAACTATTATAAAATGTTGATGTAACTCTAACTTTGACTTCCTATAACTCTAATCAAATGTTTGCATAACTATAAATTCTACTTTCTATAACTTTAATCAAATGTTTGCATGACTCTAACTTTTATTTCCTATGACTCTAAATAAATGTTGACGTAACTCTTAACTTTTATTTCCTATGACTCTAATTAAATGTTGCCGTAACTCTAACTACTTGTTTATATAATTTTAATCAAATGTTGCAACTTGATAGCTGTTATCTCAATTGGCGAGTGTTTTGCGTGCAAACACAAAAATATGTGGGTTCGATTCCCACACGAGGCTTTTATTATTTGATATGGTTTTTTTAATGGTCTTGTTCGGTTTTTAGGATGTAATTTTTCTCCCTTACATATTGAGGTGGTAAAAGAAGAAATAAATTACACTAGCTTGAATCACAATAAGAAAACAAGTTCGACTCTACTTAAAATTTAGAGGAGTGCAATTGTAGACAACAATTTGTTCTATATTTTAGGTTTCTAACTTGTAACAAGAGTCATTTCATAACCTATGTGGGAATCGAACCCACATCTTGTGCATAGCACAATGCTCTTCCATTTGAGCTAATAGGTTTTAAAGTGTTCGAACATGATGTGCCCAAAAAAGCCAAAGAATATCCTTGCAAAAAAGTATTAGTAAACTAATAAGACACTCACATGACTCATGACTATGGCTTCCAAATATGGTTGAGGTTTATGTTTTCTAAATTCGATCATAGAGATACAGCACAGGATTAAAAAACATCAATTAACAATTAAAATCAGAACTACCTAATGTACTTTGTGATAGTCTGATAATGTGGTCGCCGTGTACTAATAATGGAGTCGAATTTGGAAAACTTAATGGCCGTGAACTTCTTATTTAGACCATGGAGGTACTCCAAATTAAACAAAGTAAACATGATTACAAAGTGAAAATCATAATTTAGAAGTAAGTATAACTTACAGTGCTCCCAAATTTTACAAGTGAAGAACCATAGACGAAACAACGCCTCCACAATTACAATATGATATAATGCATAACACAACAACAAAAATGAAAAATCAAGCCAAAAAAAAGAACGTTACTATCTGTAGTTTGCGATTAAAATGTGAATTTTTTTTATCGAATTAAGAAAACACGAGAGAATCAAGATCAGTCTCATAATAACTCATCAGTGACATAGCTACTAGGTTTATATAACCCATCGATCTCTAAAATGCAAAGTGACAAAAGTTAAAAGACTTAATCACTACTATTCAATTATATAGTTATTTTTGTTCTTGGATTGAGTCAACATGTTTAATTATACCAAGAAGACAATTGAGAACTCTTCTTGTCAACATCACAAATATTAGTAATTGATTGTCAATGTGCATGCTTGCTAAAGCGATTTTCTTTCTCGATAACAAAATTGTATCATCAGATCATTCAACTTTCTTTAGTCTAATTGTATGCGTTAATTGTATCATCAGATCGATTCATGGTGTAAAAAAAACAAAAACAAGATCAATTCAAAAGATTTAGTTGGCGTTAAAATTGCAGAAACAAACAATTGAAATTCCACGACCGCCGGTCCCCATACGAGAATCAAAATTCGTTTCACAACAACAAAGAACAATTTCGAATATAATCTTGAGTATAGCAACAATTTCGAATATACCAACAATTTCAAAATTCTAAAAAAAAACGAAAAATTAAACAAAATACTAACCTTCTTCTCCCATATTGTATGGGTCTATTGAACTAATCTTGAGTGCCAAATTTCACGAATAATCTGGGACGAAATTCACTGAATTGATATTGAAAAAGAAAAATTTAACGTATCATGGATTGGAAAGCAGAGAACCGAGATATGAGAGAGAGGAGAGAGGAGAGAGGGAGAGAGGAGAGAGAAAGGAGGTTAGGGTGAGTTTATGCGTGAGAAGCGTTTAAAGTTTGGGGTTTTAGTTTTTTCAAGTTTTTAATCTTGGCCATTAAATGAAACATGATCTAAGGGTTAGAATTTCTTCTCACTTCTCATGTAAAACTCCCTTCTCATATATATAAACATAAATATATATATATATATATATATATATATATATATATATCCTCCGTTCCATAATAAGTGAAACACTTACTATTTTAGAACGTTTCAAAATAAGTGAAACATACCTTAAATGGAAAAAAGAAAGTGACAAAATTACAATAGTACCCATCACAAACTTGTGTGGTTTGCTTTTCTCTCTCCTCCTTTTGGTAATGTGAAGGGTATTTTATGACTTTTTGGGCTTTTGAAAGTGATGTTTATTAAATCTTGTGCCCAATCTACATGTTTCACTTAGGGCAAGATCACATGAGAATGCTTCCTTACATGAGAAATGAGAATAAATCTCAACCACACAATTGGATTAGAGTTACAACACTTGTTCATTGGAGTTATACTCCCGAAAAAACTTTGAGCCCAACAAAAAAAAAAAAAATTAAATTTTTTTTTCTAATATTCTTTTTTTTGGAGTTACATCACTTTTTCATTAGAGTTACATCGCTTGTTCATTAGAGTTTTAGCGTGTAAAATCCATTCTCATTTCTCATGTAAGTATGCATTCTCATATGAACTCACTTCTAATATATATATATATATAAAAAAAAAAAAAAAAAAAAAAAAAATATATATATATATATATATTTTACCCCCATAAAAACCAAAGAGAGATGGTAGAATAGTTGGTTAGTGTGTTCGTATTTCAAATGGGAGGTTGCGTATTCGAGACTTCACAGATACATTTTTATTGATTACTTTGTATCACTTGTTTGGGAGGGGGAGGGGTACATGTGGCAGCATGTCATTTGTTTGCTTTTGGGTTTTAGATATATATATAGATGTTAAGAAATCAATACTTTCTAAGATGAATCCAATAATTTTATAATTGAAATATTTTCATATTATAGGAGACTACAGTGGTCCTTGAAAAAATTTGGCTTATTAAAAAAAACAGTGGGTGTATGTTAAACTCCTATAGCACTAGTTATTTTCACCCTAATTGTGTTGACAAGGAATTATAAAACTTCTTTTATTTGGTAACATTTTTTTTCTTTGGATAGGAACATTTTCATTCATGAAAAGTTATACATATCTATAATAAAAAGCAACCCTACAATAATATAAATCTAAAATACTACTATAAATTTTAATTTATAATCAAGATTATTAAATTCATCACCATGAAAGAGTTTTGATTGTATTTTGTTTTGGTGTAATATATTCTTTCTTGCTTAGCAAAAAAAAGATTATCTAATTTATCGCAACTTCAAATTCATGGTTTAAATTTGATATACTCTCATGAACAAGTTTTGATAACTTGACATCTTTACAAAGGCGAATATCTACACAGTTCGAGCTATAATCGTTAACACAAAAATGTATAATATATCACTTGTTTGGGAGGGGGAGGGGTACATGTGGCAGCATGGCATTTGTTTGCCTTGGGTTTTAGATATATATATAGATGTTAAGAAATCAATACTTTCTAAGATGAATCCAATAATTTTATAATTGAAATATTTTCATATTATAGGAGACAACAGTGGTCCTTGAAAAAATTTGGCTTATTAAAAAAAAACAGTGGGTGTATGTTAAACTCCTATAGCACTAGTTATTTTCACCCTAATTGTGTTGACAAGGAATTATAAAACTTCTTTTATTTGGTAACATTTTTTTTCTTTGGATAGGAAAATTTTCATTCATGAAAAGTTATACATATCTATAATAAAAAGCAACCCTACAATAATATAAATCTAAAAAAACTACTATAAATTTTAATTTATAATCAAGATTATTAAATTCATCACCATGAAAGAGTTTTGGTTGTATTTTGTTTTGGTGTAGTATATTCTTTCTTGCTTAGCAAAAAAAAAGATTATCTAATTTATCGCAACTTCAAATTCATGGTTTAAATCTGATATACTCTCATGAACAAGTTTTGCAACTTGACATCTTTACAAAGGCGAATATCTACACAGTTCGCGCTATAATCGTTAACACAAAAATGTATAATATATCTAAGATCATGTATGTCGATTTCCGATCTTACTCCCCACAATCTTCAACCGAAAGACTAAAAGTCAAACAAACAAAGCTTGTACTATAAAGGACTCTAAATGTCCCCAATTAATAACATAGAAAGAAACGCCCACAAACAAAGAGAAAATAATTATCGGAAAATTTTAGAGTATCATAATTATAAAAGAAATTCCATTAGAGGAAAAAGGAGAAGAGGGGACTAGGATTTTCACATATTTTGTCGAACTCACATGTAGCATAGTACACTTTAATTTCTTTGGTAACATTTAAGAAGAGAAAGTTTAATAAATTTCTAAGGGAGCAAAAGATGTTCCTAGTTACTCCTCCATTTCTTTTTCAAAGGCGTACACGATATTTGAGGACGAACTTTGATTGTTAATTACTATCATTTCATATTGATAAAATTGTAAAAAAAAATGAATTTATGAGAGTATTTTTCAAGACATATCTAATGGTATGTTTCTTTTTATAATTTTTATTAACTATATTTTAAGAAATATTTATGGTTAAAGCAAATTTTCATAAAACATACACGCCTTCTAAAAAAGAGTGAGGGGAGTAGGTTTGAAATGTATACAATGTGTATGTACGTTATTTATCTAATAGTACATTTAACTAGTTTTTGGGTTATGGGTAATATCTTCATGTACTTTTGTGTATTGTGATTTAGTAGTTTGCAGCAACCAACATCATTTAGTTTTAGAAGACGTCAAGAATGAAATAAGTCATTTATTATTCACAATATGCATTTGGAGCATTGTATCCTAATTCTTGATTAATACCATCATTAGTCTTGATAGAAGAAGTAATAAGAGCTGATTGGTGGATATTCTTTCATACTTGAAGTTGTGGATTCAACACTTCATGTTATTGGAAGAGGAGAGGGTTACATGTGGTGAACACTCATTTTAATGATATACAACTAGTGTTTAGGCGCGGGCGATGCCCCGGGATTTCTCTGTGCTACAATTTAGTAGTAGTTAAATAAGTCATCTCATTCATTATATGGATTTCAAAAGTTTTCTTTTCATATATCATCATTAATTTTGATTAAATAAGCAATAATAGTATGGTGGAGTGATGGTTGGATCTTTTTCTTTCATACTTGAGGTTGTGGGTTCGAATGTTCACGTTAACAATGCTTCTTTTTTTACTCCTTAGTCTTGTGAAGTAGACTTTCTCTCCATATGGATGCAGACATATTAATCGACTATGATCAAATTCGTTTATAGTATTGTAAATATAAGGGTAACAACCTCAAATGGATATGCATACATAATTAATTTAAGAACATGTGAATTTATTTATCTTAAGGATGCAAGGGCTATGTTTAATAACATAATAATACACAAACGGAAACATGGATCACTAAAAGACGTTAGATCGATGGTGATTCCTTGGAAATCCTTACATAAGGTCGGGGGTTCGAGCCCGTGTTTCAAAGATATTTAATTTTTAAATAATGACCACTTGACTTTGTTGGTTAACAGACACGTGGCAAAATTCTGGTGGCAGGAGGAGGGTGCCACGTGGCGCATAGACGTTGTTAAGCACGGCTTTTAATATATTTGTATAGATAGATGATTTTTCATATGGTTTGATGCTCTTAGCCATTCATGACTTTTGAGGTTTATCAGCTATTAAAAAATTATTTCTTAAGATAATATGTTTTGGGTTTGGGGAATGCCCCTTATTGTTTTCGTACATTGCATTTCAATAGTTCAAGAGAACGAATTTAGTTAGTTATTGTAATGTACCCTCCCTAAATAGCGACCTTATTTAAGACTAACTATAATTAATTAAGGAGTTAAGTCGCTAATTAGATATGTTGTTAGCGCAGACTTCCGCACCTCCCTTCCTTTGGAGAGTTGGGAAATCTGAAAGTATCTAAGCATAAGTGTGAAAACTAAACCAAATTATTTAATTATTACAACATAGTCTATGTAGTTAGATATCCAAGTTCAAAACATAAGTTACAATACATAGTTTATATTATACAAACAAGCACATCGCAACGGAATACACATAACACATACACTTCCAGACAAAGTTAATTTTGACCTTCAGATTACTCCTGCAAAACAGTTGAATCTGCCGCCGCTAGGACAGGTTCAAAGAACAAAACGGTCAGCTTATGCAGGTACACAAGTCCCACCAATTCCAAAATAATAAGGTGGCTGAAAATAGTATTACTTTAGTGTAAACAACATAACTGATTTCTCAAATGCTCTCACTTTATTTACGATTTTTTCACCAAATACCCCTGACAAATTTTTTTATTCACCAGATACCCCGACTTTTTTAGAAATTCACCAAATACCCCTGACTTTTAAAAAAATTACACAAAATGCCCTTAATGACTAACGGCGGTTAACTCCGTTAGTCATTAGCGTAAATTAACCCTAAAACCCCTAATTAACTCTAAGTCAACCATAAAAAATTCTAAGTCAACCTAAGTAAACCTAACTCTCCCTAACCCACCCCAACCCCACTAGCCCAACCAGCCCCCCCACCCCCCACCACCCCCCACCACCCCCCCACCGTAACAACCCTAGCCCCACCCAGCCTCGCCCCCAACCCTAGCCCCACCGGCCCCCCTCCTCCCTCCCCGCCCCCTTCCCCCTCCCCGTCCCCGCCCCCGCCTCCCCCTCCCCCGCCACAAAATCGCTCCCCCACCCCCTTCGAATCCCACAACCCTCTCCTTCGAATCCTACCGCAAAATCGCTCCCCCCACCCCTTAAAATCCGCCGATGTTGCTTCGAAGTGTTCCGAGCGAAAGGAGAAAGAGTAGCGAAGAGAGAAGATGATGGAAATGGCGATGATGGAGTTCGAAACCATGCGTCGAAAATGGTGTAGCAACGGCGAAAGCCGGTGTTGATGATGGAGTGCCAAAGGCTGGAGTTGAAGAAGGGGAGCGATTTTGCGGCGGGATTCGAAGGGGAGGGGGGAGGGGGAGCGATTTTGCGGGGAGGGGAGGGGCGCAGGGGGGGGACCGGGAGGGGGTGGTGGGGCCGGTGGGAATGGTGGGCTGCGTGCGGGGGGAGGGTGGTGGGCCGGGGGAGGGAGGCGGCAGGGGAGGAGGATGGGGGTCCGGTGGGGGTGGTGGGTCAGGGGTGGGTGGGGGGTGGGTTAGGGTTAGTTAGGGTTTTAGGGTTAGTTAGGGTTTTAGGGTTTTTAGGGTTAATTAGAGTTTTTTAAAGGTTAATTAGGTTTTTTAGGATTAATTAGGTTTTTTAGGGTTAATTAACGTTAATGACTAACGGAGTTAACCGCCGTTAGTTATTAAGGGCATTTTGTGTCATTTTTTAAAAAGTCAGGGGTATATGGTGAATTCCCCAAAAAGTCGGGGTATCTGGTGAATAAAAAAATTTGTCAGGGGTATTTGGTGAAAAAACCGCTTTATTTAATCACCAAGATACCTTTCTCTTTTGAATATTGCAAGAGTAACAATAATATCATGAGTATGTCGAGTAATCTTCAATAAAAACTATCCATGAATATCCGTTATATCATTCTCAACAATCATTTAAACACTTTCTATACACAAACTTAAAATATTTTAATTTTGGGAAGGAACATGATAAGTCATATTTATATATAGTGTTAAGGTGCATTTAGGTTGCATTTTAGAGCATTTAGATTCATATTTAGGTTCATCATTGCATCATATTCTTAAGTTATGTTATTCTACTCCTATTCGGTATGTTTTCTTGTTTTTGATGAATTTCAGATAATGAGAACGTATTTGGAGTATATTTAGCTAAGCTTGAGGATTAGGAGCACTTGGAAAGAAGCTACGATGCATAAGGATCATATGGATATGTCATAGTACGAGTTTGAGCCAAAACGAAGCGGAAAATCATTAGAAGAAATATGAAAAAGGAGTCATGTATACTCTTCTGATCATAACTTTTGACGTGCTTATTATAATCAAGAAATTCCAGTTGGGTTGGAAACTAGACGTGAAGGGCTTTCCAACGATAGGTCACACGCCCCAAATGAACTTCTGGTTTAAGAGATACAGGCTTTGCAAGTTGATGCAAAAATCGTTGTTTTCCCGCCCGGTCGACCGGGCGGTTTTGCCCGACCGGGCGAGACAAAATTTTCTTCAGACTCCAAGGCATGTTTGCCCGGTCAATCGGGCGAAAGTGGCTCCACAAGTGCTAGCGCGCCCGACCGGGCGGCTCTGCCCGGTTGACCGGGCGGAATTTCCTTTTTGTCGTAGTTTCAGAACAACGTCGCCCGACCGGGCGGTTTTTCCGGAAGGATAATTTTTGCCTTTTTTAGCCGGTTTTGTAAAAACTATAAATAGGGCTTTAGTAATTTTGATTAGGGGATCTTATTTTTCTGCGTTTTTAGGTTTAGTCTACTTCTCTTTCTCTCTAGCTTTAGTTGTAAACCCTAGTTTTTCTTATTCTTCATTAATTCATGAATTCTATTAGTTTCTTTCATTGATTTCTTTAATTATGTTTTCTTTTATAGTTTTAGTTTTTATTCTTTGTTTCATGATTGAGTAGTCTTATTTTCTAGGGTTTGGGAATCCATGTTTATAAGATAGGAAAAATTGACAAGAGCAGGCCCAACTATGGCCCCCCTTCCATAATAGATCCCAACTTTTGAATACTCCACAGCAGTCCCAACTTTGCGGGGTGTTTTACAATTATGGTCCAAGTAAAAGGGTTACCGGTTCAAGAGGTAATTTTTTTTTCTAAATTTTTTTGTACAAGTTTGAGGGGTTCCCCTGTTGACCCCTTGCCACCCCCACCCCCTGCTGTTTGCTGACCCCTGCCACCCCTCCCTTGCCGACCCCCCGCCATCCCCCCTCCCTTTCCGACCCCCTACCACCCCGCTACCCCTCCCCCGCCGACCCCCGCCACTTCCCTCCCCTTAAAAAAACCACCACTTATCTTGCCAACCCACAACCCCTTCCCCTCCAACCCCGAAACACCTTTCCCCCCTAACATGAGCCCCACTTTCTCTCTCCTCCTAGTTGTTTTGCCGACACCACTTTCCTTCCCGACGTCAACCACCCCCCTCCCCCTCCCCTGTTATAATGACCCATGTCTCAAGCCCACCTACATCACACTGCTAAACCCAGAACCCCAAACCCTCTAATCAACACGAGAATTTTTATATTACAGAAAGTTTGTGGAAAATTATGAATATTTATATTCAATTCAAATATTACAGAAACATATTTCCTACAAAGAACAACCAAAAATATCATACCATGTTTAGAAAATGACAAAAAAGATGATGTAATGAGTATAAGAGGCTCAATTACTTCATAAACTAATCAACTAAAAGATCTTGGCAACATCTTTAATCAATCCACGGTTAGTCTGAGCAAACGCAGTGAACTCATCAAATGAAATAAAACCATCACCATCAGTATCAATCTCTGCCATCATCCCGCAAATTTCCTCGAGGTAACGGAGCCGAGAGTTTTTAGCGCGTCACCAAGCTCGGTGGATGAGATTTTGTTCCAAATCATCACAATTTACCCCTCCTTTTTCCTTACTTTTTGTCCAAAATTCTTTGATAAAAACCTGATTAGGATGCTAAATTAGGGGTTTTTCACAGTGGTGTTGATTTTTGTTGGATTTATATGGTGAAAAAATTGGTTTTAATTGATTCATAGTGGTGTAGCAGTGGGTGCGTGGTGGTTGAGCGTCAGTGGACTGGCCAGCGGAGGGAGGGTGACTGGGCTCTAATGAGCTGTCGGTAGGTAGGAGAAGAGGTGGTTTTAGAGCAGGGTAGGGGGTGGCAAGGTAGGGGAGAGGTGGGAGAGGGGTGGCAGTGCAGTAGAAGGGGTGGCAGTGCAGTATAAGGGGTGGCATGGGTGATAGATTTAGAGGTTAACCTATTATAGCAGGTTAGGTGACCTGCTGAGACCATTATTGTAAAACACCCCCCTAAGTTGGAACTGTTGTGGAGTATTCAAAAGTTGGGATCTATTATGGAAGGGGGGTCATAGTTGGGCCTGCTCTTGTCAATTTTTCCTATAAGATATGATTATTGATTGATATTTATTCATGGTTTGATTAGTCTTGATATTTCTAATTGATTAGTGTTTACATTATTAATCTTGCAATCTGATCAATTGTCTGATTACATATTGCTAATATCGAGTCATAGATCGAGAGATAGTACTCTTTAGAGGCTTACCTACAATTAGCAAATCTGATTATGTTGAGCGACCGTACTAGCATATGTTGATTTGAGAGCGTTAAGGCCCGACCGTAGGATTAACATGTGCTCTAGATATCTGATTAATTGAACCATTGATGATATTTTTATATATTATAGTTATAAACATGGTAAACCATTGCCCTAGATCCTTTTTAGTTTGATTTTTGTAGTTTGATTAGTTTAGAACTTTAATTCAATTTTACTGATCTTGTTTAGTTTCTCTGTACTTTAGAAGCTAGATTAAAACGACCATCTCTCTGTGGATTCGACCCTACTTACCCTACTACATTGTTAGAAGGTTTTGCATGAATTATTTTTGACAGGTGTACGACAACCTATCAAATTTTGGCGCCGTTGCCGGGGACACGGTATAGTTTTTTTTAGTTTTTATTTTTTGGTGAGACTAAACTGTATATATTTTTTTTTTCCCTTTTGTGAATATTTTTTTTAATAACTTTTCTGTATCATGGAGTCATGCTATTTTGATGATGGGGATAATTCTTTTGCTAGGCAACATAGTAATAATTCTTGGGATTCTCATGTTTACAGTTTTGATGCATCATATCAAAATCCACCCAATTTTTTCATGAGTTCTCTTGAATTACCTCATATGTTTTGTGAACCCCATGTACATGCTAGTAATTCTAGAGCAATTTTTTCTTTTCTTCAGTATGAGAATGAAGCATTTTGGAAATACTATCATAGGCTTGGTGATTATATTGGTCCTAATCATGGAATTGAACTCTGGGATATGTGCCTAGTGATTTATGAGGGGTTAAATGAAGAAACTAGGATGGTGGTAGAATCTATGTCTAATGGGGAATTTCTATTCCGATCACCTGATTATTGTTGGGATTTAATTGTGTGGTTGGCTAGGGATACTTATTAGTGGGAGATGTCTTCATCTGCTCTTTCACCCCAAACTTACATGACACCAACCCCTTATTGTTCAATTTATCAGTCTACGTTTATCCTTATATGTTTCATCTGAGTCGACTTGTTTTAGGTTGAGTGTCATCATTTATCCTTTAAACACATGAGAGATTTGAGCGCACATGACTATAGTGAGGTCTGTCAGGTTTGGTTAAATCCAGTTTGGGAGAGATGGTATGTGGTATGATTGGAGAGTCGATTGCAATACATGACATGCTATGCGGCTTTGTTCGAGATTGTTTCGATGCTTGGTTTGTGTAGTGATTATATCTCTTGTGTTTTCAGTTGAGTGTTTAGCCCTGTTGTAGTCCTATATTGTAGGTCGTCTTTCTTTTCCAATGTTTATGTCTTATTGCTTGGGGACAAGCAATGGTTTAGCTTGGGGGAGTTTGATAAGTCATATTTATATATAGTGTTAAGGTGCATTTAGGTTGCATTTTAGAGCATTTAGATTCATATTTAGGTTCATCATTGCATCATATTCTTAAGTTATGTTATTCTACTCCTATTCGGTATGTTTTCTTGTTTTTGATGAATTTCAGATAATGAGAACGTATTTGGAGTATATTTAGCTAAGCTTGAGGATTAGGAGCACTTGGAAAGAAGCTACGATGCATAAGGATCATATGGATATGTCATAGTACGAGTTTGAGCCAAAACGAAGCGGAAAATCATTAGAAGAAATATGAAAAAGGAGTCATGTATACTCTTCTGATCATAACTTTTGACGTGCTTATTAGAATCAAGAAATTCCAGTTGGGTTGGAAACTAGACTTGAAGGGTTTTCCAACGATAGGTCACACACCCCAAATGGACTTCTGGTTTAAGAGATACAGGCTTCGTAAGTTGATGCAAAAATCGTTGTTTTCCCGCCCGGTCGACCGAGCGGTTTTGCCCGACCGGGCGAGACAAAATTTTCTTCAGACTCCAAGGCATGTTTGCCCGGTCAATCGGGCAAAAGTGGCTCCAAAAGTGCTTGCGCGCCCGACCGGGCGGCTCTGCCCGATTGACCGGGCGGAATTTCCTTTTTGTCGTAGTTTCAGAACAACGTCGCCCGACCGGGCGGTTTTTCCGGAAGGATAATTTTTGCCTTTTTTAGCCGGTTTTGTAAAAACTATAAATAGGGCTTTAGTAATTTCGATTAGGGGATCTTATTTTTCTGCGTTTTTAGGTTTAGTCTTCTTCTCTTTCTCTCTAGGTTTAGTTGTAAACCCTAGTTTTTCTTATTCTTCATTAATTCATGAATTCTATTAGTTTCTTTCATTGATTTCTTTAATTATGTTTTCTTTTATAGTTTTAGTTTTTATTCTTTGTTTCATGATTGAGAAGTCTTATTTTCTAGGGTTTGGGAATCCATGTTTATAAGATATGATTATTGATTGATATTTATTCATGGTTTGATTAGTCTTGATATTTCTAATTGATTAGTGTTTATATTATTAATCTTGCAATCTGATCAATTGTCTGATTAAATATTGCTAATATCGAGTCATAGATCGAGAGATAGTACTCTTTAGAGGCTTACCTACAATTAGCAAATCTTATTATGTTGAGCGACCGTACTAGCATATGTTGATTTGAGAGCGTTAAGGCCCGACCGTAGGATTAACATGTGCTCTAGATATCTGATTAATTGAACCATTGATGATATTTTTATATATTATAGTTATAAACATGGTAAACCATTGCCCTAGATCCTTTTTAGTTTGATTTTCGTAGTTTGATTAGTTTAGAACTTTAATTCAATTTTACTGATCTTGTTTAGTTTCTCTGTACTTTAGAAGCTAGATTAAAACGACCATCTCTCTGTGGATTCGACCCTACTTACCCTACTACATTGTTAGAAGGTTTTGCAGGAATTATTTTTGAGAGGTGTACGACAACCTATCAGAACACGAATGGAGGGGATAAACCACAACTCCAGACTTTTGAGGGACGTCTCCCTATCTTTCTTATTTTCTGCTTGCAAGACTTCTAGGTCATGACCCTACACAAAGGAGCAATACCCGCTCCATACACATAATGAGCAATACCCGCTCTATGAGTGTTGTGCATCACTGTTTAGTAGCTACTTCCCCTTATAAAACAAAACTTATACTCATACAAAAGTACTTATACTCAAACACTTATACTTAATTACTTATACTCAAATACTTATATTTAAATACTTGTACTGAAAACATTATGCTCAAATACTTTACTTAACTCAAATATCAAATCACGCATTTGAAATAGTTTTTTGTCATGTCAAGTTTCCCTCCCGAATTACATATATAATGAACGACATCGACCATGGTTTGGCTTGTGAGATTTCACGGTTTTTCAAAGGCAATTCACGTTCCAGCTAGGTCATTGAAAAGGTGACAATCAAGGTGATAAATGATATAAAAGGGATTATATAATAAAGGTTGGTAGAAATATTACTCCTACATAATTGGGTAAAAGTAGGCTAACGAAGCTAGGCAAAAAGTTAAGGAACCTCATGGCTCAAGGGGTACTTGGGTGGGTCAAGAACGATGTATATATAGGTAACATGAAAGAATAGGATATTTTGATCACAATGATTTAGAGAAGCAACATCAGCTTAATAGAACAATTCGCAACAACATCGTAATGAAACAAGGCTACAGAACCAGAAACTTCCGAGCAGCATATTTTTCTAGCATACAACTCTAAACGGAGTGTTTTTTGGGTCTAAATTGAACAAATTTTTCAAGACTTACAACTTTCATGAAGACACTAAGGCCAAAATCTAAATTAAAGATTAAGATATTGGGCCTAAAAGAGCACGACAGCATGATTTAGGAAAGATGGTTCATCATTTTCTTACTTGGTCATCTAGAGAGTTTATCAATCTTAGGGAAACTTGACATGCACAAGGGTTTTTACACAATATCACTCATAAGAGACCACATGGAAATCGGTTTTATACATATACAAACATAATCGAAGTATTTTATAGTTTCACAAACAAATTCCATGATCAAAGCCTTAAAAACAAGTTTAAGTGGTGATTCTTGTGTACCTCAATCCGGTGTTTAGGAATTAAATCTCCTCTAACCACTTTTAGCTCTCCTTCAGCAACCTTCTAAGACCTTAAATACAACATACACAACTTAAAATTCAGCAATTAACCCAAAGTAATTTAGCCACGCACATCTTACCTTCCTTGATTTTATTTGATGCTATACCTCAAAAGTAACGCTTGCCCAATATGAAGAACAACTTGAGGAGCCTAGGACAAGAGTTGCATGCAAGTTTCGAGCAAGAATCCAAGGGAAACAAGCCGCCAAAGTGCGGCTACGGTTCACGCAGGAGATGGCATGAAAGAGGAGTGAGAATGGGAGTGAATTATTGTGAGTTATGGGTGATGAAATCAGTTGAAATAATTTGGGGTCCTTGGTCACTTATATATAGAGAATGGGTAATGGCAAGTTCATGATTTTTGGTTTAGTATTAGGGGTAAAATCATTTTTTCACTTGCTTAGGAACAATCCAATATTAGGGGCAAAATCGTCTCCTCAATTACTTCCTAATCCTTAATTATTCTTCACTAAATCTCCCAAAATATATTTTATACCTTAATGGAAGTATTTTGACTCAATTAGTCCTTAATCTCAATCTCCAAGATATCTTAAAAAGAATATCAATAATAACTATAAATCTCATAACTCCGGAACGATATTCAATGTTCCTAACATAACTCATAATAACTCAACTTATCACATAGCTCATGTTATTAGTTAGCTAATAACAATTAACATTCACATTTGCAACAAAGTTCACATAGGGGTTATCTTAGTTCATCAATTTCTCCAAAACGTAACAATTTACAGATTATGTAGTAATTATTTGCCTAACAATCTTTGATTATCGATTCTAATCCTAGCTTAAAAAGTCAGGCTCTTACAATTATTTAGTTTTCAAAGGCAATTTGTTTCACCTTGATTATGGGCCTTATGGCCTTGTGGGTTTGTATTTCTCGTTAGAGGTGTCAAATATTAATGACATTTGTTTTTCACCCCAATAAAAAGATGTACGAAAATTTTAAAATATGTATCTTAGTTTTGTCATCTATGACTGGATAAATCTTGGTTAATTTTATAATTATATGAGAATTTATACGTACTTGTCTGGTTTAGACCCGTATTCCAACATTGTTATAGGTATGTTCTCCACTTTTCTCCTTTTGGTAATGGGTTTGACACCTCTTACAAAATTTATATTTATTTTTTCTGGGTAACACAATTTTTTTTACATAACACAGATAACAGGGTGTCATGCAAGGAATGGAAAATACGTAGCGCCCTACATTTCTTACACACGCTTTATAATATATAGTAATAGTATATTGTACTACTCATATAGTTTTTAACGCTTGAACCTTTTATTATTTAAATATTTAATATGGCATTAGGATTAGTAGTGCGAAATGGAATTTGGTTACATACAAGCAATGTAGCTTGGTGCTAAGATCATGCCATTTTAAGTAAGATCTTAGGGGTTCGAGACCTTTTTACGCAAATATTTTGATTATTTTCTAGGACAATGTCGTGTTAATGATAAAGCGGTGCCACTTGTGGCTACATGTAGCGGCCTACAATAATGGTCTTGTCAGGGTGGATCTAGGGACTGGGGGAGCCAGATTTAGGGCGGCTAGTTGGGGAAGGATTAACCACGCAAGGGGAAAGTTTATTCGTCGCGCATGACTTTGCGACAGAATGGACCTAAAGATGCTGACGGGCTAGGATTGACTTGGTCCATTAATCACCTCTGCCTAAAAGAATGTTTTTAACCTCGCTAACAACTTACTCCCTCCGTCTCTATTTACTTGCTATATTTCCTTTTATGGGAAAACTAACTATCAACTTTTGACCAATTATTTTGATTTATATAGTCGTATATGCTCTTTATTAGATACATCTGGGATGTATAGATTCGTAATATCAAATTTTTACTTGAATAAGAGATATTCACGGTTAAAAAAACGTTGGAAAACTTTTGCAAAAGAAATGTAGCAAAGTAAATAAACGAGGGAGTACTAATTAATTCACTTTTCATTCCTTAGAGATTTGTGCATGACCATGTTGTAAGTGTTTGATTTTGGTTCTGTCTCAGATTGTATGACCTAATCTACATGTGCTATAAATTATCACACAATCAAATATGTGACTTTAGGTATGTTTCTAATATTTGATGACAAGTCTGATCCAGATGCATTGATTATCAACATACCATTTCAAGATTCAATTATGAGATAGAACAAGTTACAAACCATTTCAATATCGTTACCATTTTAAAAAGGTTTGCATACTAATTGAATCAACTTTCGAAAAACTTTAACCAATTAGTGGTATTAGATGCGAGCCTGGCGTCTCACGAATAGACGTTGATCAACTCCAAATTCCAATAGTCTACCACTACCACGACTAAAAAGGTTTGAGCAGCAGCATCCCCAACCCCCACCACATTACCAATTACCAATTACCAATTACCAATTACCACAACCCCTGCAAAAACCTTAACTAGGGTTCTCTCTCTAGTCTCTTCCCTTCATTTCCCTTCTTACCCAACGCCAACTCTCTCCCTCTTACTCTCAAATCACGTTTTCCAGATTGAACTCCTCCTTTTGTAAGTCTTCTTCGATTTGTTTTTTAATTTTGCACAATCGAATTCATGTATTCAAACTAAATGCTTTATGCTTCCTTAATATATCTTGCATTTTGTTGCTTTCTTTTAGCACTAAATTATTATTCTTCCTCTTATGGGTCAGCAATAAATGTTATTTTTTTATGTTTTTTGTGTTGGGGTTTTTTTTTTTTGTTTCTTTTTCCAAGTAGTGGGTTGTACTCATAAGATAGGGATTCTTACAGTTATAATCTTACCTTTTTTTTTGTTTTATGAAGAAATGTTTTCAATATGATGCACTGTGTGTCAATGGCGGTGCAATTTTGGTAAAAGCAATCTAGATCTTCTATGATTATAGAACCATAATGAGTTTATGAATGTTAAATGTTAAATGTTAAATGTTTATACTTTATATGCTGCATGTCTGCATTTGATAATCATATAATGATGGCAATATTGTTGCTGGGTTGGATCAAGGGTGAATGTCCATTGAAATTGAAGTACTAGCTTTAGCCTGCCGACTGAGAGTATGTTGCTACTGCTTAGAGTTAGTCGAATATGGTTTTTTGGGTTCCGGTCCTGTCTGGTTCTTGAACATTTGAGAAACCAATGTGTTACTATCGTACCCCATAGAAACTAGTAGAAAGTTTGAAACTTTAAAGTCTAATAAAATTGAATGAATTTAAAAGTGGACTCAGCTTTTAAGTGATTGACCTATTTGGTCTTATGTGCTTGTCTCCAAATTTCTTTTTCTTCCACTATGGTTGAGGTTGTGGTGGAGGGTGGGGTGTTCAGTTGAAAAGGGATTCAGCTTATGGAGGAAAAGGTTTCCACATGTTGAAATGAAGGAAAGATGAAGAAAAGATTTACCTTTTTAATTAGAGTCTGTTTTACTGATGTAATGCAAAGAACTATGTGAATATATGATGCCTTAATCTGCACAACGGAGAGGCTTATTTTTGGTTCCACGGACTTGTAAGTGGTATCCAGTCTTCCTGAATGCTGATATAAAAAACTATGTGAATACATGTTGCCACATGTTACTGAGGTAGTTGAGCGTTAGTGGTTGCCTCGAGTACCTCCGAAACCAAGCGAAATGGATAACATAGCAAAATTCATAGTGTCTTGTGTTCTTGACACTCATTTACATGGTGATAGTTTGCAAACAACGGGGGTTTGGTTCGTGAGATGGATATTATAATTAGAGGGGGTGGGATGAGAATAGGGGATTTGTGTTTGGAACAAGGATATATCGATTTCTATCTCGCTTTCTTAGTTTTGTATTAGGAATAGTTTGGTGATAACTCACAACTTGATTAAAATACCTTGGTAATACTCCCTCCGGTGTTTTAGTTTACCCACTTTCCTTTTTGGGTTGTCCCTTATTAGTTTATCCGCCTTTTTTTTTCCCCGTTTTTGGAATGGTCCCACCAATTGTTTATTATTATCTTCACCTTCTCATTCTACTTTTCTTGGCCCACAACATTAACTTTAATACTATATGCCAATAAATAATACTATCTCTTTCCTTCTATGACCCACACACCTATTTCTCCTAAAACTCCGTACCCAATGAAGTGGGTAAACCGATAAAAACGGGAGGGAGTACTACTTTCCTAACTCTTCATTAATGGTTTGAAATTATTTTCCTATCCCCATTTTCCCTAAACAAACATGACCTTTCCCTATCCCTACTCTAATTTCTATCTTCACACTCATCACCCTATACAAACACCTGTCCTGATTGCATCCTCTCAAGTATATTTAGAGGAACCGTGTGGTTGCAACATTGGAGGGGAGAGGTGGAATTCAGGAACTATACAAGAAAGCTACCCAAGTCTAAATGGAAGGAGAGGGGGTCTGAAGTGTAGGAAAGCTGTAGACCTCCTGCAGAGTGTCAGCAATGTTCTCCCCCCTCCTACTTTCTATACTTGTGTCATTGTGTGGATGGGGTTTTTTTTTTTGTGGGGGGGGGGATGGCTGCATTGATAGAGGGTTGAAAATTATGTGTCCCTAGTAACCTTTTTTCGTTTAATTTTGATTCTGGCATGTCAGTTTTGTTGGATACTTGGATGATATTTTTGGTTAGAAAATCTACTGCATTACGTAAAAGGATTGACTTTCAATGCTATAGCTTTTGACTAGTTTAGTTTTTTGCTGAAAGGCCTAGTAGGGCCCGTACATGGAAGCTGTCATCTAGGCAACTCTTCAATTCCTGAATACCGAGCTTCTATGCCCACTATGGAATCTGAAAGTTCAATAACATCACGTGCTGAAGAACTCAAGTCTTTAGCTAATGAAGCATTTAAAGGTACTGTATTTGTATAATAGAATTGCTTTTAGCTATGAAATTGTTTATGATATGGTGAGATTGTCAGATAATTAAGTCCATAGCTTTGGTAGTCAGTCTTTTCTTTTTCCCTAAATATATTGTTGACTGTTCAATAGAGTAAACTTCCCGGATATACAACAGTTGTCAGTTTCAAGATACATTAACCAGTCTTTGAATCGATTTAACTTCTTATTCGTTGGCTTATACCTCTAATTTGTTTTGTAATTTGTTATGAAATTTCAAAGGATTCATTATTATAATGTATTATTTTGTCTTCCTATTCATCTTTCTTATGGCTTCATTTTGCATCTTTCAGGTCACAAATATTCTCAAGCTATTGATTTGTACTCTCAAGCAATCGAAGTGAACAATCAGAATGCTGTATACTGGGCTAATCGTGCATTTGCACACACCAAATTGGAAGAGTATGGTAGTGCTATACATGACGCAACAAAGTCTATTGAGATTGATCCCAAGTATTCAAAGGCATGACGCTTTACATTTCAAATTTCTCATTGAAGTTCCCTGTTATTTATAATCTTTTAATGATTCATTTAAATATCATATAGATTATTGAATTTGATACAGATATTGATTTATTTGGTAAACCAGAGATATTTTTCCTCTTCCTGATGGCTTAGTTTAACATTGTTTCTCATGGTGCTTCCCAGGGTTATTACAGGAGAGGGGCAGCATATCTTGCCATGGGAAAATTTAAAGACGCGCTTAAGGATTTTCAGCAGGTATCTTGGTCTTGAAAGCTGCTTTTCTTCATTGGAAGCATTTCCCATCTTCACCGATGCCTTTTTTTTGCTTTCTCTAAATATATTTTGGATGGTACTTCAGCTCTATGTCTCTTGGATTTGTTTGGATCTTTTTTTTTATAGCTTGTTTTATGAGGGCATACAGCTGAATTGCTGTTGCAGTATGTTATTCTTTAGATGTATCAAAGTCATGCTGTGCTTTCCTGTAATTATTAACTCTTTTAGGTATTAGGATTAATTGAACTTGAGACTGGTTTCTGCTGTGGTGGGATGATATTTTCTTCTGTGTTTTCTAGGGTCTCTTGCACAACTGTAATATTTTTTAAATTATTTTTAGTAACTCTTTTCCGTCTGCGCTAAACTTCCAGGAACCATCTCTGCATACCCTGCATAATCAAAGATAGTTGATTTATCCTTTCAAAAATAGAAAGAAAGTAGATTTATTTATCTCTAATTTGTTGGTTGCTCTAATACGAATGTCTTTGTCTACGATTTTTCCATTCTACATTTAGGTCAAAAGGATATGCCCCAATGATCCAGATGCTGCCAAGAAATTGAAAGAATGTGAAAAGGCTGTGATGAAGCTAAAATTCGAGGAAGCTATATCTGTACCGGAGTCTCAAAGGCGATCTGTAGCTGATTCCCTTGACTACCGCTCTATTGGTAATCCCCTTGGCGAGTAGCATGAGAAGTTTCGTCATTTTTGACTTACTGCAGTAATTTATGGAAGTACTCTATTGCATCTAATATATTGTCATTATGGTGACATGATCGAATTCCCCTTTTGTTTATGTGGTTTCTTCCACAAAATCTGCTGCACATCTATACACATCTTCATGAGTTGTCAAGTAGTTGTAATGTTTTTCATCTGTTTCGACAAATTTTTGGCATCAATCAATAGATGTATCCATCTTAAAGGTGGTCAGAGGAATCAGGGGATATTACTTAATACTTAGCTGGAATCCTCTGTCCCATTTGTCTCACATCTAGTGCCCCAGCTACTTTCCACCAAATATACATAATTCGAGTTGATTAAATTTAGGTTCAAGAGGTGGCAAAATTAGAGGGGTTCGGGACACAAGATGAAATTTGTGATCTAAATTTAATGTAACTCCTTGTGATACAAGGTTGATTTATGATTTTAATGAATGATGCGGGCTACCGCTTGTATGCTTTAGTAAAATGGTACAAGATTTCTGATGGTTCTTTTTAGTGTTCGAATGCAGTAGTCGTCTCCTTTCTTTCCTCTATGCAATCATGCCGACAACTTCTTGTACCTTAGATCTAAAGCAGAATTGTTTCGTCAAAGTATTTTCTTTCATAATGATTGCGATATCTTTCTTCTTTCTTCTGCTTTCCTCATTGTATTGTCTTTTCTGTGTGTTTATAGAATGATGTGTCTGTATTTCTTTCACCCTCTTCCCTCTGATTCTCTATCTCCCTCTTGGTTTTTGGGATGTGTGTAGAGGGTGAGAAAGGGACGCCTCACTTGCCTGATTATGATTGTGGAAATACAAGTATGAGGGATATCCTTTCTTTTCCCTATCATTTGGCCGTCTTATGGGATTTTGGTATCTGGTTGAGTGACAGTTGATAGAATATGTTTTGTTTAGTCTTGGTGCCCAGGAAAATTTATCTAAGAAAGGATACTTAAGTAACTTTGTTTAGCATTTGGCACTTTACAACGATTGCAACCCGACCATGAACTTGCTGGTTATGGGGTCTGAGTATAAGCAACCTGATGACTGGTCTACCCTCGTCTATTGAATGGAGAGACTTCTGATTACTTGATCTTTTGTTTTGAGGAATTTTTGAAGTAGCTCGCTCAAGTAAACTTATTTGTAGTACTAGATGTTTAGATGTTCTACATATGCTGGCAGATTTATGATATGGTGAGAATTGAAGATCAAGTGAGATGGCTGAGCAAGCATTGATGGTTGGATTTCTGATGGAATAAATTTTGCATCAGCAGAAGAGGTCCAGAGTTGATAGCATGTTTTAAATTTTTCGCTTGGTGATTGAGAGAGTGAAGTTAGTGAACTCATTTCTTATGGTTCCACTTGCAGTATAGTTGTGCAATGTGAATACTACTCCCTCCGTCTTTTGTTAGTTTACCTGTTTGCTTTCCCATGGTCTCCAAGACACTTTTGACCATTACTATATTTAATTTTGTATTAATATAAATTATATAAAGTTTGTATCATAAATGTACACATTGAAACCTATGTTGCTCGGACTCGGATACCCATGTCCGACACGGGTACGTGTCCAAGTGTCCGACTCGGCTATTTTTTGGAACTTTTTCAATTTTTTGGCCCAAAACGAAGTGTCCAAGTGTCCCACCCATGTCCGAGTGTCGAGGATCCGACACGGGTACTTGAGGTGAAATGATTAGTCCGAGCAACATAGATTGAAACAAGTCTAGCTAGATCTCACATGATAATGTTTCGTCTTAAATATGAGTGAGTTAATATGGCAAAGTTAATGAACTTTGACTTTGAAAAAGTAAATGAGTAAACTAATAAAAGATGGAGGGAATAGTAGCTAGCAAATGTTAGTGAATCATGTCCAATATTTTTTTAAAAATTTATTTCTTTTTTATTGTCTCAAGTGTGGTCTGTTTCTCCACAGAGGCCTATCTCTCTGTATGGTTGAGCCGTATATCCTTTGTTTCAATAAAGCATGCTGAAGTAGCTCGCTCTTAATTTTATGAATTTAGTGAGTTCTTTCTATATTGTTTTATATATCTTTGTGTTGGTCTCACATGTCGTCTAGGGCTGCAACATGAATTGAAAATCTAGCTCTTTGCATGGTTTGTGTCTTGATTTCTTTGTGAGAGTCAAGCATGTTAAATGATTAGGCATTATGGCCGTGTTTTTTTGCACCTAAAAAAGGTTTAGGATAAAAAAATTCAGGTCACGACTACCATGTTTAATTTACAACTACAATAAGTTATGATATCTTGAAAGTCAAATCAGTGGATTTCTGGATTTAAATGTTAAAAGTGAGTGGTGTGAGAATGTGAGATTCTGTGTGGCCTGTTAGTTGCAGATCCTTTTGTATTTGATTGATGTGCTATCACTTGTGATATCCATGAGCAAATGGTTGCGCCGATAGCGCTCCTCATATGTGGAATCGCATTTCGATGATGCTTGTGCATTCAGTGACGTAGGTCGTGAAGATTGTCATAATAACTATCTCACATAAACAATCATTCAAGCACCTATTGGAATTCCTATGCTCTACATATGAAAAAAATAAAATTGGAACATAGTAATGTGAAGTGGCAGAGTGTTTACTATATAATGAATGGGTTGAAATGATAATGTTTTTGTGAAAGTACAAATTATGGTCGTATTGTTGTGGCAGTGGCAAGAATGACCAGCAGTTCAATTTTGGTGACTGCTGCTGCAGCAGTGGTTCTGGCTGCTGCATTGATGGCTGCAAATTTAATATCAATTGGAGCTGTGTTAGCAATTATCGCTTTGGCAGCATCTATCATGGTCATTGTTTTCCCTTTGGCACGTACGGATCATTATTTGGACATCTGCTCTTAGCAGTTGGTTTATCTTTATTTTGTATTTATTCCATTGAGGTTCTGTATGCAATCTGCTCTTTAGACTTTTTGGGTGATAATATCTAGGAGGTTGGAAGCAAAAGACTTTGGGACTTTCTGTTTGATGCTGCTGTCATGCTAAGCTTTTTGGTGGAACAAATGATTTTTTGGTTCATTACGTATCATTTTATTCCCCAAATGGAACTTTACCTAGTCGGATTTCAGCTTCATATAGGCTCTAACAGAGGTTGTTTGAGCTTGCTGGGTACTAATGCAGCCATTTCCTTAAACGGGTTGAAATAGTTCTGTCTAACTCCCTGTCGGGTACCATTTCTTCTAATTCCCTGCCTAGATATCCTTTGATTCTCCAGAGCTTGTGTCTGAATTAGTTCTAATTAGAAAACTCATGTTATTTAAGAAGTGTTGGTTTCAGAGACTGAAATATTAACATACACCTTGTTATTTCTTGCTCAAATTCTCTTGGTGGGTTTGGTATTTTCAAAAGAATAATATTAAACCTTGTCCATTTTAACACCTAAAATATGACATGATTAAATCAGTAAAAGCACAAATAATACTCCCTCCGGTCTTTATTAGTTTACCCGTTTCTTTTGCATAGAGTTTTAGGAGAAATAATGTTGTGGGACATGGAAAGAAAGAGAAACTATTATTTTATATTAAAGTTGAATGTATGTGATGGAAATTTAGTGGTCCCATTCCAAAAATAGAAACAAAAGAAATGGGTAAACTAATAAGGGACATCCCAAAAAGGAATACAGGGTAAACTAATAAAGACCGGAGGGAGTACTTTCTAAATAAATAAGCAAGTCGTAAATACCTAATATGCAGCTCTTCTGAGTCAAATCTCATTATGTATATAATTGTTGTAACAAGCATTGTGTCTTCATGTGCTTTCTTTAAGAAAGTTCTTAGCTGAATAATATTATACTGAATATGCGAATTGCTTTCTCTTGACATTTCATCAAAAATCTTTTTATTGAGATTTGCTGATAAGTAAGATGATCTGCAGTGCATGTGGTCTATGCTTTACTAATTTGAGTCCTTAGGGTAGAAGATTGATGCCACTGACATGGTCAAAAATAGTGGAAAAAATGAGTTTAATTTGCATATGTATTTACCTACAACTTAGATGATGATCAACTGATGATTCATCCAAGGAATTAGATGTCATTCCTAGTAGGGTATGACGTTATGTGGTTTAATTGTTGTTTGTCAGAGAGCTTAGCTGGAGGAGGATGGTGATTGCAATCTTTTGTCTATTATTTTTGATGAAGATTGTTGTTATATGAGATTAATATAATTCTTTCCTTCAGATATTATGTTCTAATTGATTGTTCTTTGACAATGGTCATCTTGTATCGTCTGCACACCTCAGGAAAAGGTTGACAGGTGAAATCATTAGAGATGCTTTACTTATGTACACAGTTCCTATAGAACATTGACTACATTGCTGATTTCTATGTGTTCAAATATTCTAGTTTCTCTATGGCAATTTAATTTTGTGTACTTGGGAGACTTGGGTATTTGGTGTCTATGCATTTCCTCTTCTGACATGTAAACATGTTATTGGACATTGATATATATATATATATATATATATATATATATATATATATATATATATATATATATATATATATATATATATATATATATATATATATTCACTATAAGTTGAGCTGTATCAGGAGATGTTTTCTGCGACCAATGAGATGAATATGACCTACTTTTTTTTTCCTTTTTTGAGTAATACTCCCTCCGTCCCTAAATAGAGTGCCCATTTCTTTTGGGCACAAGTATTAAGAAGAAATCATGTGTAGGACCTTAGTTGTATTAAATCATAATTAAATATAGAAGTTGGTACACTTTTTATGAATTGTTTATTAAGGAGAGAGAATGTGGGCCATATGGGAAAGTGGGTAATATTATAGAAGTTGAAAGTAAAATAATATTTTCATTGGTGGACCCATACCAAATAAGGAAATGGAAAAATGGGCACTCTATTTAGGGACGGAGGGAGTATATTCTAACTTTTGGTCTGCTTATAAATTTTTCTTTGTCATTCTTGTAGTAGTGCATGGTCCCTTTAATAACTTCCTGAATATCTGATATGAGAGTCGCCAGTGGTCACTGTGAGATGTATTTCCTCTTTAGGGTAGCAGAGCCTTTGCTATTATTGTTTATCTTTTTCTTTTATTTTATGTCCAGGAAGCCTTGTAATCTTCCGAATGATTTCATATATATTATACTGATGACGTGTGGATGTGAACTTTACTTAACGAGCCCTTTTGTTTGTCAATGACCTGCATTTAGTATGTATTGCCAGGGGGTTTAATTAGTTGAAAGTAGATGATAAACCAAAAAAAACTTCGCATTATACTTATCTTTTGAACATTGAGAGAGATGATTCCATGAGATACCAAAAAAAGGATATGATTTCATGTTTTTGATTGTCACAGAGGTTGAACCACAATATTCTGGGGCTAGGATTGAAGGAGATACAGTTACACTGGATTTTGTCAAGAAAATGATAGAGGATTTCAAAACTCAGAAATGTTTGCATAAGAGGTATGTTAGAGGTGCTAATATTGTGGCCGTAAAGAGTCTTTCTACATTGTCTTTTAATGTTTTTATTTGAGAATTAATGTACTAGTATATGATATTGGTAGTGGTAGAAAATAACAGTATACACATTCTGGTTTCTTGATTATAATAAATCTGAAATTCTTTGAATGGATTTATTTCTTGTGCTCTAGATATGCATTCCAGATAGTCTTGCAAACAAGAGAATTGCTGCGTGCCTTGCCTTCTCTTGTTGATATAACTGTCCCAGATGGCAAGCATTTTACTGTATGTGGTGATGTACATGGTCAGGTAATTTAGATTCTCTGACATCTCTCTTTATATATATCTTATAGATTTGTGGTGGTGAAGGCTCCATTATTAGACCATTACTCTTTTGGAGGATCATATCCTCCGTTGTCATCAGTGGATACTGGATATCAAGCTCTTTTCATAAATACATGTGTCAGTTTAGGATTGGATGGCTAGGATTATACAGGTCCCTCTTTTCCTTTCACTTCTCCTTCATCTGTTTGCAGTCTTTTCTATGATTAACTACTCCACTAAACTCTCTCTTGTTTATGGTTTGTGGCCATCTTTATACCTAACCAAGTCAATTGATTGTATGTCTTCTTCCTCGTTATACCTGCCAGTGTTGTTTTCACAGAAATATTACCTTTGCAATCTTCCTTCCTCCCTTAACATCCGTTATGTCTTCTGCGGCTTCTCAAAGCTGAAGTGTTTGCACCTTTTGCTGCATTGCCATCGTGCAGCATATACTCCATTGACTAGGAAGAATATCCTCTGAAAGACCATGAACACCCTTCAAGAATGTAAGTACACGTCTTCCTAAACCCATGTTTATCAACTACATGCATATCCAAATTCCTCAAGAAGAACAATCCAAATCAAAACAACAAAGGTAGCAAGGGTTAAATTATCAAAAGTACAACATATGCTTAGCTGTCGAAAGTTGTTGGTTTGGAACATTTGGGTAGGATCCTTTTATCTGAGACATCTAATTGCGGTTTCTGCGATCACAATTATTTTTTTAAATAAATGTATATGGTGCAAGTTCTGAAACTGTGTATTTTAAAAGAGGTCTTTCAATTGAAATTGGGGCTTTTGAGCTGATAAAATTGTGAATTCTCCTGGAAGGCTGGAACTGCTAATTTAAGTATCATTCTTGTAACACTGGAGCTCAATATGGGGGAGGTGGGGATTTTTTGAGCAAAACAATAGAGAAACAGCCAAACAGGTTGAGTTTTCGACGACAATAGAGAAATAAGTTTGTTTCAAGATGGGGAAGAGTAAGATAAATGTAGCTGTTCATTTTGGGACCAGCCAGGACTTTGTAATGCGTGGAGTTGGAAGATCCTGTTATTTTAGGAAATGGAGAGGTTATAGCTTGGTTTAGATTTCATAGTATGGGTTTATATGGCGTGAAGAGTTATGTCTTATTTACAGATTCTGTTGGCAGCTATTGTGGTGCATAACCACTAGCCGGAATCCTATATAGGTAATAATATATTGAGGTTATTAGAAATTGTGTCTCTGTCTCCATTATGACATAGCTGGTTCCTCTATTGAGGTTATTAGAAATTGTGTCTCTGTCTCCATTATGACATAGCTGGTTCCTCTATTTAGGAGTGTATACACTACATTTTCTGGTCCCATGTTAAAACTTGAGGGTTGAGACATAATTTGTTTTTTCAGGCCCTAGACTGGGGAAGTTGCCAAGATGGCTATGGGACCTTATTACAAGTTCTAATATAAGTGCCTTACCATAACTTGGGGGGTTTAGGGGTGCTTTTCCGTAAGGCTACTTAAATTTTGGAGGTTTTTTTTTGAATAGAAGTTGTGTTGCCAGAGATTTGGTGCTTCTGGGGATCTGGGTGCATATTTGGGCTTACATTTGCTGATGTGAGCTGGCCAATCTTTAAACTGATCTCGAAAGGAGGTGGCTGAATGTGTGATACTTCCCTTGCTTGTTTGTGCCTGTCAGCATAAGCAAGATCAGAGGAATTAGCAGTTGTTAGATCTTTAGATTGTACCAAGTGATTGAATGATATACACGGGCTTGTAAAATTTTAGCTATTTTTATCAGATCTAATATGGTACTGGTTTTTCCTTGCATATTACAGTGAATGAACTACTTTTTATACTTTTGTTGCAGTTTTACGATCTTCTACATATATTTGAGCTCAATGGGCTTCCTTCGGAAGACAATCCGTATTTGTTTAATGGTGACTTTGTGGATAGAGGCTCTTTCTCCTTGGAGGTTATTCTAACGCTTTTTGCATTTAAGTGCATGTGCCCATCTGGTAAATCCTCGTCATTCTCTTATTTTCTTTGTTTTCTTATTTTGTGATAAGTGTCTTCTACTGTTATTTTGTATCTATTGTTAGAATTGCTAGTCTTGGGTTGAGTTCCTAACTAACGCTGCTGTAATTCTAGCAGTAAAGCTGGCCTCAAAAGGTCGTTTAGAAGTTATACTCTTATTTTTTTTTTCTGTCTTAACTCCAAAGCTTGCAACTATTTCAGAGATTAATGATGCTCCAACTGATTCTGCATTTGACATGCTTGTTTTTCGTCATGCCAGCTATGTATCTAGCTAGAGGGAATCACGAGAGCAGAAGCATGAATAAGATATATGGGTTTGAGGGGGAAGTCAGGTCCAAGTTGAGTGAAACTTTTGTTGAGCTCTTTGCAGAAGTCTTCTGCTTTTTACCGTTGGCTCATGTCATAAACAAGAAGAAATTTGTAGTTCATGGTGGCCTTTTCAGCGTAGACGGAGTAAAGCTTTCTGACATTAAAGCAATTGATCGATTTTGCGAACCTCCTGAAGAAGGTAATTTTCTGGGGGTACTTTTTCGTGAATGTGATTTATTTTTCCTTGTTTATTCTATTCGCTTTTCTTATTGAAATATAGAGGTGACTGTTACCATATATTACTAATTTAATTTGGACTCATGATAATGATATTTTCTTGAGATGCTACCCTTACTTGAATCCAATTTTATAAAAATAATGTAGCCTAGTGTGCTTCTCCTGGGCTGTCTTATCTGTGTGATTGCTGTTGATATGGGAGGAAAGCAGGATTTATCCATTTTCAGATGACCAATATCCTCATTGAATGAACTGTTCAATCAAATTATTCTGATATCATTTCATATTTATATATACTTGTCCTTTTCTCCAGTGGATTTATTTCTCTTTTCAACTTCTTGTGTGATCCTCAAATATAATTGCTGTAAGAGAACAAAGTCTCTCTTAAGTGGTTCCCTGGGTTGTGGCCTTGTGGGAAATGCAATTCGTGAGAGGAATACTATTTTCTGGTGTGTCGAGATGTTGAAGACTTGTCAGCGGACTGTTTAGTTTAAGCTCATAGGTCTTAGATTTTATTGTCTATACTTCATATTCTTCTCCCCCTTCAAATTGAGTTTGTCCTTTTGAAATAGAACTCCGGAAATGGGCTTGAATCTGGATGTTTCATCCGTCTCCAAAAGGAGAAAAGGTTCCCTACTAAGATTGCAACATTCTTATGAAGGGTGAAAGCCGGGGTTTAATTGTGATTTGTGAAGTCTACTTGTCATGGGATTCATGTGGATGAGCTTTTTCTTTCTTTGACAGGATTGATGTGTGAAGTATTGTGGAGTGATCCACAACCGAGCCTAGGGAGGGGTCCCAGTAAGCGTGGTGTTGGCCTTGCATTTGGTCCTGACATCACCAAGAGGTTTCTGCAGGACAACAATTTAGGTAAACTTTTGATATAAATTAATGTTTTTTATGTAAATAGCGGTGATGATGTGTTATATCAATGTTCGCGCCTTTTTCAGATTTAGTAGTACGATCCCATGAAGTGAAAGATGAAGGATATGAAATCGAGCATGATGGTAAACTAATTACGGTCTTTTCCGCGCCTAATTATTGTGATCAGGTAACTTGCTCATCTTTAATTTTCTACATGAAGTCATATTCAAAATTTTTTAAGTGATGCTTTCAGTGCGTCACAAGGTCATCCTAAATACTGCTACTGCAAGAGATATCTAGTATAATCCAATCAAATAGCTGTTTTTGCTTCAAAATTGATGTAAATAAGCGTGGTAGCAGTCATCAGTTGATCTCTCTCCATCCTTCCAACATATTTTGTTTCAAACAATTCTTATTATTGTACATGGGAGTGAAAGTTCTCTTGAGAAAGATGTTCAAAGTTTACTTTTGTGCTTTGAAACTTGGATTATTACAATAGTTACTTTCTAAAATACTGAGGTGTATTGCCTAGAAAAAAACAAAATACTGTGGTGCGTCCTTGTATTTATAAGTTCAACGTCCAGTTTTGCTGAAGTTTGGACCATTTAATGAATCTGAATGACCAAACTTAATCTTTGCAGATGGGGAATAAGGGTGCTTTGATTCGTTTTGAGGCCCCGGAGTTGAAACCTAACATTGTCACATTCTCTGCTGTGGTTAGTAGCTTTTCTCGTTAATTGCTCTCACTCACTATCTTGTTTTACTCATCAACTACATATTCCTTTGCCTGCACTTTCATTTGAATATGTTTTGGTTTGATGTTATGGCAGTCTCATCCTGATGTTAAACCAATGGCATATGCCAACAACTTCCTTAGAATGTTTTCGTGATTCAATGATGCGGCCAATTCAACTTGAATTAAGTATCGTGTAGAATTTTTGAGCAAGGAGGATTGAGAAGCTCGAATCAGTTACCTTTTTTCTGGGTTATGAGGATTGAGAAGCTCGAATCAGTTACCTTTTTTTCTGGGTTATACTCCTTTTTCTTCAACGTTTCTGGTTCTGGAGCACTCACCTAATACGCTCTTAGCAAGAAGTTATCAGTGCTTCATGAAACACAGTGCCATGTAAAATATGTGGCTCCTTTTTCTTTTCTTATAATTCATTTGCTGTTTTGTATCTTTCCATATTGTTTATTGCTTCTCAACGGCTAAAGAATCAAAATAAGTTTAAGGCAAAAAATGATTTCCTGTATTCCTCTTCTTGGATTTGTGCATTGAAATTTTTTATTGTGCAGTCAATTATATCCATTTGCTATATTTAGTACCTTGTGAAATGAGATTACTCTTGTCAAAAATCGACCTCGATCTCAACCTGATCTGAAGAGTGGGTTTTGACAAAAAATACGACTGGGTCGTGATTTTATTCGGACCTGAATTCCTCTATTGTTTTTCTTGGCCAAAACTGACCAGAGTTGTTTTTCCCAGGTTGATTAAGTGCTCTGCGCACAGCTCCGGCCCTCTTTTAGAAGCTAGAATTGTTTTTGATCCCTTGCAAATGTCACTTACAATTATAACTTTGATATAATTTCTATGATTTGTAGTTGGAGACAATGATAATTATACTTTTGATATAATTGCTATCATTTGTAGTTAGAGACAGTGAGTCAAATATTTGCGAAGGTTGGATAGTATAATTAGAAAAAGGAGTGGAAAAAGAGGTATGTGATTCAAGTTAGTTAGAAGAATAATGTTGAGATTGGTAACTTGTTATGTTTTTCTTTGTAGACATTCGAGTCAATAATTATCGCTTTTTTAGCTAAAATATTCCAATTGATTAAGAAGTTCAACGGTTAGTAATTGTCAATTTGTCATGTGTGATGTAACACCATTTCATTAACAAGATTGAGGTCTATAAGACTGAAATTTATAAAAGACTTTTAATTTTGGATGAGTATATAATTATAAACATAAATGCATGTGTTGGCTAGATGCCCTTTACCTCGGCGGAACATGTTGGAGGACGAGCATTGAGTTTATAGTTTATACTGCATCGCGGTATCTAAATATAAACTGGTGGACGAGCCTGGAGTTTATATAACGTACTAGTGGACGAGCATTGATCTATAAAGTATTTCTTATTCATAGTACTTGCAACACGTGCAGCTGACTATTACCATTGTATTGTATACAAGATAAATAGAATTATAGATCAAGTGTAGGTACGATTTATGTAGATGGTGAAATAGATATTCTCAATCAGTAAAATCTGACTTACCAATTAACAGCTATTACAAGTGAACAAATTTCTTGGACTGCTTTTCCCAATTGGGTATGAGAAAGATAAGGAAGCCAGGAATTAGCTGAAGTCAACCACAATAATAGAGTAACAAATTAACAGTTCATTCGATGAGAAAAAGTGGTCATGTAAATAATTGGACTGAATGCAGGAAACGAGAATAATCATACTTACTAATTTTCTTTTTTTATCTACTTTGACATGGTCCAAATTCAGGTAGGTCCATAACTCAGCTACACACATATTAAAGTTCAACTGGGCTGTGCTATGAGTCTGCTTGAAACTAAGCAGAAAGACAATAGCTCAATCACTATAGCAGCATCTTAATATTCCGATTTCAACAGAACTAATGTCAGATTTTTGAAAAGTGGCGCAACCAGTTACAAGTTGAATTCAGGTCGTTGAAATGCCAATCTTTGAGATACGACTCAAATTTGCCTCAATGTGAAAAATTGTCGGGAAGATCCACCACATATCTCGACGAAGGTGTTATAGTTTCCTCAATAGCAGCAACCTTATGCTTCAGCGCTGCTGGTTCATCTTCAGAATCAGGCTTCAACCTCTATATCCAACAATGCAGATGATGCATCAGAGGCAGACTTCACTTCATCCTCAACGTGCTCATCTTCTAGAACATCTGATTGCTCTTGTATTCATAGTTCTCCAGAGGTCTAAGAATATTTTTCTTATGATTGCTATTATATTCATAGTTCCTATAGTAAGCAACAAGACTTCCATCAATGGTAGTATTTCCTCCACTAGTCACTAGTGTGCTACCTCTACATTAGCTTGTACAACATCTAGAATAAATATACATTGAAACAAATGCAGCGGTATTTCACCTAATAATGAATGCTCTTATGTATACATGAATACAGAAGCTCAACATTTTGCAAGTTTGTCTATAGTATGAAGAACAAAAAAGACGGAGAAAGTACATGGCTCAAGACAGTTATCATTGAGCCATTGACTTCCATAACCAAACGTGGCCTCTTATTTTGAGGTAGCAATAGTACTTCAAATATAGACTGAGTCTCAATGCAAATTTCTTTGATTGTCTGTATTATTAATATACTACATACTTAGGCAGGTACAAGATGAGCCTACATGTGTCTGAATAGAGACTAGAGAGTGCATGGTAGAAAGCAAAACTCTTTCTAGGAAATATGGTTTTCTACATTTCTATATGTGGTTTGCAAGGGATAGAAAATAGCTTTAGCCAAGGGTGGATAATTCTCCCAGTTAAGGATGGAAAACATTTTCATTTTTAAGAGAAGTAATGATACATTTTCCCCCCTGTTCCTTACCTTTTTCTTCTCTCTTCCCATCCATCTCTTGATTTCCATTTTTCCCCCTCGTAACTTTTCTTGCCAAAACCAAACAAAGAAAAAACTTATCTAGATTTTTTTTGCCTTGGAAAATCGGTTTTCATTGAAAATCTTTTCCTTCTAACCGGACAAAGCTGTAATGATGGCAAGTTAATGCCCATATCATGGTATTGATGCAATGGAAAAAGGAGAAGCAAAAAACACACCTGAATATGGTATAGGAACTTTGTTCATCTCTAACCTTTTATCATACTCATAGCCCCTACTGTGACGTAAGGGAAAATAAACTTTCGTGCACCTGATAAAAAGTATAATGCAGAAAATAGAACATAGAGATGATCTTACTAGCAGAGAGGCTTCAAAAAGATGATGCAACTGAAATATAAGTCTTAGTACATATCAATATATCACTCTTTAATATTTGACAACAGTTCATTTAATTGGCATCAAGATTGCTGCAACGTCTAATATATACTTTGTGGAAATTCCACTAACACACAAAAATTATCAACAAGCATTTTCAATTGTGAAAGATTATACAAATTATATACTTCTAAATTCCCCATTATAGGGATATTGTAGAAGTAAGGTATCCCAAGAATGAATAAATTATCATTTCACCCTACAAAGTCTTTTCTGTTCAACTAGCATAATGCTTTCCTGTAAAAGATAGAAATATACCTTATATTTCAGTGTCCACTGTTACTCTCAGGGATAGTTTCTAAGGACCTTATCATGCTCTTGAGCTCGGTTGCCACATTTACCATAGTCGGCCTAGTATCTTCTTCTGTTGCTGTGCAACGGAGTGCAAGCTCTATTGATGCTCTTAGTTTCTGTTTGAGTTCTTCATTTAATGTCAGTTTATTTCCAGTGATTGCAGGGTCAATAATCTCCGTAATGCACTTGTATCCAAGACCATTCTCAACCCAATCCACCAAATGAGTCACCACATCACTGTCCTCTCGTGGCTTGATGGGTCTCAACACAGCATCTTTTCCTGTCAAGATCACAAGTAAAAACACGCCAAATGCATACACATCTACACTCTCTGCCACCCTGCTATAACTACAATATTCAGGTGCCAGATAACCAGAAGTCCCTACTATAATATCCTCCACATATTCTTTACCCTCAGGAACAGAAATTGCAAGACTGAAGTCTGACAATTTAGCAGCATTATCCTCGCCTAAGTACACATTATGAGGCTTTAAACTCCTATGGATTATAGGCCGGTGATAACCGGTGTGTAGATAGGCCATAGCATGAGAGATCTCCCATGCAATTATGATTCTTTCACTCCAATCAAGTGGTGAATTATCTTGATTCTTATCTCTGAATACTAGGTCGTTAAGAGTAACATTTTCTACCCACTCGAAAACAAGGACTGTATATTTTGTCTCCAGACAACATCCAAGAAGCTTGTGCACGTTCTTATGAGTGCTCATTTGTGCAGCAACCGTAATTTCACGAAAAGTTCCGAATCTAAGATTTGGATTATTTTTTTCAGATTGCTCCTTTACCAACACAGATCTTCCATCCCAGAAACCCTTATACCACTTAACATCTGATTCCTTAAAGGACATAGTGTGAAGTTCCAAATTCATAGTGTTGAGCTCATCTACTGAGAAGTAGCGAATGGGGTTTGTCCTACCATGAAACAACGATATGCTTTCCTCTAATGCCAATGCTCCATTCTCTATAAAGTTTTCTATGCTGCCTTTGAAAATCATGTACTTGCCACTTCCCTGCATCAACCAACAAGATTGAACAATTAAATCAATGGAATGCAATTTTAGACCCTGATAACAACAATTGTAAGCTAGATTGAACAATTAAATCAATGTAATGCAATTTTAGACCCTGATAACAACAATTGTAAGCTAGACGCTTGTTTATTTCATACCATTTCATCTTCCTCTAGTTTCGGAATACTGCACGTCTTCCATATGTTTCTAAATGAACTAGATGCCTCATGAAATATGCTCCTCATTTTCTTTGCCAAACTAATTGACATATTGGATTCCCTTTGCAGCTTTGCTTGCATGAGAGATGCTACATGAAGCTTGGACACTGTTTTACACTATAAACTATCAGCTTGACCTGATCAGTAACAAAAGAAATTAACGACGAATCCAGATAATCATCCTTCTCTAAATACTACTCCTAGTAAAAACCTATATTGACTTTATCTATGAACAACATGAAGGATGATACATCCATGTCACAGATTACATATTCTAAGTAAGATAGTTGGACCAAAAATATTTCATTAGACCAATTATTAGCTATACAAAAAACAATTCAGTTGAGTAAGATACGTACAAGGTTACCCTTATTTTTATCATGTTTTATCATTACGGTAACTTCTCACATATTTTGCTTGACTTTTAATATTATTAGTGTAGCTAAATACCTTGAGTCAGACACTCTGATAGAAGACCAACTGTTCAAAGATGGGCAAAAGAAATCCAATCTCGTGGACAATTTTTTCATTATTCCATACATATATAGGGGCATTTTGCAGGTTTCTTATACTAAGAAGGGACATTTTTGAAAGAAATAACCCATGAGATAGGATGATTTTATATACCAATACATCCCAGGACATATGATGTATCCGTACACCTAAATATACGTAGTTCTAGGTACACCCGGTCAAATGAGCAAAATAACTTTGAAATGAGCAAAAATTGAAATTAGAAATGTCGAAATGAGCTGTAATGACTTTGAAATGAGAAAAACTTACTTGGATATGAGTAAAAACAACTTTCAAATGAGCAAAACTACCATGGAAATGAGCAAATAACTTTGATTGAGCAATATGACTTTTAGAATGAGCAAAAATTGGCTCTGGGTGTAAGTATACCTTATAAACAAAATGTCTTGGGAAGACCGGGTTCACAATAATTTATTGTACACCGAAACTGTGACTATATTAGAAGAAAAAAAAAGCCGACTATATCATACGCAAACTGACTATATCAGAAAATTGACTATATCATATAAAACCGACTATATAAAAGGTGATTATATCATACAAAAACTGACTATATCAAACGAAAACTTTTTATAACAAATGAAAACTGACTATATCACATGGTTTCCGGTGCACAATAAGTTATTGTAAACCCGGTCCATTCAAGTTTTTTTTCCCTTATAAATTGTGAATTCATCCCCCCAGTTCAAGGAAATTCAGTTTTATTTTTATTCTTTTAAAAGAGAAGATGAGAGAATAATTCTCTCACCCAATTGAAATTTGAAAGGGCTTGGATAAGGAAAGCATCAATGGTTAACTTAGATATTTCATAATATAAAACCACAACAAAAATGTGTACAAGATCTCCTTAACTAGTTACTACATTGAATGATAATGAAGAAAATGGCTGTACTAATAATATGGAGTAGTCATCAGATAAAGAACTAACCTTTAAGAGATTCTAATCAGCAACTTTTGAGAGTTGCGTTCTGTAAGCTTCAGAGAGTTTAAAGCTTTACATTAGTCTCTACATTTTACTACTACAATTTACTAAAAGAGATCAGCCATATCACATACTTATGATTTATGGTAAATCAACTACTACAAGAAAAAGGTCAAGATTCTGAATACAGCTATATTTGACTTACCATTTTAAGCGAATTTCTTTGACTGCTCGAGTATGAAAGAAGATATGGAAGGTAGGAATTAGCTCACGCGTCTGGGATCTCACTTGTCTTTTTTTTTTGGTAACTTAAAAAATGAACTGACAATATTTTCACGGATTTATTTGACTAATTGAGTACATTTTTTTGTTTTTTTTTTTTGCATTTCATTTGAGTAGGTTGTTTTCACCTACAAAAAAATAAGTTTGAGTTCCAATAAGTTCAGATCAGGTCTGATAAGGTTTTATCGGGTTCGATCAGGTCTAATACAACACTCAAAATAAGTTCCATTAAGGGTCAATCAAGGTCAATCAGGTCTAATAAGTTCAGGTTTTTTCAAGTGAAGAGAACACACCTTTAGTTAGGCTTAAATTAGAGAAAGTCTTAGTCAATCACATTACAGTGATGGGGTGTTTTATGCATGGCGAAATTGTAAAACAATCAATGGAATGAGAAGATGGGGTCCACTACATTGAAAATAAAAAGAAAGATGGATGGTTGTTTGTCCCACGGAAATGGCGTGAAGTAGTCGTAAAAACGGATAGATTTGGATGCATATAAAGATAATTTTGTTGCACACATTTTGATCTTGAATAATGCATATTCAGTTGAGTCCGGCTAGATGGCGCGATGTTCGCCAGTGAACATTGCCATGTGGATTGTTTTTGTTTCTTTTGTTTTAGAAAATACTCGGCATCTTTTAATGTACAAATATACGTTTTTGGATGTTCAGCAACAAAATTATGGATGTGCAAACATATTTTTTTGATGTACAAATGTACGATGCAAAAACCATTATGGATGTGCAAATATAGTTTTTGGTTGTACAAAAAAAAATCATGAATGTGCAAATATAGTTTTTGGGTGTACAAAAGAAATTATGTGATGTAGAAAATATAATATGGATGTACATGTACTAACATACTTTTTGGACGTATTGGATGTACAAACTTAGTTTTTGGATGTACAAAATAAATTATAGATGTACAAAGATGGATTTTAGATGAACAAGAAGACTAATGCATGTAAGACACAAAAACCATTATGAATGTGCAAATATATTTTATGGATGTGCAAAACAAAATATATGGACGTACATAATATATTTTTGGATGTGCAAATACAACTTTTATAAGTAAAACATATATAAAAAACATTGTTGACTCAGCAAGAAAAAAACAAAATGGCGAATGTTCACCAATGAACATTTCGCCATTTAGTGTTTTTCGCAGTTGTATATTTAAACTGCATATAAGGAAAAATTACAAATTACTAAAATGGCCCTTGATTGGAATAAGTACCCAATCATTGTGATTGACTTGGCAAAGCTCCTCAAATTGACAAGTGCCAATTTCATTGGTTTTAATCCGGACATCCTTATCATGAAATTTTGACGCTTTGTGAAAACATTAATGGTGTTTATTCTCTTGGAGTTAAAATTCAATGATGGAAAGCAATAATCTTTGTGTCAATAATGCTATTAATCGTCAATTGGTATCTTGGTCCATCCTAGAGGTGATCATGGGTCGGGCTTGGCCCAAAAAAGGTGGCCCATTTCGGGCCAAAGTCTCGGGCCGGGCCTAGCCGCGGGCCAAAATTTCCGCGACATAACCCGCAAATTCGGGCCGGGCCAAGCGGGCTTTTCGGGCCATTTCGAGCCAAGCCAAAATTTAGACTAGTTTTGCATATTTAAGTTGCCCGTGACCCGGAATTTTTGCCCAAAAAATCGGGCCGGACCGGTCGCGCCCGAAAAATCATACCCAAAACCCTCCCATTTCCGGGCCGGGCCCATGTTGATCATCTCTAGTCCATCCATAACATTTACGTTAATGCTTAAAAGGATCTTCTATGATTTGAGACGAATTTTTTCCATCAATGATAGGCGGCGTATATTTCATGGCTAACTATGGCCAAAAGTACCCCCATCCATGCTTTATCGGTTTACTTCTTGTGATGATTTATTCCCTTCTACCATACGGACGAGATAGGTTATTTTTTGTTAGGGGCTAGCCTAGTTTCCATTTTCTTTAAAAAAAATGTAATGAATATTTGTTGTTTACAGCAAATAACAAGTTATATATCTATACTAATATATTAAAAGGCGTTCCTAAACAAGAAACTGTGCCACGTGGCGCTCTGCCTTAGAGTGTTTACTTCCTGTACTCCACATATAATAGAAAAAATTAGAAAATGCATGCTATAAGATTTGATCCCATGACCTCAAACTTAAATACTAAAGTCCTAACCACTATAAACCAAGTAATGTTTAGTGTTATAATTTTAAAGTAAAATATTAATAAATAAAAATTATAATTACCTGGAACATAGCTCGAGCCTAAATACTAGTTTTATCTAAAACAAATAGTATATTAAATCAATATAATGATTTTTTTGAATCAACATTTATATTCATAGTTCTGAAGAGGTCGAAGAATACATATACATTGAAACAAATGTAACGATGTTCTGCCTGACAACAATTACTCTTATGTATAAATGAATAGAAGCTCAATGTTTTGTAAGTTTGACTATAGTATGAAGAACCAAAAAGGGCGGAGAAAGTACATGGTTTAAGATAGTGAGTATTGGAACTACAACTCCTCCAGCTCAGCTGACCTCACCTGCTCCTATTGGTGACTTCTCTCACACACCAGCTGTTAGTTAGAAGCAGTTAGTTACACAGAGTTTGTTAGAATAGTTTGTTATTCTTTCTCCCTCTCTTTTCACTCTGTATAAATATAAGTCTCTCTCCTCTATTGTAAGTTAAGAATTCTCATTACACTGAAATAAGAAATACTTCATTTCTTCTCTCTACTTTCTTTTTCTCTGAAACAATATTTGTGATTCTTCACTAATTAATATGGTATCAGAGCAGAATTTTATTCTGCGATCATTCTTATACAATTTCTACTAAATATCTTCTTATGAAGATCTGAAACAGCAAGGAATTCTGAAATCTTCTAAAATCAAGGTGTTCTTATTTCTACCTCTAAAATCCAGGTGTTCTTCTTTCTACCTCGAAACTAAAATCTTAATTTCTCTTGGTTCTCTGAAAACTGCTGAGAAATGGTGCTTAATTGATGAACTTTGAGTTTAATTTCTGAAATCAATTGTTTTGATCTAGAATTCGTGATTGATTCTGATAATCTGGACTATTTATATTCGTTTCTTAGTTCAGTAATTCTGGAAATTTCTAAGTTTCTGCAGCATTTGATTGATTTGATTTTTCTTGTTGTCTTCCTGTTCTTAATCTTTTGATTTATGTTATCTTCATATTCTTATAGAATCTAGTCCATTTATTCATCAAAATGCCTGGAAACGAAACACTAAACTCGCTCTACTCCAAATTCCACTCCAAATTCTTTACCTCTAAACCAAGATCCTAGTAGTATATACTACATTCATCTAGCTGATGCAAACTCAACACAAATTGTGTCTGTTAAATTCAATGGAAGTGTTTTTAATGACTGGAAACGATCTATGATCATTTCTCTATCTGCTAAAAATAAGCTGAAGTTTGTGGATGGAAGTCTTGAGATTCCTGATATAGGAACATTTGAATATATTGCTTGGGAGAGATGCAATAATCTACTGATTTCCTGGTTGTTAGCTAATCTGGACAATACTGTCAAGAAAAGTGTTCTTTTCTTTGAAACTGCATCAGATATATGGAGAGATTTAGAGGAGAGATTTGGTTATTCCTATATGACACAAGTATATGCTCTAGAAAAGAAGCTTGCTGAAGCTACTCAAGGAAATGCTACTGTTTCTGAGTTTTATACAGAACTCAAAACAATCTGGGATGAGATTAATGATGCAAATCCATTACCTTATTGTGTTTGTCACAAATGCACCTGTAATTTGACTCAAAAAATACACACTAGAGAGCAGGAGCAAAGGTTACTTCAGTTCATGATGAAGCTGAATGATTGCTTCTCCACTGTGAGAGGAAATATACTTATGACTCAACCCCTTCCCAAGGTAGCCCATGCTTACAGGATCTTTGCACAAGAAGAGAGACACAAGGAGGTTGCTCAACTCTCTTCTAACAATGAGTTCTTAGCCTTTGTAGCGGATAGAAAACCATACAAGCCATATCAAAACAATTCTCAATCTCAGAATTTCAGTTACAACAACAAGTCTAATAACTTGACTGGTAACAAAAGGCCTGGTTCACACTATTACTGTACTCATTGCAAAGTTCCAGGGCACAGTGCAGAAAGGTGTTTCAAGATACATGGGTTTCCACCAGGTTTTAAAGGGTTCAAAGACAAGAGAGTTGCAGCCATGACTCATTCCACTGAACATGATCATGGTCACACTTCTGCTGATCAAAACTGATTCTATTTCAGTTGATCAATTCAATCAATTGATGAGTTTACTTCAACAACAACAGTCATCTACATCTACAATTCCTTCAACTGATGTTCAGAATGCTCAGAGTTCCTCAGGTCATGCTCTTGTAGCGGGTACATATTGCTCACTGACTTGCTTAAATAGCACATGGTTGTTGGACAATGGTGCTACTGACCATATTTGCTTTAATCTGGAATCTTTCGACACATACACACCAAAACAAAATCCTCATCATCATATTACAATTCCTAATGGAAGAAAAATTCATGTACTTCATGTTGGGTCTGTGTAACTGAACAAAGATATCATGCTGACCAATGTGCTTCATATTCCTGATTCTGAGTTCAATAATCTCTTATCAGTGAGTAAACCCAGTCATGATTTGAAATGTCAAATCACATTCACTCACAATTCTTGCCTTCTTTAGGGACAGACAGGATCTTCAATGCTTCTTGGTAAACTGAAAGGTGGTTTATACAATGTTGATGCTTCCTCTGTGGAATCAGTGAAGAACACTCCTACTTCTACAACTATTCCTTCATGTTTTTCTGTTGTAGATACAACCATACTTTGGCATCTTCGCTTAGGACATTTACCATTTGCTCAAATAAAATATATTTCACCTGAATCTAATGTAAAACCATGTACTCATGATGTGATTTGTCATGTTTGCCCACCTGCTAAGCAACCTAGAAAATCATTTCCTACTAGTAGTATAAAAACTACAAAGCCTTTTGAAATGCTTTACATAGATGTATGGGGTCCCTACAAAACCAAAACATACTCAGGCTGTACACAATTATTGACCATAGTGGATGATTTTACTAGATTCACTTGGGTTCATTTCCTGAAATACAAGTCTGACTCAGTTCATGTTTTGGAGACCTTTTTCACCTATGTTGCAACACAGTTTAATGCTCATGTTATTTGTGTGAGGTCTGATAATGCAAAAAGAACTAAGAGAAGGAGATATGAAGAAGCTATATGAACAGAAAGGTATTCATCATCAAACAAGTTGTTCTTATACTCCCCAACAAAATGAAACTGTTGAAAGGAAGCACAAACATCTACTGGAAACTGTTAGAGCCCTCCTTTTCCAGTCTAGGGTGTCGGCCAGATTTTGGGGTCAACATTTGTGCAACATATCTTATTAACAAAATTCCACTTCAAAGCATTAACAATGTTACTCCTTATGCCAAGCTTTTTCAGAAAGCTCCTCTTTTAGAACATCTCAAAGTTTTTGGGTGTTTATGCTATATCTCTATAATAATAGTGCATAAGTCCAAGTTTGATCCTAAAGCCCATCCTAGAGTATTTCTTGGTTATTCTGTTACTCAGAAAGGGTACAAAGTCCTTGACCACACTAATAATCAAGTGGTGGTATCTAGGGATGTTGTCTTTCATGAAAGACATTTCCCATTTCATTTACTTTCTACTGATGCTACACATTTTACTGAAGATATTTTTGTCCTTGCAGCAACTTATGATTTCTATGATGAATCTTATCCACTTCATTCTCCTAACTCTCCTCCATCTACACCTATATCCGATTCCATCATCACAAACTCAGCTACATCTACTCCATCTTCACCTTATTCTCCTACATTCAGTTCCTCACCTGAATCAAATTCATCTGCCTCAAATTCACCTGAACACACTTCTTCTACACTGGTTGATCTCAGTCAAATAATTCCTCCTAATCAGCCTACTAGATGCTCTACTAGAACTTCTAAACCTCCCGCCTATTTGAATGATTATCACTGCAATTCTGCAATCACTGATATCATTCCTCAACACTGGTGCAATCTAGTATCCTACTCTTGTTATCCATCTTCTCATAAAGCATTTTTATCTGCTCCCTCTTTTGAACTTCTAAACCTGAATAAGTCTCTGCTATGGCTAAAGAGATTCAAGCACTTACAGACAATAATACTTGGGACTTAGTTCCCTTACCACCTGGCAAGAAGGCCATAGGCAACAAGTGGGTATACAAAGTCAAGCTGAATGCAGATGGATCTCTTGAAAGATGTAAGGCCAGGTTGGTTGCCAAAGGATATAATCAAAGATATGGCATTGACTATGAGGATACCTTCTCCCCAGTAGTCAAAATGCCCACAATCAGATGTATCATTGCCTTAGCAACTCACAACAAATGGCCTATCTATCAACTATATGTTAATAATGCTTTTCTCCATGGAGAATTGCACGAAGAAGTCTTTATGAAAGTTCCTGCTGGCTTCTCCAATCCTCACAATCATGTATGTAAGCTGAAAAAGTCCCTTTATGGACTTAAACAAGCTTCTAGGCAATGGTTTGCCAAACTTGTCACTAAGCTTACTGCACAAAGTTTCTCTCAGTCCAAGAATGATTAAGTTTATTCATCATGAGAACAACAGTGCATATTACCATAGCAGCTGTGTATGTGGATGATATCATCCTCACATGGACTGATATTCAATCCATCAAGACCTTGAAAGCACATCTCCACTCAACATTCAGCAGAAAAGACTTGGGCATTCTTCATTACTTTCTTGGCACTAAAGTGGAGTATGTACCTGAGGGCGTAATTCTAAGTCAAAAGAAGTTTATTAGGGAATTGCTTGCTGCTTGTGGTTTTGATATTTCAAAGAAAGCAACAACCCCACTTCCTCTCAACACTAAACTACAAGCTTCATCAGGCTTATTTATGATTCTGAAGTTTATAGATCCTTTGTTGGTAAACTTAATTTCCTTACCAATACTAGGTCTGATCTAGCCTATACTATACAATCTCTCAGCCAATTTATGCAAGCTCCAAGGCCTTCTCATCTTCAAGCCTTAATCCATACTCTCAGATACATTAATTGCACTGAAGGACAAGGTATCCTCCTCACTGGTCACGATACCTTAACATTACAAGCCTTTTCAGATTCTGATTAGGCTGCTTGTAGTGATACAAGAAGATCAATTACTTGTTATATACTCCTATTTGGGAAGTCTCCTATCTCCTGGAAATCAAAGAAACAAGGCACCATTAGTAAATCTTCTTCAGAAGCAGAGTACAGGGCCATGGCAGCTGCTACTGCTGAAGTAACATGGGTGGTCAGATTGCTAGAAGAATTAGGTGTTACTAATCTCAAGCTTGTTACTTTGTACTGTGATAATCAGAGGTGCATTACACATTGCCAAGAACCCTGTATTTCATGAAAGGACCAAACATATTGACATTGACTGTCATTTTACAAGAGACAAAGTGTTAGAGGGACTAATACAACTCTCCTATTTGCCTACACATTCCCAATTAGCAGATGTGCTCACCAAAACTTTGTCTTCTCCTCATTTTAAACTGCTTTTATCCAAGTTGGGATTGGTTTCTCAACCCCCTCCCAACTTGAGGGGGGTATTGGAACTACAGCTCCTCCAGCTCAGCTGACCTCACCTGCTTCTATTGGTGACTTCTCACACACACCAGCTGTTAGTTAGAAGCAGTTAGTTACACAGAGTTTGTTAGAATAGTTTGTTATTCTTTCTCCCTCTCTTTTCACTCTGTATAAATATAGGTCTCTCTCATCTATTATAAGTTAAGAATTCTCATTACACTGAAATAAGAAATACTTCATTTCTTCTATCTACTTTCTTTTTCTCTGAAATAAAATTTGTGATTCTTCACAAATTAATAGTGAGCATTGAGCCATTGACTTCCAAAACCAATCATGGCCTCTTGTTTTGAGGTAGCAATAGCACTTCAAAAATAGGCTTGAGTTTCAATGCAAATTTCTTTGATTGTCTGTATTATTAATAAGAAAAATTGACATGAATAATCCCAATTTTCACCAGTCTTCTGAAAATAATCCCAACTTTGGATTATTTTAGAATAATCCCAACTTTAGGGGGTACCTTATCAAAATAATCCAAACTACGGATTAGTGTAGGCAAGAAAAGTGATAGTTTGGTTTATTCTGAGAAGATCCCCTCAAAAGTTAGGATTATTCTGGAATATTCCAAAGTTGGGATTATTTCGATAAGACAGGTGAAAGTTGGGATTATTCATGTCAATATTTCCTTATTAATATATATACTTAGGCAAGTACAAGATGAGCCTACATGTGTCCGAATCAAGATTTACATGGTAGAAAGGAAAACTTTTTCTAGGAAATATGGTTTTCATGGTTTCCCTACATTTCTCTATGTGGTTTGCAAGGGATAGAAAATAGCTTTTGCCGATTGAAAATAGTTCCCCCCATTAAGGATAGAAAACATATTTATTTTTAAGAGAAGTAATGTCACATTTTCCTCCCTATTCTTTACCTTTTTCTTTTTCTCCTCCCATCTATATCCTCTTCAGTTCCATTTGTCCCTCTTTAACTTCTCTTGCCGGGAACCAAACAAAGAAAAACTAATCTACAATTTTGTTTGCCTTGAAAAATCGATTTTCATTGAAAATATTTTCCTTCCAACCAAAAAAAGTTAAGTTAATGTCCAAATCATGGTATTGATGCAATGAAATAAGGGACAACAAAAGGCACGCCTGAATGTGGTATCGGAACTTTGTTCATATCTAACCTTTTGTCATACTCACAACCCTACTGTGACACAAGTAAAAAGAAATTGACATGCACCAGATAAGAAGTAAATGCAGAAAAGAAAACATAGAGATTATCTCAATATATTCTTCAGGCAAAGTTGAAATTTTTTTGGTCTTACTAGGAGAAAGGCTTCCAACGTTTAATGAAACACCAAAAACAAATGATGAAACTGAAAGTTAAATCTTAGGACATATCACTCTTTTCTATTTGATGACAAGTGATTTCATTGGACACCAAGATTGCAGCAACCTGTAGAAAGGTGGAAGTTTCAATAAGCCACAAAAACTATCAACAAGCGTTTTAATTGTGAAAGATTATACAAATCATATACTTCTAAATGCTCTATAAGGATAGTGTAGAAATAAGATATCCCGAGAATGAACAAATTATTATGTCATTCTACAAAGTCTTTTCTATTTAGCTTGCAGAATGCAGCCCTGTAAACGATAGAAACATAGCTTATATTTCAGCGTCCGCTGTTAATCTCAGGGATAGAGTCAAATTATCTAATCATGGTCTTGAGCTGAGTTGCCACATCCACCATAGTCGGCCTAGTGTCTTGTTCTGTTGCTGTGCACCGGAGTGCAAGCTCTATTAATGCTCTTAGTTGGTTTTTGAGTTCTTCATTTGTAGTCAGTTTATTTCCAATGATTGCAGGGTCAATAATCTCCGTGATACACTTGTCTCCAAGACCATTCTTAACCCACTCAACTAAAAGTGTCCTCTCATTAGTCATTATTGTCTTCTCGTGCTTCCAACGCAGCTTTTTTTCCTGTCAAGATCGCAAGAAAAACACCCCAATATATGCACGTCCAGAGTCTCTGCCACCCTGTAATTTCTAATATATTCAGTGTCCAGATAACCGAGAGTCCCTACTACTCTCTCTTCCACATATTCTTCACCCTCAGGAACATAAATGGCACAACTGAAGTCCGACAATTTAGGAGTATTATCCTTGCCTAAGTACACATTATACGTCGATGAAAGCCTATGGATTATAGGTCGGTGAGAAGCAGTGTGCAGTCTGCAGATAGGCCATCGCATGAGAGATCTCCCATGCAATTCTTATTCTCTCCCTCCAATCAAGTGGTGAATTATCTTCATTCTTATCTCTGAATACTAGGTCATTAAGAGTAACATTTTCTACCCACTCAAAAACCAGGACTGGAATATTTGTCTCCATACAACATCCAATAAGCTTGTGCACGTTCTTGTGGGTGCTCATTTGTGCGCCAACCACAACTTCAAAAGCTCTTTCATCTATTAATGTTCCTTCCTTTACCAACACATATCTTCCATCCCAGAAACCTTTATACCACTTTTCTGATCCCCAACAGGACATAGTGTGAAGTTCCAAATTCATAGCGTTGAGCTCATCTACTGAGAAGTAGCGAATGGGGTTTGTCCTGCCATGAAACAACGATATGCTTTCCTCTAATGCCAACGCTCCATTCTCTATAAAGTTTTCTATGCTGCCTTTGAAAATCATTTACTTGCCCCTTCCCTGCATCAACCAACAAGATTGAACAATTAAATCAATGTAATGTAATTTTAGACCCTGATAACAGCAACTGTAAGGTAGATGCTTGTGTATTTCATACTTTTGATATAATTGCTATCATTTATAGTTGAAGACAGTGAGTCAAAAATATTTGCCAAGGTTAGATAATATAATAACTTGAAAAGGAGGAGTTGGAAAAAGAGGTTTGTGATTCAAGTTAGTTAGAAGAATAATGTTGAGATTAGTAACTACTTGTGTTTTTCTTTGTAGACATTCGAGTCAATAATTATCGCTTTTTTAGCTAATAGTAGTATATTCCAACTGATTAAGAAATCTAGAGTTCAACGGTTAAAAATTGTCAATTTGTCATGTGTGATGTAACACCATTTCATTACAAAAATTGAGGTCTATGAGACCGAATTTTATGAAAGGCAACGCCTCTTAATTTTGGATGAGTATATATAATTATAAACTTAAATGCACGTGTTGGCTAGATGTCCTTTACCTCAATGTGAAAATTGTCGGGAAGATCCACCTCATATCTTGACGAAGGTGTTATGGAAGCTTATGCTTCAGCTCTACTGGTTCATCTTCAGAATCAGGCTTCAACCTCTACATCCAACAATGCAGATGATGCATCAGGCTTCACTTCATCCTCAATCTGCTCATCTTCTACAACATCTGATTGCTCTTGTATTCATAGTTCTCCAGAGGTCTAAGAATATTTTTTTTATGATTTCTATTATAATCATTGTTCCTATAGCAAGCAACAAGACTTCCATCGATGGTAGTATTTCCTCCACTAGTCACTAGTGTGCTACCTCTACATTAGCTTGTACAACATTTAGAATAAATATACATTGAAACAAATGCAGCGGTATTTCACCTGATAATGAATGCTCTTATGTATAAATGAATAGAGAAGGTCAACATTTTGCAAGTTTGTCTATAGTATGAAGAACAAAAAAAAAGACGGAGAAAGTACATGGCTCAAGATAGTTATCATTGAGCCATTGACTTCCAAAACCAAACGTGGCCTCTTATTTTGAGGTAGCAATAGTACTTCAAATATAGAATGAGTTTCAATGCAAATTTCTTTGATTGTCTGTATTATTAATATACTACATACTTAGGTAGGTACAAGATGAGCCTACATGTGTCTGAATAGAGACTAGAGAGTGCATGGTAGAAAGGAAAATTGTTTCTAGGAAATATGGTTTACTACATTTCTATATGTGGTTTGCAAGGGATAGAAAATGGCTTTTGCCAAGGGTGGATAATTCTCCCAATTAAGGATGGAAAACAATTTCATTTTTAAGAGAAGTAATGATACATTTTCCCCCCTATTCCTTACCTTTTTCTTTCTCTCGTCCCATCCATCTCCTCTTCATTTCCATTTTTCCCCTTCTAACTTTTCTTGCCAAAACCAAACAAAGAAAAAACTTATCTAGATTTTTTGTTTGCCTTGGAAAATCGATTCTCATTGAAAATCTTTTCCTTTGAAAATCTTTTCCTTCTAACCGAACAATGTTGTAATAATGGTAAGTTAAAGCCCATATCATGGTATTGATACTATGAAAAAAGGAGAAGCAAAACACACACCTGAATGTGTGGTATAGGAACTTTGTTCATCTCTAACCTTTTATCGTACTCATAGCCCCCACTGTGACGTAAGGGAAAATAAACTTTCGTGCACCTGATAAGAAGTATAATGCAGAAAATAGGACATAGAGATGATCTTACTAGGAGAAAGGCTTCAAAAAGATGATGCAACTGAAATATAAGTCTTAGTACATATCAATGTATCACTCTTTAATATTTGACAACAGTTCATTTAATTGGCATCAAGATTGTTGCAACGTCTAATATACTTTGTGGAAGTTCCACTAACACACAAAAATTATCAACAAGCATGTTCAATTGTGAAAGATAATACAAATTATATACTTCTAAATTCCCTATTATAAGGTTATTGTAGAAGAAAGGTATCCCAAGAATCAATAAATTATCATTTCACCCTACAGTCTTTTCTGTTCAACTAGCATAATGCTTTCCTGTAAAAGATAGAAATACACCTTATATTTCAGTGTCCACTATTACTCTCAAGGATAGATTCTAAGGACCTTATCATGCTCTTGAGCTCGGTTGCCACATTTACCATAGTCGGCCTAGTATCTTCTTCTGTTACTGTGCAACGGAGTGCAAGCTCTATTGATGCTCTTAGTTTCAGTTCGAGTTCTTCATTAGTTGTCAGTTTAGTTCCAGTGATTTCAGGGTCAATAATCTCCGTGATGCACATGTATCCAAGAACATTTTTAACCCAGTCAACTAAATGTGTCACTGCGTCAGTGTCCTTTCGTGGCTTGACAGGTCTAAACACAACGTCTTTTCCTGTCAAGATCATAAGAAAAATACGCCAAATCCATACACATCTACACTATCTGCTACCCTGCCAGAAGAAACGTATTCAGGTGCAGCATAACCCCAAGTCCCTACTACAATATCTTCCACATATTTTTTACCCTCATGAACAGAAATGGCAAGACTGAAGTCTGACAATTTAGCAGAATTATTCTCGCCTAAGTACACATTTTGAGGCTTTAAGCTCCTAAGAATTATAGGCCGGTGAAAAGCGGTGTGCAGATAGGTCACAACATGAGAGATCTCCCATGCAATTCTAATTCTCTCCCTCCAATCAAGTGGTGAATTATCTTCATTCTTATCTCTGAATACTAGATCATTGACAGTAACATTTTCTACCCACTCAAAAACAAGGACAGACAACATCCGAGAAGCTTGTGCACATTCTTATGAGTGCTCATTTGTGCAGCAACCGTAAGTTCACGGAAAGTACCGAATCTAAGATTAGGATTACATTTTTCAGATTGCTCCTTTACCAACACAGATCTTCCATCCCATAAACCCTTATACCACTTAACATCTGATTCCTTAAAGGACATAGGGTGTAGTTCCAAATTCATAGCATTGAGCTCATCTAATGAGAAGTAGCAAATGGGGTTTGTCCTACCATGAAACAACGATATGCTTTCCTCTAATGCCAATGCTCCATTCTCTATAATGTTTTCTATGCTGCCTTTGAAAATCATGTACTTGCCTCTTCCCTGCATCATCCAACAAGATTGAACAATTAAGTCAATGTAATGCAATTTTAGACCCTGATAACAACAATTCTAAGCTAGATGCTTGTGTATTTCATACCACTCCATCTTTCTCTAGTTTCGGGGTACTGCATGTCTTCCATATGTTTGTAAATGAACTAGATGCCTCATGAAATATGCTCCTCTTTTTCTTTGCCGAGCCAATTGACATATTGGATTCCCGTAGCAGCTTTGCTTGCATGAGAGAATGCTACATGAAGCTTGGACACTTACACTATAAACTAACTATTAGCTTCACCTGATCAGTAACTAAAAAAATTAACGAAGAATCCTGATAATCATTTTTCTCTATTTACTATACCGGTAAAAACCTACATTGACTTTAGCTATGAACAACATGAAGGATGATACATCCATTTCACAAATTACATATTCTAAGTAAGACAATTGGACCAAAAATATTTGATTAGACCAATTATTAGCTATACAAAAAACACTACAGTTGAGTAAGATATGTAAAAGGTTGCCCTTATTTTTATCATGTTTATCATTATGGTAACTTCTCACTTATTTTGCTCGACTTTTAATATTATTTGTGTAGCTAATACCTTGAGTCAGACAATCTGATAGAAGACCAATTGTTCAAAGATGGGCAAAAGAAATCCAATCTCATGGGCAATTTTTTTTGTTAATCCATACATACATAGGAGAGTTTTACAGGTTTTTTTTTTTTACTAAATAAGGGACGTTTTTGAAAGAAATAACCCATGAGATAGGATGATTTTACATACCAATACATCCCAGGACATATGATGTATCCGTACACCAAAATATACGTAGTTCTAGGTACACCCAGTCAAATGAGCAAAATAACTTTGAAATGAGCAAAATTGAATTTTGAAATGAGCAAAATTGAATTTTGAAATGTCGAAATGAGCTATAATGACTTTGAAATGAGCAAAACTTACTTGGATATAAGCAAAAACAACTTTCAAATGAGCAAAATGAACATGGAAATGAGTACATAACTTTGAATGAGCAATATGACTTCTAGAATGAGCAAAAATTTGGCTCCGGTGTAAGTATACCTTATAAACAAAATGTCTTGGGAATGCTGGGTGTAAGTATACCCAAACTGACTTTATTATAGAAAAACTAACTACATTAGAAAAAAACGGACTATATCATACGAAAACTGACTATATCAGAAAATCATTGACTATATCTGTAACGCACCGAAAATTTATAACCCTGATTATACACAAATACTCATAAATGGCAGCGGAAACTGAACTTAAACATGTGGGTTATGGGCCCACCAAGACAATAGTCCTTTAGAATATACAATTTCATCTAACTTACCAATATTGGCCTTAATAATATCCACTTTATAATTTTTCTAGCCCCAAAATACAGAATACAGAAATATCATCAGTTTACGAAATCCATCTTGTACACTCCCTCTTCCCGTGTTTCTAACTTGAGCTTACGAACCTTAACTATTAGTGACATTCTTACAATGATAGATTCCTTAACATTCAATAGCAAAATACCTTTAACAACGTATTTCAACTATCTCACCATACCTAAAACAGAAAAGCAAAACGTTATGAGCCAAGGCTCAATAACAAACTACTCTAGCAACGTAAATTCATTTCAATTCATTTTATTTGCAAAGAGGGGGGAAAGAATAATTCAAACATTTACGAAAACAACATCCATTCAGCTTCACCTTAATAATCCATGATTCCATATTATCAGTTTTTTACTCTGGTTGTTGTACATCAGTCAGTGCTAGGACGTCCCCAATTATGTGTATGCACCACTGTGCAATGGCCTGGACCCCGGGCATTACCCTACACCAGTAAACAGTAGTAGGCCAGTGCCCCCAGTAACGGGCTAGTGCCCCAGTAAACAGTACGATACGTGTACGACCTTCAGTCAGTCTCAGTAGGTACAACCAACCAGTTCTTTCACTTTACTTTATCATGTTACGTTTCTTTTACTTTAACAGTGATCAGTATACTTCAATAACTTAGTAACTTTCAGTCGTTCAGTAATATCTCATAAACAATATCATTTTCAGTGATCAGTGATTATCATATATCATCTTAGAGAATCATATAAATCTCAAGCTACGTAATCAAAACATGTATAAAATAATGTAATAATCTCGCAACTCAGAAACACATGTTCATAAATAATCATCATTTCAGTTGCATATTATAATTTCATAAAACACATTTCAAGGGAATTGCGGGTACTAGCAGTAGTTGTTACCTCGATTGCAGTATACTAATCTCCCTTTTACGCTTTTGAGGTCGTCCTTACTAAGCTTCGAGGAGCGAGTTCTTTTTAAGTTTTAAAACAAGCATTTAATAATAAGTTAGTAACTAATTTTTTTAAAACTTGATAAGATAAATTACATTAACGCCCTCTCACAGGACACCTAAATACAACCTACCCCAAAGCCCCCAATTATAAACCTGTATTAATCTTGTTATTACTTAGAACTTGTTTAAATAAAAAAAAGGGAGTGACTTATAGTTATATGAGCAGCATATAGTTGTTTAAGTGGAAAAAGTACAAGTCATAAAACTTACCCAAAATAAGGAAAGCTGGGCTTCCTTCACAACACACACTCACGCAGAGGAGAGAAGAAGAATGGGGGTTGCGCGCGGAGGAAGGTCGACAGGGGCGGTTTCTCGGCGGCAACAGACGACAAAGGGAGGAGCTGTGGTGGTGTGTGCGGTGGTGCGTGTGGGTGTCGCGAAGCTCGAGGAGAGAACTTGCGGGGAAGATAAAGTGCAACGCGAGATGGGGGAGGTAGGGTGGTGCTCGCCGATGGTGGTCGGGTGGTTGTTTGGTGTAGTGGTGGTGGTTGAAAAACCAAAACAGGGGAAGAAATTGAATTTTTAACTCATTTTGTTTGGTTTTAACTTATGAATTGTTGTTGATTGATGATTTGTGATTAGGGATGTCAACGGGTAGGATCTGGCCAGGATCTTCTGGGATTCGAATCCGGGTTCGTTTTTTCGAGCGTGGATTTATATCCAGGATTATTTGGGTAATAAATTTGAGGATCCAGATTCAGATCCAATGGATCCGGGTCCAAAACGGATTCTAACCTATTATCTTTAAATGATACTAATTTTCAGAATAATTAAAGTTTTTTAAAGAACAAAACAACGCCATTTAGCATTTCATTTGTCGATATTGAAGTAAATAAGAATTTAACCTTAATATAACAAATCCAGACATAAATAACATTAATATTTTAACATTGAGTTTTACACTTTTTATTATATATTTTAAAATAAATTTAAAAAAATGGGTAATAGATCCGGATCTTGGTAATAATTTAGGACTCAGTCCATATTCGTTTTTAAAAACTAGGATCCAGATCCTACTCGGATCCGTCGGGTCCAAAATTTGAGGATCCAGATCCGCTAAAAACAGATCTGGATTCATGGATCCGGATAAGATCCATTACCCACTGATATCCCTATTTGTGATGCTGAAATTCAGAAACTCTCCCCTATTTATAGAGGAATGGTTATCTTAGTAGCAATTTCCTTCAATTAAAAATTTCAAAATCAGGGGGTTTAGCGAAAATTCGGTGGGTATGGTTCAAATGTGAGGGCAATAGTTTGGTAGGAATGTTTGCTGGTTTTGTAATACAAGGAAAAAGAAGAAAAACCATGGTTTTGCCATGGAGTTGGTACACAGAGAAGGAGAGAGAGAGGAGGGTTTTTCTTTTTCCCATTTCTTTTTCCTTTTTCTTTTTGTCTGATTTTGGGTTAAATTTTTAGCACTTGGGTTGCATTGGTTTTGGGCCTGACACTTGAAGAATGGACTATTCTTGACCCAAATTTGAGAACCCAACTATTAGCAAGATTGATTAAAATATGAGAATATTAGAAGCTTAATTATAAATAATTTCATTACCACTAAGGGCCTGTTCTCCCTAGTTTATTTTCAGTTCAGTTCAGTTGCAATCAGTTTAGTTCAGTTCTTAATTTATTATCATTAGTTATTATTAGTTATAATTTAATTCAGTTCAGTTCAGTTCTTAATTTATTATCATTAGTTATTATTAGTTATAATTTAATTCAGTTCAGTCCAGTCTAGTTCAGTTGTAATCACAGTTCAGTTCAGTTCAGTTCAGTTCAGTTGTTTTATGCCGAAGAGAATATGCCCTAAATCGTTCATCAAAATATTCAATACCCTTTTAACATATGTTAGCAATCCAATTATAATTATATAATTATAATTAACTTAGTGTTTATTATAGGGTAGTTTTTGGTTTAATAATCAAGATTAGTTATTAACAAATTGTAGTTGAAACTCGGGATATTACAATATCATACAAAAATCTATATATACTAATAAACCTTGATCACATTGTCCTATGTGTCAGCTACATATTTTCTATCGCCATTTGGCAGTGAAAATCCCCTCCCCAAAAAATCGGTTGCCACGTGTCACGTACCATACTCAAAAAATCGTCCAAGTAATAGCTTTCACCACGTGTCATGATTTTCACAATTGTGATAGCTGAAATTTTCTTACATTCCTTCAATCATGCTTATGTCAATCAATTACAATCTTTAAAACATGAAAATAAAACATGTGGATGCTTAAATCATGTGCAAGTTGATCACCTAAATCTCAATCATTTCTAAATTGCAAAACGTGATTTTAGGGATTTATTCATTCAATCTTTATTATGGCAAATCGTGATTTTATCAAACTATAGTACATTTTTTCAAAAAAAAAAAATCGAGTACAAAATTGCACTATAATTACCCTAATCATATTTGCATTGCACTACAACACAAAATTCATAAACCCTAAACACCTTCCCCTATATCCGACCACCTTATATTTTGTTCATATGGAGAATGAATATGGTTCATTTGACACACCATCTTCACCTAGAAGTTTAAAGATTTGGCATCCTAAAGTGGAACACTCAAATTTTTTTGATCACGAAGGTATGATACTAACAATGTTCCATTCGGGTCATCTTAAATTCTAAAAAATTTGCAAGGATGTCACAATGGATGAAGATTTGAATTCGGATTATTGGTATATGTTGGAGTATGTATTTTCTACAATCAAGAATTCTAGAATTTATTTGGATCTAGAATATATGGGACTACACTTTCTTCATTGCAATCCTCAAAGAGCTCATAAATTATGTCGATTTCCATTTGAAAAATTCAACATGAACGAGGGAGATGTTATACCACTTGCAGAAATAGTTTTGTTGCGCTATTTAGCTAACGATTGGTATTATCTTTTTTAAATATTATTGTATTAACTTTAATTACGCAATATGGGTGATTTTAATGTCATTGAAATAAAAATACTACATTATTCGTATTAATTTTGAGTTAGAGTAGTATTAAAATTAATATGGTTGATGTTTGATTTTTGTTAATTTCGCTTATGTTACATTAATAAAATTATTTTTGCCCTTTTCGTTTAATTGGTATATGTTGGAGTTCCATTTTAATTGAAGCCCAATTTGTTCTTATCTTTTTTATTCATTTTTTGTTATATTATTTTTTATATAATTGTTTACATAAAAGGTTAACTATTGCATTTTCTATGAGACCCTCCAATTTTCGGCCAACATATAAACATATATAACTTGCATCAATTTTTTACTATTCTTATATTGCATTTGTAAGGAAACCTATCAATTTTGACTCAATTAATGAAACAATGCATTTATATCAAAAGCAACAACCAGTTTTCAATTTTATAAACATATTTGACCATAAAATCGGTTTCAACTTTGTGATAAATGAATCATTGGCTTCAATTTACCTAACAACATAAATATCAACTCCCACCTAATGCCATTAATTGGCTTCCTCAATGAAAACTGTCCAAAATCTAATATAAAAGAGGCAAACTCCCACTTTTTTTTACACATAAAAAAATTCATAACTCACATTTGCCATATATTCTTTGTTAAGCTAAAAGTCTCTAAACAAAGCAACCCTCTCAATGGATCCTAAAATTGCCGAGCATGTCAATAAAATAAACGAGGTGTTGAGCCAATATGGTTTTGATGATGACAAACTAAAGTAATAACTAACAAGGTTTATAAGTTTTATGTATGCAAGGTTCATGAATTAATAATGGTGCTTTATAAAGATAATAAGTGAAGTTCCTGAGTTGGAACTCCAAGAGAAGAATGAAGTTCTTGCGTTGGAACTCCAAGAGAAGAAGAGCTTAGTTACATAAGGATGTAATTAGGTTTCTTATGTAAGAAATAAAGATCATCATAAGGTAATGAATTGTAACTATGGAGCTGTTCCTTTGAATAAAGGAATTGTTCCTATGGAACTATGTTAGTGGAACTAGTATAGGAAACATGTGTCTAAAACGAGGAATTGACTAAACATTTGTAAGGACCTACAAAATTATAAGATAGTGTTTATCTGTTCCTTTGTAAGGAACTAATGAACTGGCACTGTTAAGGAACTAACGAAATTAAAGGAACTAGACAAGTATTATATGGTGCAACGGTTATAATGTGTCAGTTGAATTGTTAAAGGCTAAAATTTAGGAAACTGTTTTGTGTTTGTTAAAAATCTGATTTTAAGGAAAATATTTTTAAAGGAAAAGCTTTATCTTTATTGAAAATAAAATCCTTTTCGGTTTTTAGATAAGAATATTTTAAAAGATATTATTTTGATAAAAGGATTTAATTTTGGTTTTATTAATTAAAATATTTTCTAATTAAATCAGATTTATATTTATTGCACAAGTTGTTGCTAAAATTAAGGAAGCAGTAAAGATAATCTAACACAGTAACACACGTTCATTAGATCGTGGAGTACATGGGTAACAAAAGGAACGTGTTCCTCTAGTTGAGGAACATCATGGGAAAATGGTTTAACCATTAACACATGATTTAATCCCACGTTCTAGTTAATCACTGCTATAAATACTTATGTCTAATTAAGTTTCAAAGTGTGTCTGACAAAGTGATAATTAATCTACAAAGGTATTAATTTAAGTATCACGTTTATTGAGTCGGTACCATCAAAGTTCAAAGTTCAAAGTTCAAAGTTCCAAGTTCTAAGTTTCATTACCATATGAGTTCATTGTTTCATTAGTACTTTCTATCATTCTACTATTCTGTATTTAGAGTTGAGAAAAGAGTTGAGAAGAACTCTTATAGTTTGAGTTTGGGGAAGGGGTTTGAGTGAAATCCTGTAAAGTGTGAGGCTTTGAGTGAAGCAAAGAAAGAGAAAGGAACTTCAAGTGAAGTTCTAGAGGAACAACGGTTAGAGGGAACTGTTGTTGGGACTTGAGTTTGTAGAGGAACTCAAGGAGTGGCCCGAGAGATAATAGGTTTGTAACAAAGGTGTTTTGGACTATCATAGTGAAAGAGTCGAGTTTAAAATCCCTAGTGGTCGAGGTTGTTTCTTCTTGTTGGGCCCAAGAAGTTTTTCCTCGTAAAAATCTCTTGTCTTTCTCTTGTTCCTTTCATTGTTTTATAATTCCGCAAAAAGTTACGTTCATTTCTCACACATACAATTCACCCCCCCTTCTTGTAGTGTTCCTATAGAAATAACAATTGGTATCAGAGCTAGATCTCACGAAAAGTAGGAAATTCTATTGAGAAAAAGATCTAAGGAACATGAATTCTACCGAGAAACTCGAAGAAGGTTACTCAACATTACGACCTCCAATGTTCAACGGGAAATTCTTCACATACTGGAAGAATCGGATGGAGATCTTCATCAAGGCACAAAACTACCAGGTATGGAGAGTCATAGAGGTTGGAGTTTTCAAAGTCACAACCAAAAATGAAAGGAACATGGTAGTTTCTAATCCCATATGTGATTTTGATTCAATTGACTATAAGAAATTGGAAATTAATGCTAAAGCTATCCAGCTATTATATTGTGGTCTTGGACCTCATGAATACAACCGTGTCATGGGGTGTAAAACCGCTAAACAAATATGGGATTTACTTATAGTCACCCACGAAGGAACTAGTGAGGTTAAAAGGTCTAAAATTGATTTACTAATGAATAAATATGAACTCTTTGCAATGAAACCATATGAGGCAATTCGTGATATGCTTAATCAATTTTCTAACATTGTTAACGAGTTAGAGTCTCTTGGAAAGTATATTTCATCTGAGGAACAGGTTCGTAAAATTTTAAGGAGCTTGCCAAAGGAGAAATGGATGGCCAAAGTAACTGCTCTCCAAGAAACCAAAGATTTCACCAAGTTCAATCTAGAGCAGCTAGCTAGTTCATTATTAACCCATGAACTTCAGTTAGGAACTCAATATGGTGAAAGTTCCACAAATTGGGCACTTGCTCTAAAGGCTGATAAAGAGGAAGAAGAAGAGGAAGACTTTGATGTAGAAGAAACTATGAAGCTTGTTCGAAAATTCAAGAGGATGTACAAAAATCTAAAATCGAACAAAACCAAAGGTAAAAAGTCTTCTAATTCAAAATTTGAATCTGGTTGCTATAAATGTGGTAGGTTAAATCACTATATTAAAGAGTGTCCCTCTTAGGAACAAGAATCTGAATCCGAAGAGGAACTTTGGGACAAAGGAACTGCTCAGTTATGTCTAATGGCCAAATCTGACTGTAAGTCTAAAACTGAGTTACGTATTAATATTGTGTGTTCAAGAAAGGAACTCAAGAAAATGTGGGTTCCTAATTCTGATAACTAGACGTTATGAATGCCTTAGTGAGGGGGAACAATTTATGGCACCTGGTGTTCCTTGCGTTTATCTAGTGAAGTATTTAAATTTCTCTCACTCAAAAGGCATATAAAAATTGTAGAGATGATTTTGTTAAGTTATGATGTCTTGTTTTTCTCTAAATGGCAAATTCATCTAGCGTTCATATATAGAGTTTTTGTGAAATCTCTTCCATATGAATGTGTGTCACCACAATTGTTTCTATGTTTTATGCATAGTCATGAGTTAAATTTAATAGATGACTCACTGATTTCTTTGTAATATTACCCTTACTGTCCATATTGCTAAATTGTTAGTCAAAAGGAAGAGGAAGTAAAAAGTGTAGTTCCTTTCATTCAAGGAATTCATTTGTTATACATTCCACCCACACCGAGTGCATTACATGTGAATGTCCAAATTATGAGTATAAACGAGCAATATCATTCTCTAGATTATCAAACCTCTTATTCCATCATTTATTTTTAAAGTTCTCAAAAATCCTCCAAAACTCTCATATCACATTTACATAACATTTTCTTTCTAATCAGTTCACCATATATCCAAATCCTTCTATTTGTGTTCCTCCACTATAACTTTAAATATTGATGATGATGCAATATTTGAGGGGGAACTAAGGAAAGAAAAAGGAAAGTTTAAGGGAGAATAAGTTGATATGGAAATGAAAAAGGAGAGATTGAGGGAGACAAAGAAGAAATAAAAATAAGAGAGCAAACAGGAGAATAAAAGGAGAGATGTGTGAGAGGGAGATAGAGAAGAGATTCAACGTTCCATAAGTTATTCAAGTTCCTACTTCTACAAAGTTGTCATACCATCTATGGGTTCTAGTAGTCCCATGTATGTTCCTTTAGTATCAAATCTGAAGTAAACAAATGGAATTAATTAGTTCCTTGAAACTTAAAGCAAGGAACAGACAACGGATTTTCATTCAAAATATCGAAAAAGAAGTAAGGAACTGCATGTTATTTGTAAGGAACTGATGTGTGTTTTCAAAGGCAAATCACAAAGTAAACTGCAAGTTTAGGAAAGGTAATGGTGGAGGAACAAGTGACCAATTCATATATATATATATATTTTCCACTTAGCCTATTCCAACCATTCCTTCATAAAAATGAACCTTTGATCTTCTCTTTGAATTTTATTGGACATTCTATTTGTTTTCTACTCTATGGATTGCACTTTGGTACAGTGGTGGTTTATGTTTAGTATGCTTTAGCTTCTTTAACTAATTGATTAACATGTGCATGAGGATGGCTAATATTACTAGTTTGATGTTTGAGCAAATTGAAAAATTTAAACTCGTGTTTGACCATTAATTATATATTTATGGTGGTGTAGTGTCACTATAAGTTTTGAAGATTGATCATAAATTCTTGAAAAATAATACACTTTTTGATGATGTCAAAAGGGGGAAGATAATGGCAAAGTAGTTTATTTATTGTTCTTATTCCGGTTCATTCTCTACTTAACATGATCTTGCATTGTTATATTATATTTTATTTGTGTTAGTTTTTATATTACTTTGCCTTGGTTTGTCATCACCAAAAAGGGGGAAATTGTTGAGCCAATATGGTTTTGATGAGGACAAACTAAAGTAATAACTAACAAGGTTTATAAGTTTAATGTGTGCAAGGTTCATGAATTAATAATGGTGCTTTATAAAGATAATAAGTGAAGTTTCTGAGTTGGAACTCCAAGAGAAGAATGAAGTTCTTGCGTTGGAACTCCAAGAGAAGAAGAGCTTAGTTACATAAGGGTGTAATTAGGTTTCTTATGTAAGAAATAAAGATCATCATAAGGTAATGAATTGGAACTATGGAGCTGTTCCTTTGAATAAAGGAATTGTTCCTATGGAACTATGTTAGTGGAACTAGTATAGGAAACATGTGTCTAAAATGAGGAATTGACTAAACATTTGTAAGGACCTACAAAATTATAAGATAGTGTTTATCTGTTCCTTTGTAAGGAACTAATGAACTGGCACTGTTAAGGAACTAACGAAATTAAAGGAACTAGACAAGTATTATATGGTGCAACGGTTATAATGTGTCAGTTGAATTGTTAAAGGCTAAAATTTAGGAAACTATTTTGTGTTTGTTAAAAATCTGATTTTAAGGAAAATATTTTTAAAGGAAAGATTTTATCTTTATTGAAAATAAAATCCTTTTCGGTTTTTAGATAAGAATATTTTAAAGATATTATTTTGATAAAAGGATTTAATTTTGGTTTTATTAATTAAAATATTTTCTAATTAAATCAGATTTATATTTATTGCACAAGTTGTTGCTAAAATTAAGGAAGCAGTAAAGATAATCTAACACAGTAACACACGTTCATTAGATCGTGGAGTACATGGGTAACAAAAGGAACGTGTTCCTCTAGTTGAGGAACATTATGGGAAAATGGTTTAACCACTAACACATGATTTAATCCCACGTTCTAGTTAATCACTGCTATAAATACTTATGTCTAATTAAGTTTCAAAGTGTGTCTGACAAAGTGATAATTAATCTACAAAGGTATTAATTCAAGTATCACGTTTATTGAGTCAGTACCACCAAAGTTCAAAGTTCTAAGTTCTAAGTTTCATTACCATATGAGTTCATTGTTTCATTAGTACTTTCTAACATTCTACTATTCTGTATTTAGAGTTGAGAAAAGAGTTGAGAAGAACTCTTATAGTTTGAGTTTGAGGAAGGGGTTTGAGTGAACTCCTGTAAAGTGTGAGGCTTGGAGTGAAGCAAAGAAAGAGAAAGGAACTTCGAGTGAAGGTCGAGAGGAACAACAGTTAGAGGGAACTGTTGTTGGGACTTGAGTTTGTAGAGGAACTCAAGGAGTGGCCCGAGAGATAATAGGTTTGTAACAAAGGTGTTTTGGCCTATCTTAGTGAAAGAGTTGAGTTTAAAATCCCTAGTGGTCGAGGTTGTTTCTTCTTGTTGGGCCCAAGAAGTTTTTCCTCGTTAAAATCTCTTGTCTTTCTCTTGTTCCTTTCATTGTTTTATAATTTCGTAAAAAGTTACGTTCATTTCTCACACATACAATTCACCCCCCTCTTGTAGTGTTCCTATAAAAATAACACGAGGTAACTTTATCGAATTTTTGGAGTATTGGTCGACTATTGATGAGAAGATTTCGGGTTCTCTTGAAAAATTACGTAAATTAGAAGAAGATGAAGGTAAGGATACCATGGGTTACATTGGTCAAATTATATATTTTCGTAATCAAATTGAACTTGCTACTCAATAAGCAAAGAGTATTGTTGAATATTTGGATGCTCAAGTGAAGAAGTGATGTTTGAAGACGGATTCTATATGTATGAGTATTGTAGCCTAAAAAATAATTATGTTCGTAGTTAGTATTAATTTGAGTTGTTCTTAGTTTTAGTCGTGTGTTTTTTATTATTAATCGTTTAGTATGTTAGAGTTCATCATTGTATTTTCTTAGTGATATCTTTTGTCATCATTAATATAATATATTATGTTGTTTCACTAGTAGAATAAATGCTTATTGCTGCGGTCTTTAAGTGGTCTATTGCGGCGGTTTTGACCGCGCAGCAATTAAGGGCGCAACAATAGGTAATTAAACTATTACTGCGGTTTTAAACCACAGCAATATTACAACATATTGCTGCGGTTTATGGGACAAACCGCGGCAATATTCATATTTTTTATTATAAAAATAAAGTATTTGTCATTGGATTCAAATTTTTTTGAAATTGACGAATATAAGCAAATATATGCAACTAATATAAAAAAATGCATGATATATTATTTTATGCCTAAATTAGTTTAGTAGTATCACGAAGCTAATTATTTGACACGATTTTAGGACTAAATAAGGTTATCAAATCCGATTTGTATCATTTACGGGATTTTAGGACTAAATTATGTTTTTTTTAGGACTAAATTATGTTATATGTATCATAATTAACATATATAAAATAAAATTAATAAAAAAAATCATTTGTTGTGATTAGTTGTCCGAAAATTACAAAATGTAGTTCAAACTAAACGGTTTAAGGTTCTAAATGAACGTAAAATTTTTTGTATATGAGGAATTTTCGAATAAATCATATTGGAGGTAAACCTAGATAAATTTGAGTTTTTTTTGCATATGATTCGAAAATATTTAATAATTAGGAACGGTACTAATAATTCGGCCAAAATATGTGATGATACGATACCTATGACCTAAGTTAGACATGATTTTAGAAGTTAATTGGGCAATTATTGTCATTATTTTTTTATAAAACACAACTGTATAAAAGCCTATGACCTAAGTTAGACATGATTAAATTTAATTAATTAGGCAATTATTGTGATCACTTTTTTATCAAACACAACCATATAAAATCCCCCCATACGTGTCATTATTTTACCGAAAATTTATATTCATCCTCAGGAATAGTACAAACAATGAAGGCATTATCAAGAAGAAGCCCACAACTTTTGCTAATTCTTCCAACTGAAATACTTATCGAGATTATTCGACGTTTAGCGGTTGATAGTCCATGTGATTTATTCCATTGGAAAATGAGGTTACATTTGTATACTTATATATACTTCATATAAAACGTTTTTCTATATACATCATAAATTTATTTTATATAACCATCAATGTATTTTATTTTGGTTCACAATTGCAAAACACTCAATAAATTGGTTCTCAAAAGAATGTACTACAAAGTGTCTCTATAGAGGGCATAATTCATCGAGCATGACGTGATTGTCATCATTATAATATATTTATACCAAGTGTTTAGTGCAGAAATCCTCAAGCTCTTTTCCGTTTTGGCTTGGTAAAATTAAATTATTTGTTAATTAATAATTTTGAATATAAATATTAATTCATTTATTTTTTTTATAGTTGTTCGTAAATTTTGGTTTGCAAACTTTTTTTAGGTTCACATTTTTACAAAGAATGAATTTCATAGTGGACTCAAGATGTTGGACAAGGCCTACTCAGAAGGATACATTTATGCAAGTTATGTATTGGGCAACCTATATCTATGCATAGATTGCAAAGAGAAGGGGTTTAAAATGATGGTCAACATTATGAGAAAGCTTGGTCAAAAAGGAGTTATAGAATGTAGGAAAATATTTAGAGATGTGATGAGAAGTATATGGGTTAAGAACATTATCATTGTGGACTCAAAACCAATCATTACATGTGATATGTACGAACAACATACAATGAAATTAGAGAACATGGAGGTTATTGACTATTATTCCCCTATGGCAGATGATGATTTCTTGAAATGTGAAACTTGCCGTTGTGATCGGGAAGTGAATTTCTTTTTGCAATTCATGTAATAGAGAATTAACTAAGTTATTAGTAATTTATTTTTCATCAACAGTGTATTGGAATAAATGTTCAAGGTTGTCAATTACTTATGTATAAGTTAGTATGGGTATTTTTTTCATTAAACTTTGTTTTAGAATAATATATGTATGATTTAAATTTTTTTTTTATTAATAACAATGATTATTGGTTGTCATGATCATTTGGTGTTTATTATATTTACTTATCGATATTACCATTTGAATAACGAAATTGCATGACATATATTAAGGGCCTTTATGATTTTGTCAGCATTTAATTATTGCATGTTTTATGCATTTAAAATTCGAAATGCTATAACATTTTTGTAGTAAATAACAAAAAAGTTTATAAAATTCGGTCAAGATCAAACATGCTAATTATTATAAAGTGATATGTATAAATACTAAATCATTGCCTTTATTAGTTAATTTATTGATAAGAAACATATTAATTACTGTAATTTTTTTCAAAATAAAATGAAGTTTGATTTTGGCAATCTTAATTGTCATACAATCATATCATATATGAGTATATTTAAAAAGAAAAATCTTTCTAATATGACCACTATTGCTAAATTAATCATTAGTAAATCAATGACTTTTTTACTTATGGTATTAAATAAAACCGACCCTTATAGTGATGATTTCATAATCTTTTTTAACAGTTATTCTATAAATGTCTCTAATAGGAGCAATATTTTCGGATTCTTTTCATAAAAAAAAATATTGTTTCGATACCAAGTATAAAAAGTTACCATGTCCTATACGAAAATATTACTCTAAACTATTTTTTTTCATGGCAGCACCATTTATCTCAAACGAGATATCATCTCCCTCACAAGATGACACACGTAGACCTATAATAAAAAAAGGCATGGCATCGTAAAATGGGAAATTCGAATTTCCTTGATGTTGATGCTATCCCTTTTTCGTGGAGGTCATCTTTTTTTCCATAATGTATCTAATATGTTTACATATCATATTAATAAAAGCAATGAGGTATGAGCTCATGTGGAAGACGTTTATACCACTATAGATGGGTTTCGGCCATACTTTGATTTTTGTAATATGATGTTATATGACCTTCAATGCACTCCACCAAGAACTTATAAAAATTGCGATGATTACTTTGAAGATGTTGATTTGAATGAAGGGGATGTTCTTCGGCTTAAAAACAAAGTGTTGCTCCGTTATATAGCAAGTGATGACTACGCATAGAGTTCTTAATTTCGATTTCTATACATTTCAAGTTGCGGCACAATAAGTTGTAACAACTTTTAAATTTTATGCAATTTAATTTTTTTATAAAGGTTTTATTTAGTTTATCATCAGTTTTAAGTGTAGTTTTTTTAAGTTTTGAAATTTTTTCATCATAACATTGATGTATTTATTAAGATAGACTTATACAGCCAAAAAAGAAATTCGTTTGTTAGTTTATTTACAATAACTGAATAATAAATTTTATTACCATTTTTATGCCTTATTTTTGGTTAGAAAAATCTCAACTTGAATATTCAAAATCTGAAATATATTCATTGCAATTGTAAATTGATATGATTTAACATGTATTTAGATATAAAATATTGTTTAGTATATATTTAAGATGTCATCTAAATATTGTATATAAACTCATTGTATGACCTATTTTATTACCTACACTTCTCAATCACTCAAATTATTCGGCCTAATTACAAAACTATGAGGCATACAATTCCATCTGCAATGGGTTTGTCATCCCAAATCAAACTTTTAAGTTTAAATTCAATCTTTGAAGAAGTTCCAAACGACTTGCATGGATTAGTAGGTAAGTTTAAAATTCTATTTTTAAATTTGTATTAGATTATAAATTCAAATATGATAGTTATATAACGATTCCGTAAACAATTTAGATGTTTTTGGAATCATTATATATCAAACAACAAAGCTTACAAGCAATTGTACACAAGAGTTAGTTATTTTGAATAAAAGGTACTCTATTCTTTAAATTATACGTTTATTCATTATTTGACTTTCTTTTGATAGCAGATTAGTAACACTTTTTATAATATTCATTTTATTTTTTATATGTAGTTGTACTGCAGTTAGATTGACTTTAAGAAAAGAAAGTATCGAACAAAGTGATTTAATTGATGAACCATCGTGTATTATAGCATGTGGATTATCTATCGGAAACGACAGAGGTAATATGAATAATTATATAATATTTACTTTTATTTAATCTTTTCTTTAGTTAGTTCAATGTTGAAATATAGAATGACCCCTCTAAATACTGTACTATTTCAATCTCACTATGTATACTAAGTATATTATTGCATAAGGTTTCTTTTTACTTCTACGAGTTATTCAAGAATTTACATACGACCTCGAACGAAGAAAGCTTCTCAGTTGATTAGTTGGTAATAATTAGTTTTATTTAGAACTCTCTTATTTCTTACATTTAATTAAATATTGAATTTTATACAATTTCACGCATATGATTTTCTTATCATGTTTGACACTTAGGTTTAAGGATGACCGTTTTGTGAAAGATAAGGTGAATTTCATAAATACATGTCCGTTATCAATTCGAAAAGTTATGAATATTTCAAATGCAAAGCGAATGAAAATATCTCATTATTTAAATACAAAACATGTAAGTTCAATCCTACTTTTGATTTATCGTTTTTTTATTACATGAATTATTATCTTTTATTTTGAGTTAAGAACACAAACATGATTACCTTTCTTCTTTCCATGTTCTTTAGAAACAAATATGTAGGGTTATTGGGAGTATAGTCGACATCGACACACAAAGTTTCAAGTTGTTTCATGGATATAGTTTATCTTTTATGGTGACTATTGAAGACAACACCGACAGAATGAATATATTACTACGAGATAAACAAATAGATGTAATATTCCACACTACTATATTTGAATTGATTAAGGAATTGGTTCAGGTGTGTATTCGATTAATAAATTATTTATCATTTTTTAAGATTTACTGATTATAATAAATTCAAATTGTTATATTGAATTACTTAACTATTATGTTTTCTCTAATATTAAAATTAGAATGAAGGCATGAAATTTGTTCGTTTCGCTTTAATGTCCAGGGCAAACAGGTCGTATGTTTTCATTTTAAGTCATGATGCTGGCAATTCTGAGTTATTGGGACATAAGGTTGAAGATATCACATATGTACATTGCACTGAGGAATGTGCTAATATTTTCAATTATGCATTTATATTATATATAAATATTCATATTTTTATGTCATTATAATATAAATACATTTTTAATGAAATTAATCTTTTTATATGTAGGTCACGAAGCGAATATTCTCAATCTTAATGCAGCCAAGCATTTATATTCAATGTAATTTATTATTTAAAAGTGCATTTTGTGAACTCAATAATTACTTTTAATTATTTAATACAATTTTTCATCCAATTAATGTTCCAATTTAAAATGATTCTACATATTAGCAATCTCAATTTAATATAAACCTACAATTAAAAGAAAATACGGCCAGTGAAAAAAAATAAACAATTCGTCGAAAATTTACTATGCTTGATATGTTTTTTATATATGAAAATTAATAATAGTAATTAAATCGATTTTTTTACACGTATTAATATCTACCAAAATTTTCGGCCAATTTATGTCACAATTTTCGTGATTCTAGGTTTCATTAAGGCAAGTATTATAACCAAATCTTGATATTTATTCAATCCTATACACACCTAACTTAAATTAAAATGATACTATATTCCCATAAAGGCAATATCCAACCAATAAATCACAATTAGTCAAAATTTGAATCAATGTCTTATAGAATTAATTCCATTTTGACCAACATTAATTATAGACCGAATTTTTGAAAATATAATATATTTTTAAATTGTGAAAACATTTAAGTTGGCCGAATATTTCATGATATCTTTATTTATAGCCAATTGTGTTGGCCGAATTTTTTTACATTTCTCACACAACTTTTATTTCTCTCGAGTTCAATAATATTGAAAAAGATTCATTATTTCCAACCATGAAGAGACAGTCTTTCGCAAAACCAACGTTATTGAACCGTCTTCCTAACGAAATAATAATAAAGATCCTTGGACGAGTTGCCTCTCAAGCTCCATTCTATTTATTTAATTGCAAATTAAGGTATGAATTCTTTGTGATATTAGTATAAACTACTTGGTTGTGCTTCTTTAATGATTTTAACATATTTTTTTCACAAATTTTCCTTAATTGCAAGACACTTAACAATATTTCTAATGAAGAAAGTGTGTTAAAAAGAGTTTCCATAGAGGCCATGATCGATCACGTATGGCAACTCGATGTTAGAGCTAAAGATTTTTTTGACCGGTGTCTAGATTGCAATAATCCAGAGTCGCTTACGTAATGGAATTGTAAGTACAATTTAATATGGTTAACATTATTTATAAACGTATACAATATTTTTATTATGACTTTATCGATTTGTATATTGTCTTACCTAATTTCTTTTTAAATCAATGTTTATAGGTTGCAATATTTACACGTGGTCGTTGGCAATATGGATTGCCACAAATACAAAAGGCATCGGACAGAGGACTCAAGATTGCAACTTATCTAATGGCCTTGATGCTTTTATGTAATAAAGAAGAAGAGCTTAAAGATAAGGGTGCATTAATGCTTATTGCTCTGATAAATGAAGTTGGTATGGAGTGTATTTTAATATTTAGGTGGAGATTTAGAAGGATAATGAACACAATATGGATAAGAAGTAGATTGAACTTGGTAACCAAGCCACCAATTTTTTGCAAAACACAAGAAATACATACTACTAAGTTCAGCAATTGGGAGAATGGTGATAACTATTCTTTTGCGAACAATTGGGATAAAGTGGAGTGTGAATGCAAGTGTGATCGAGAAGTTCAATTTTTTTTTATCATTCATGTTTTAGAGACTTATCAATTTGTTTTACAATATTTTATATTCAGTATTGTTTTTTATTCTTAAAGTTCTTGCTTTTGTTATGAAATAAAATATGTTTTTTTACATTCTAGCTTATATGTAATAATTATTACTTTTTTTTCATTTTAAAATATTATAATAAGCAACAATGATTAAAATTTCTTTTTAATTACTAATTGTTTTACGAATTAAATATTATGATAAAAAAAGTTGAAAATGTACACATAGTTATTACCCACATATTAAATTAAAAAAAAATATTATAATATTAGTCAATTTCTCAAGGCAAATACGTTATTAATTAACGAAAATCATATACATCACTTAACAATTAGTAACTAATCAATCTTAAATATTCACCAAAACTAAACAAAATCATAATTTAGTCCCATTATGTTATAATTTAGGGGCTTAAATATCTAAACCTTTTATTAATATTTTCATAACCCTTAATGGGCCTAAATATTCGATTAGTGATCATGCAAAGCTTATTTTATAAAAATGACCGTAACCCTTATTGGGCCTAAATTGAAACGTTTTTAAAATTGTTCAAATCATTCTTATAAATTTCTTATATATTTAGCTACACACAACACAAATTACATACTTTTAAACATCCTCAGTTATTAAAGGTTTAGAAGTTTAAGAATAAACCATCATGAATAGACGACATTTAGAAAAACCTACATTATTCAACCGTCTTCCTAATGAGATCATAACGGATTTTCTTGGACGTGTAGCTACTGAGTCTCCTTTGGATTTATTTAAGTGTAAACTAAGGTATGTTTTTGTAAAACTATTAACATAAACAATTATGATTGCTTTTGTAAATATGTAATGTTAAGTTATGTGAATTTGTTAATCTGTTGCAAGAACCTTAATATTATTTCAAATGATGAATATATTTTCCAACGATTTTCCATTGAGGCCGTGATTGGTCGAAGATGGTGAATTGATTGCCATGCTACACGTTTAATCGGTGCCTAGAGTGCAACAATCCTGATGTTCTTCTACGGTTCGGAATGGTGAGTAAATTTTAAAATAGTGTTATGAATTGTTTAGAAAATTGGTTTAGTTTTCATAATACTTTTCAATGGTATAGTTTTTGTTAATACTTTTCATTGGTTTAAATTGTATTATGTTTTTTATTTGTTGTTTCTTTTTTCTTCTCAGCTTCAAATATTCACTCATAATAAGTGGAAGAATGGTTTGACACAAATTGAAAAAGCTTCAAGTTTGAGACATAATTTTGCAACTTATCTTTTAGGCCTCATTTCCTTATGTAATAAAGAAAAGGAACTGCAAGATGATGGTGTCATTGTGCTAACAAATTTTATTAGGCATCTTGGCATGGAAGGTTTTATACAATGCAGGAAGAGGTTTATTAGGATGATCAACGCCATATGGGTTGAAAATAGATTATAATTGCAAGCAAGACACCGATTCATTGTGAATCGCACCATGTACATACTATGGATCTCAACCTATGGGATGTCGGTGAATACTATTCTACTACTCATGATTTTGACAAGATGGTGTGTGAAAATTGTAAGTGTGATCGAGAAGTTAGTTTCTTCTTAATATACATGTATTAGAATTATATTTTTGTTTTGAATTTTTTTTCTCATGTTATAAAAAATTTTGCTTGAAATTTTAGATGGATAATAATTTTTTTTACTACTAGAATTTTAATGTGTATGGTTTTTTAAAAAGAATACATATGTCGAAAAATTTATTGATACAAAAATTATTCGGCCCTAATGTGAACTATGTGGCGTGATGTATTATTTTTATTAGGCAAGTATCATTCCCAAATCTATATGTATGTAATAAATCCTACATATTATGTACTAGATATTCATTGATTATAGTAAAATAAAAATATTTCTATGTGAGGCAATTTTTGGTTAAGACACACATTATTACTTTATATAAATTAAATATGATTGCTATTTTTTTGGAATACTTACTTACCAATTAATGAAAAAAAATCATAAGTAGTATAATAGGTTTGATAAATAATATAAAAGGCAAGGAGTAAATATATAAATCAAAGCTTTGAAAGAATTGGCTGAATTTTTTTTTTGGCCTATAAAAATTGGACGGTCTTTTTTTTTTCTTAAAGTTTATCATATCGTTTTCAATTCCTTATATATAGACATAGAAAATATAGGAACCAAACATATTTTTCTCTCAAATCTCTTGATTAGTAAAAAAAACTTAAGTATAAGCAACGATGAAGAGATAATATATCTCATTACCGAATTTATTCAATCGTCTCCCTAATGAGATCATAATAGATATACTTGGACGAATAGCCTCTCAAACTCCATTCGATTCATTTAAATGCAAATTAAGGTACGATTTGTTTTCCTTTTTTTTACACTCTATCGTTTCAACTTAATTAATGATTTGTGTTAATTTTTTTGTTATATTTTTTGTCAATTGCAAAACGCTAAATACAATTTCAAACGAAGAAAGTGTTCTTCAACGCCTTTCTGTAGAGAGTATGATGGATCAAATAATGAGATTTGATCAAAATGCAAAAAACTTTTTTGACCGTTGTTTAGAAGCCAACAATACCGAGTCACTACTACGTTATGGTTATGTAAGTGTCGTTTAATAGTATTAGAATATATATATATAATTTTATTCTATAATATATACGTTTTTGTATTATTAACACCTCAAAATATACGACTTTTTTATGGTGTTTTGAATACGTTAATTTACTAGAAATATATCTTAAATTATATAATCGAAATTTTATAAATTAAATATAATTATGTTATATTTTATTGGTATAGTTTAATTCGTTTTTTTATTATTACATATCGGGTATATATATTTTGTATTTGAATATAATTATCGTGTATAATTATCTTAGATATCGTGTATATATATTTTATATTTGAATATTAAAGAAAATCTATAAATATAATTTGATTTATTAACATTAGATATAAATTAGTTACGTAACATATAATATTTATATTTATTACAAATTCCTGTTTTTTTTTCTAATTATGTTTTACAGTTTTTTCTTTGTAGGTTTTGATTTTGAACGTGGTCGTTGGCATTATGGATTGCCAAAAGTACAAATAGCATCAGATTTGGGACTTCATATTGCAACTTATATGTTAGCCCTCATATATCTATGTAATAAAGATGAAGATCTAAAAAAGAAGGGCGTGGGAATCCTTAGTTGTCTAATTAGGAAAATTGGTATGAATGGCATTGTAAGATGTAGGATTAGATTTAGGAGGATAATGAACACTATATGGGTTTAAAGTTAAATTAACTTAGAAACCAAGCCACAAAAGTATTGCAAAATGCAACAAATACATATTAAGAACCTGAACCAGTGGGAAATTGGTGATTACTATTCTTATCCGAACGACTGCGACAAAGTGGAGTGTGAAGAATGCAAGTGTCATAGAGAAGTTAGTTTCTTTTTATCAAACATGTTATAGACACACAATATGAAGTTTTAATTTTTTTTTTACATTGAGTATTGTACTTTTACTTTTATCAAAATAAATTTTATTATGAAATAGAAATAGCTATCCTTTTTTCTTTCATGTTCTATTTTGTAAGTAATGTATTGTTTTTAATTATGAAATCATATAATATAATATCACACTTGACCATAATTTAATTAAATATATGTATGTTATAAATCATATATAATTAAAATATTCTCACTAAAATTACATTTAAACCCTATGTATTTTAATTATTCTCACGCAACTATCAATAATTTACTTAACCATATGTATGTTATAAATTCTATATAGTTATAATATTAAAGAGAATTAAATTAAAGTAATTGACCAATTTTCTTACCATTATGCTACATTTAAGGTTCTTAGATGTCTTGATAGTTTTTTAAGTGTAGATACAAAAATTATGTTCAATAGCATATTAAAAAATATTATGTGACGAGTATATATTATGTGATGAGATATAATCATAACCGTGATATATAAAAAATTTATGCGTATTACTCTTTTTATGTGGATATAGTAGGATTTGAATTATATTGGTCCATTTTTATAATTGAGTGATTAGATAATTTAAGATCTTAACATATCTAGAATTGATTTTTTTAACATTGATTTAGTAGGATTTGATTTCCCTAATTCCCTAATTTGGATTTATACTTAAACCAACATAGATTATGTATCAACTAATTGCTTAATTATAGGGATACATATAAAGATACTTAATATACGAATACAATTAAGTAAAGTATACTTCCTCCGTTCCATAATAAGTGAAACATAGGAATTGGGCCCAAGATTTAATAAACATCACTTTCAAAAGCCAAAAAGTCATTAAATACCCTTTACATTATCAAAAGGAGGAGAGAGAAAAGCAAACCACACAAGTTTGTGATGGGTACTCTTGTCATTTTGTCGCTTTCTTTTTTCCATTTAAGGTATGTTTCACTTATTTTGAAACGTTCTAAAATAGTAAGTGTTTCACTTATTATGGAACGGAGGAAGTATGTTATTATTATGTTAACATTAATTAAAATAAATAATCTAAATCTTAGGAATTTTTTTATATTATTCGATCTTAATAAGTGATTTATTAGATCATTCAATATATGGTGTATGAGTTAATTGCTTAATTATAGGGATCCTATACTAGATATTCAATTTATACATATAATTAAGTTAAGTATATGCAATCAAGCAATTAACAAATCTTTAATGTACATATAGTATGAGATTTGTCATCTTATATTTGACATATTTAAGATTCTTGATTATTTCATTTAATATTATGTTGTCTTTTGTAAATTATTGATATTGTCGATTTTTTACCAACTTTTTATGCAAATCATCAATCACACACGTTTACTTAAAAAGGAAAATTTTAACCTACATGAATCCTTTATGTGACCATCTATATATAAAAGGGCATATCATATATATATATTAACATTGATCATCTCTCACAAATATACTCCTAAGAAATTTAATTTTTACCAAATATGAGTTCAAGAAATGTTGTAGCTGCTGAAAAGGTGCAATTAGGTGAAGTTAATAGATCATCGAAACGTTGCTCAATTAAAAGAAGAGCAATTAGAGTGTGGGAGAAACCCGAGTTCAATTAGAAAGAGGTGATTGAGAAGATTGAGGTTGTTTTGATGGACAATGAGGTACGTAAAAAGCATAAAATTACTATATAATTACTTAATTAAGCACATTTTTGGAATTAATTATAATTATTAACGTCAATATATCTTTTCCAATATGTAGGTGTAATATCCCGAAATTTTATAAATTCCTAAATAATTATTTTGTCTAAATTATGAAATTCATGATTTTATCTATTCCAAATTATAAATATTATTATATTGGCATTTCATATTATTATTTAGTAAAAATATATATTTACTTGAATTTCCTTTGGAAAATCTGAATTTCGAAAATAAAAATAAAATTAAAAAAAATCAGTTTCAAACAATGCATGATGCTGGCGGGATTTTGGTTTCCAAAAGAAAAAGAAATCAGTCAATTAGATCAAATTGATTACACAATCAATTATCACCCAAAATTTTCTCTCAATCAATTTATGACCTTCTTCCTTTGTTTCAATCAAATCTTCTTCCTTCCTTCTTGAGTTGTTCTTTCTCCCTCTACTATGACTATAGATACCGGACTTCTACCCCTTTCAAACACAATTTATGACCTTTGGACTCACTAATGCGCCTGCTGCATTCATGGATCTCATGAATAGAACCTTCAAGCAGTACTTGGATAAGTGTGAGGTCATATTAATCGATGACATTCTGGTATTCTCAAAAGTTAAGGAAGAGCATGAGAACCATTTGAGGAAAATTTTGTAGATACTTCGACAAGAGAAATTGTATGCAAAATTCTCAAAGTGTGAATTTTGGTTAAAGAAAGTCGCATTTTTGGGCCATGTGATATTAAAGGATGGAGTTGTTGTTTACCCCTCAAAGATACAAGCAGTGACCGATTGGGCTCGACCCACAAGTGTTACAGAAATTAGAAGCTTCTTGGGTCTTGCTGGATATTATAGGAGATTTGTTAGAGATTTCTCTAAGATTGCTCAATCTCTCACCAACCTGATGAAGAAGACCACTAAATTTCATTGGGACGACCAATGCGAGTCAGCATTTCAAGAATTGAAGAAACGACTTACAACAGCACCAGTATTGACCTTACCCTCTGGAACAGAAGGCTTCGAGGTGTATAGTGACGCCTCAAAGCATGGTTTAGGGTGTGTGCTGATGCAACATGGAAAAGTCGCGGCATATGCATCAAGGCAACTGAAACCTTATGAACAAAATCACCCTACTCATGATTTGGAGCTAGGAGCAATTGTGTTTGCGCTCAAAATATGGAGACATTATTTGTATGGAGTCAAGTGCACAATGTAGACAGACCACAAGAGTTTAAAATATCTCTACACTCAGAAGGAGTTGAACATGAGACAAAGGCGTTGGCTTGAACTCATCAATGACTATGATCTTGACATTGTATATCATGAAGGCAAAGCAAACAAGGTCGCGGATGCCTTAAGCAGGAAGAGTAGTCATACATTGAATGTATTGATCTTAGCCGACAAGTTATGCAAGGAATTTCAAAAGTTGAACTTAGAAGTTGGGGAACATGGATATGTAGAAGCTAGATTAAATGCAATCACTGATGAGCCTAATCTCTTCGAAGAAATTCAAGCAAAACAAAGCACATATGATTGGTTGATTAAGTTGAGGAAAATGAAATAGGATGGTCAAGCACCTGAATTTGAGGTTGATGCTAATGGAATAGCAAAATACAAAGGGAGATGGTGTGTACCTAATGATGAAACCCTAAAGAACAAGATCTTGAAAGAGGCTCATAATTCCCATTACTCCATACACCCTGGAGGAGACAAACTTTACAAAGACCTCAAACAACACTTTTGGTGGCCTAGAATGAAGCGACCTATTAAGATCTTAGATACCAAAACACGAGATACTAGACGCAAAGCTGTCAAGCTAGTTAAGGTATTATGGTCGAATAAAAAAACCGAGGAAGCAACTTGGAAAGCTGAGTATGACATGAAAAACCGATACCCATAACTTTTTTCCTCAGGTACGATAGAGTTTCGAGGGAGAAACTTCTAAAATGAGGGGAAGAATGTGATACTAACTTCCCATTTTTCTAACTTAGCGAGTTTTAACGATTAAAGTTCGAGGACGAACTTTGCTCTTTCGGAGGATCGAATGTAATATCCCGAAATTTTATAAATTCCTAAATAATTATTTTGTCCAATTATGAAATTCATGATTTTATCTATACCAAATTATAAATATTATTATTTTGGCATTTCATATTATTATTTAGTAAAAATATATATACTTGAATTACCTTTGGAAAATCTGAATTTCGAAAATAAAAAAAATAAAAAAAATCAGTTTCAAACAATGCATGATGCTGGCGGGATTTTGGTTTCCAAAAGAAAAAGAAATCAATCAATTAGATCAAATTGATTACACAATCAATTATCACCCAAAATTTTCTATCAATCAATTTCTGACCTTCTTCCATTGTTTCAATCAAATCTTCTTCCTTCCTTCTTGAGTTGTTCTTTCTCCCTCTACTATGACTATAGATACCGGACGTCTACCCCTTTCAAACACAATTTATGACCTTTGGACTCACTAATGCGCCTGCTGCATTCATGGATCTCATGAATAGAACCTTCAAGCAGTACTTGGATAAGTGTGAGGTCATATTAATCGATGACATTCTGGTATTCTCAAAAGATAAGGAAGAGCATGAGACCCATTTGAGGAAAATTTTGTAGATACTTCGACAAGAGAAATTGTATGCAAAATTCTCAAAGTGTGAATTTTGGTTAAAGAAAGTCGCATTTTTGGGCCATGTGATATTAAAGGATGGAGTTGTTGTTTACCCCTCAAAGATACAAGCAGTGACCGATTGGGCTCGACCCACAAGTGTTACAGAAATTAGAAGCTTCTTGGGTCTTGCTGGATATTATAGGAGATTTGTTAGAGATTTCTCTAAGATTGCTCAATCTCTCACCAACCTGATGAAGAAGACCACTAAATTTCATTGGGACGACCAATGCGAGTCAGCATTTCAAGAATTGAAGAAACGACTTACAACAGCACCAGTATTGACCTTACCCTCTGGAACAGAAGGCTTCGAGGTGTATAGTGACGCCTCAAAGCATGGTTTAGGGTGTGTGCTGATGCAACATGGAAAAGTCGCGGCATATGCATCAAGGCAACTGAAACCTTATGAACAAAATCACCCTACTCATGATTTGGAGCTAGGAGCAATTGTGTTTGCGCTTAAAATATGGAGACATTATTTGTATGGAGTCAAGTGCACAATGTAGACAGACCACAAGAGTTTAAAATATCTCTACACTCAGAAGGAGTTGAACATGAGACAAAGGCGTTGGCTTGAACTCATCAATGACTATGATCTTGACATTGTATATCATGAAGGCAAAGCAAACAAGGTCGCGGATGCCTTAAGCAGGAAGAGTAGTCATACATTGAATGTATTGATCTTAGCCGACGAGTTATGCAAGGACTTTCAAAAGTTGAACTTAGAAGTTGTGGAACATGGATATGTAGAAGCTAGATTAAATGCAATCACTGATGAGCCTAATCTCTTCGAAGAAATTCAAGCAAAACAAAGCACATATGATTGGTTGATTAAGTTGAGGAAAATGAAATAGGATGGTCAAGCACCTGAATTTGAGGTTGATGCTAATGGAATAGCAAAATACAAAGGGAGATGGTGTGTACCTAATGATGAAACCCTAAAGAACAAGATCTTGAAAGAGGCTCATAATTCCCATTACTCCATACACCCTGGAGGAGACAAACTTTACAAAGACCTCAAACAACACTTTTGGTGGCCTAGAATGAAGCGACCTATTAAGATCTTAGATACCAAAACACGAGATACTAGACGCAAAGTCGACAAGCTAGTTAAGGTATTATGGGCGAATAAAAAAACCGAGGAAGCAACTTGGAAAGCTGAGTATGACATGAAAAACCGATACCCATAACTTTTTTCCTCAGGTACGATAGAGTTTCGAGGGAGAAACTTCTAAAATGAGGGGAAGAATGTGATACTAACTTCCCATTTTTCTAACTTAGCGAGTTTTAACGATTAAAGTTCGAGGACGAACTTTGCTCTTTCGGAGGATCGAATGTAATATCCCGAAATTTTATAAATTCCTAAATAATTATTTTGTCCAATTATGAAATTCATGATTTTATCTATACCAAATTATAAATATTATTATTTTGGCATTTCATATTATTATTTAGTAAAAATATATATACTTGAATTACCTTTGGAAAATCTGAATTTCGAAAATAAAAAAAATAAAAAAAATCAGTTTCAAACAATGCATGATGCTGGCGGGATTTTGGTTTCCAAAAGAAAAAGAAATCAATCAATTAGATCAAATTGATTACACAATCAATTATCACCCAAAATTTTCTATCAATCAATTTCTGACCTTCTTCCATTGTTTCAATCAAATCTTCTTCCTTCCTTCTTGAGTTGTTCTTTCTCCCTCTACTATGACTATAGATACCGGACTTCTACCCCTTTCAAACACAATTTATGACCTTTGGACTCACTAATGCGCCTGGCTGCATTCATGGATCTCATGAATAGAACCTTCAAGCAGTACTTGGATAAGTGTGAGGTCATATTAATCGATGACATTCTGGTATTCTCAAAAGATAAGGAAGAGCATGAGACCCATTTGAGGAAAATTTTGTAGATACTTCGACAAGAGAAATTGTATGCAAAATTCTCAAAGTGTGAATTTTGGTTAAAGAAAGTCGCATTTTTGGGCCATGTGATATTAAAGGATGGAGTTGTTGTTTACCCCTCAAAGATACAAGCAGTGACCGATTGGGCTCGACCCACAAGTGTTACAGAAATTAGAAGCTTCTTGGGTCTTGCTGGATATTATAGGAGATTTGTTAGAGATTTCTCTAAGATTGCTCAATCTCTCACCAACCTGATGAAGAAGACCACTAAATTTCATTGGGACGACCAATGCGAGTCAGCATTTCAAGAATTGAAGAAACGACTTACAACAGCACCAGTATTGACCTTACCCTCTGGAACAGAAGGCTTCGAGGTGTATAGTGACGCCTCAAAGCATGATTTAGGGTGTGTGCTGATGCAACATGGAAAAGTCGCGGCATATGCATCAAGGCAACTGAAACCTTATGAACAAAATCACCCTACTCATGATTTGGAGCTAGGAGCAATTGTGTTTGCGCTTAAAATATGGAGACATTATTTGTATGGAGTCAAGTGCACAATGTAGACAGACCACAAGAGTTTAAAATATCTCTACACTCAGAAGGAGTTGAACATAAGACAAAGGCGTTGGCTTGAACTCATCAATGACTATGATCTTGACATTGTATATCATGAAGGCAAAGCAAACAAGGTCGCGGATGCCTTAAGCAGGAAGAGTAGTCATACATTGAATGTATTGATCTTAGCCGACGAGTTATGCAAGGACTTTCAAAAGTTGAACTTAGAAGTTGTGGAACATGGATATGTAGAAGCTAGATTAAATGCAATCACTGATGAGCCTAATCTCTTCGAAGAAATTCAAGCAAAACAAAGCACATATGATTGGTTGATTAAGTTGAGGAAAATGAAATAGGATGGTCAAGCACCTGAATTTGAGGTTGATGCTAATGGAATAGCAAAATACAAAGGGAGATGGTGTGTACCTAATGATGAAACCCTAAAGAACAAGATCTTGAAAGAGGCTCATAATTCCCATTACTCCATACACCCTGGAGGAGACAAACTTTACAAAGACCTCAAACAACACTTTTGGTGGCCTAGAATGAAGCGACCTATTAAGATCTTAGATACCAAAACACGAGATACTAGACGCAAAGCTGTCAAGCTAGTTAAGGTATTATGGTCGAATAAAAAAACCGATGAAGCAACTTGGAAAGCTGAGTATGACATGAAAAACCGATACCCATAACTTTTTTCCTCAGGTCGATAGAGTTTCGAGGGAGAAACTTCTAAAATGAGGGGAAGAATGTGATACTAACTTCCCATTTTTCTAACTTAGCGAGTTTTAACGATTAAAGTTCGAGGACGAACTTTGCTCTTTCGGAGGATCGAATGTAATATCCCGAAATTTTATAAATTCCTAAATAATTATTTTGTCCAATTATGAAATTCATGATTTTATCTATACCAAATTATAAATATTATTATTTTGGCATTTCATATTTTTATTTAGTAAAAATATATATACTTGAATTACCTTTGGAAAATCTAAATTTCGAAAATAAAAAAACTAAAAAAAATCAGTTTCAAACAATGCATGATGCTGGCGGGATTTTGGTTTCCAAAAGAAAAAGAAATCAATCAATTAGATCAAATTGATTACACAATCAATTATCACCCAAAATTTTCTATCAATCAATTTCTGACCTTCTTCCTCTGTTTCAATCAAATCTTCTTCCTTCCTTCTTGAGTTGTTCTCTCTCCCTCTACTATGATTATAAATACCGGACTTCTACCCCTTTCAAACACAATTTCACTCCAAAATTCAGTAGGTAAGAAACCAATCTCACATCACCATATTCTTGTTAAACGAAATCTGAAAAAAAAAAATAAGAAAAAAAAGAGATAGATGCGTTGTACCGCTGCTGCCACCACCGGTGTCGCTGGCTGGCCAACCGATCTTCTTCTTCTCTTTCCTCTTCTTTTTTTTCTTCTTCTTCTTCTCTCTCCTTAATTTCTCTGTCTTCTGAAGCTTTTTGTTTTCTTCTTTCATACGAACTGGACTTCCAGTTCTTCCTTCACCATTTTTTTACATTGCTTTAATAACCTTGTTTTACTTTTGGAAAAATGGATCAGAATACCCCTAACTTTGACCCGTCCGCTTTTAATACCCCCAACTATGAGTTATTTTTAAATACACCCAACTATTGGAGAGATCCGCCAAAAATGCACCCAGATGACTTGTAACCTGTTAACAAGGTAATTTATTTTATTTTTTATTTCTCTCCTCTGCTCATCCCAGCACCCCCCTCTGCTCATCTCTCTGCTCTGCTCATCCCACCGCCCCTACCACCCTCCACCACCCACTGCCACCTTCCCTCACCGCCACTACCACCCATCCCACACCCCAGCCCCCGCCTCCCCTACCCCCAGCCCCCCACAACCACGCCGGCAGCCCCCTTCGAAACCCGGTACCTTCAACCACCTCCAAAAGTAGTCTCATCTAATGGAAGAGTTATCATTGTTAACATCACATTTTTGGCAAAAAAAAAAGCAACCTTTATACTTGCCAAAACAGTAGCTTCTTACATCACTTTGGGTTTCGAGATGATTAGCATCTGGGTCAAATTCTAAGGAACATTTTATCAAACACAAAGCAAACAACAACCAGAAATAAAATTTGAACTTTAAAACACACATGATCACCATAAAAATAAATTCCAAGACTAACCCGATGCCTAAAACAATATAATTATCAACAATGAAACCAAATTCAACAGAAATCAAGCAAAATTCAAACTGGGTAATTTTCAGATTTCTTAGAATATAAATATGAAGGTTTCAAATTTGAAGCATTTCTTAGAGGACAGATGACACAAAGAGAGACAAAGTAGGGCCACCAGTAGCACCAAGGCTCCGACGAGCAGCGTGGTGGAGGTGAAACTCCAGTGGAAGGAAGAGAGAGAGAGATTGAGTAAGGGGGAGGGGTTTTACGGGAGGAGAGGAAGATCGAAGAGAGAGAGATAGACGGGGGTGTTGAGCGAGGGAAGAGAGGAGGTGTGCGAGCAGAGCGGTCGTCTGGGAGGGTGGCGCGCAGGTGCGCCGGTGGTCAGAGGTAGGTGGGTGGGTGGTGGATGTGTTGTGGTGTTGCGGTGCTGTGGGAAGAACCCGAAACAGAGGAGAGAGAAGAAGAACTCGTTGGAGAAGGGGTCTTTGGTGTGGCGGTTTTCGACGAGGTTGGGGTTGATTCTGGTGAGTTGATTCCCCAAGTAGTGGTGTTGGAAGCCATTGAAGAAGGAAGAAAGAGATGAGGAGAGATGAGCAAAGGGTGGGGTAGTTGGTGAATTAACGAGGCAAAAATGGATCACAAGTAAAGCACGTGCAAGTATTTACCAGTTCTTCCGGTGAAAGCAGGTAAAAGGAGTATTTTTGGCGGACATCCCCAATAGTTGGGGGTATTTAAAAATAACCCATAGTTGGGGGTATTAAAAGCGGACGCTCTAAAGTTTGGGGTATTCTCATCCATTTTTCCTTTACTTTTTGTTTTGTTTTACTTTACTTTTCTTTGTTTTCCTTTTTCTTTTCCTTAAAACCTTTTTCTATCATGTTTCTTCGCAAGTTACTGATTCATTGAATCAATAGGTGGAGTTGTTTAGTGCCCGTTCGGTATTATTGTGGTTTTCTGTTTTTTGGTTTTTTGGTTTTCAAAGTCATGTGATATATGTCCTATAATGAATAAAAAATTAGTCAAATTTATTGGGAACATGATGATTTTGAAAACTGACAACTAAAAAGTGAAAACCACTTTTTTTGGTTTTTTGTTTTTGGTTTTTAGTTTTCAAAAAAACTGAAAACTGAAAACAAAAAACGATAACGAACGGGCCCTTAATTTTTCCTTTTTCTTTTCATCTTACAATTAGTTACTTTATGTTATATTTTCTTTTGTTTTAAAAACTATACCCACATATCATCTTTTACTACTTAATTCTTGTAAATTCTTAGAGTTCATTTTCATAAAGTTAATAGTATTTACTACCTTCAACTTAACAATTTTAATTACTTTCAGATATTACATAGGTGACTAATTTAGTTCATTAACTTATTATTGTAGACGGGGATTTTGTTGAAGGAACTTCTTAGGGGCGACTTTATTATTCGTATCTGCGCTACTCGAGGTAATCCCGATATCCACCGTACTGTAATTCCCGTTGTAAGACGGTTTATCTATGTGATTGTGTGATTATGTGGTTATGTATGTGATAAGTAATTATGGATTAATATATGAGTATTACTAAATTATGAGTTAGTATATTATTATAAGAGTATGATTCTCGTATTACTATAAAACTTGATTATGTTATTATAATGTTGATAATAGTATGAATCTTTTATCATCATGTATATATGATTACTAATAAGTATTAATATGTGATTATTCTTGTAAGGAACTTATGACTTGAATATGTTCTATATTAAAAAGACTTGTGAAATTGTATGGTTATTAAATTGAGAACTTGTGTACATTATGACCTTTAAATAAAACTAAGGAGGGTAATGAAGCCCGAAAGGGTGTTGAACAGGTTGCCCTATATGATAGTATATCTATCTATAGGTTAATTATTATATACGATACAGAACTGTTGTCTTCCTTCTATTTGTTGTGATCCAAGTAGAAGGGGTGTGCACACTCGGGACTCTATGATATTGGCCATGGTTGTATTGGGGTGACAACCTCTTATTGAAGTAGGCGGATAATAGGGATTAGTCCCGGCCTACTGGCGTTCACATTCCCTCTCTTAATTAAAATTATAGTTGATAATTGTGTGATTAAATGTTATTTGATTATGTGACTTATAACTGGAGTTATTAATATAAACGTTTTAGAACCCAAACATTAATATTATTATTTGTTTTCCTTTCCTTCTAAACTCAAAACTTATTTTTAAAATTATTATTTTTACGGGATGGAGTCGAATTACTCAGTTTTTCTGATTTTTGGGAGTTGTCTCTCTTGTTGTCTTCTTTTCTGTTACTTTGCAGGTTGGACTTGGTGATGGGATCTCGCTTGAGGAGACTTAGATAATTCACCTAGATGACTTTATTTAGTTGTTCTATCATGTAATTATTTATTTTAGTATTGTCTAAATTTTGGTTGTAATAGTATTCTTAACTTCAAATTCTCTTTTCTAAGGTACTTGGGTTAATTAATTTGTTTTGTTTGCCTTTCGTTTACTCTTAGAGAGTAAATGGATAGTAATATCCTCCAAGTTTGAATAAATGATTTTTCGAAAACTATAATTATTTGATTGTATATTTATTTAAATTTGGAGGGTGTTACAGTAGGGAGTGAAGATTCAAATTATTTGCAAGAAGGCTTTACTATCTACATTTTCAGCAAGTCTAATTCAAGGAAAATACTTAGAGATTTCTAATTTTTCCGCCAGAGAAAATATTGGCACAGATCGACCCACTAAATATTCTAATAAAATTGATTTGAACTATTCGTCTCATGTTTCTGAATGCGAAGACTTAGGAATTGATGAGTACGGTTTGACTATTGTTCCATTTGATGATATTTTGTCAAAGAAAGATTATAATGTGTCTTTGATAGGTATTAAAAATAAACGACACTCAATGATACAGTAAATAAATTATTATTTTACCAATTTATAACATATATATTATTTGAACTTTGTAGATGTTATTGGAGAGGTCAATTCATATACAAATGTGCAAGATAATGCTAATTCAAAGTTGATGACACTTAAACTCGTGGATTTAAAGTAAGTTACTATATGCTTATATGTATAATTAAGTCAATATAAGTGAAATTTGTGATACATTTTGAACATTAAGTATTTATAATCCGTTTTTAATCAATTGTAGGAACAAGGCCATCACTTTCGCTTTATGGGGGATATTAAGCCGATCAGTTCAATGAATACCTCAGAAATAATGATGATGGATTGAATATAGTTGTTGTTGGACAACTAGCAAAGCGTATTCAATATTTAGGCAAGTATCATTTTGTAAAATATATGTGCTCTTTTATTTACTTTGTCCTTATGTTTGTTGTATAAATAATGCCCTTTGTATAATATTAATAGGTGATCTTCGTATTACAACAATACACGATGCAAGCAAGATATTCATCAATTCTGAAATTCCTGAAATTATTGAGTTCAAAAAAAAGGTATTTCATTGTTTTCCTTTTTAGTTACTTTAAATTAAAATGTGAAAACTAAATGAGGCTAACACAATAGAAGTTGAACAAAATTAAAAGCTAAAGACTCACTAAATTTATAGGTGTAAATTCGAAATTAAAAAATTATAAAGTTCAAGGCAAAGTGAACAAATTATTATAAGAGAAGTAAGGCATAATTTTTGAAAAACTAAGTAAAAATAAATAAAGTTGACCTTTAAGTTTATGGAATTTGTTTGTAAAAAAAAGTAGAAAGGTAAAAAAATACAATTAAGCTTACATAAACCGGAAAAAACATTGAAAAGTAGTAAAAATATTCAAGTAAATTTTCATGATTCTAAAAATACCAAAGTAAAACCCATGCAAGTAAAACTCAAATTCATTACATTCGACCCACTTCATTTGCTTTTTATGACCCAATTTAATTAGTTGAAACCTATATATTATTGCACCTTCTAAGTAAGGTGTATGGGCCTATCATTTTGTATTTAATGATATCATTGATAATAATGGTATTTTTAGTACCTGCTAATAGTTTGAGCCAACTATATTCTCATCAATTATCTCATTTGAGTGTCATGTTTTCATTTTTTTTTAGAATTATGTTTTTTAATAAATAAGATATAATTTTAAAGATTTCTTTTTTGTAAAAGGCTAATTGAAAATAAAATTACTTATATGATTTTTCTTTTACTTTTTAAATAGGAAAAGTGCAGGAGGGTCGCAATTAATATCAACGCGACCAAGTGAGCTATCAACAGAGACTAATGAGTTTCTAAAAGAGGATACAATCAAAGACATTTATGATCTTCTATCATGTAAACAAGTACGCCTCCGTAATGGTTAAGATTTGTATTTTCCTTATATTTAATATATACTACTTTTCTAACTTTGTCAGTATTATGTTTTGTTCTTTAGCCTGGAATATGTGTATGTCTTGGTACCATTGAAAACATTGACACAAATTTTAGTTGGTATTATGAGTCGTGTAAGAAATGCTATACTGGAGTGAAACAAGATGGTGATATCATACGATGCAAAAAGTGTGATAATGTTTTGAAGACAACTGTTCCACGGTAAACTATATATTTTTTAATATAATATAATTAATATAGTTAAAATTTTGTTCATATAGTTATATAGTTATAAATAAAAATGCATGATGTATTTGTATTTTCTATAGGTTTAGAGTTAAGATTATCGTATCTTACTCTACGGATGATGCTACATTCGTTCTTTTTGAAAGGGAAATGGTGAAGCTAGTTGGGAAATCCTCTTCTGACTTATTATAAGCTCAAATTAAGGTATCTAAATATAAATTTTTTCAACTTATACAAAAATAAATTATTTTGTTTGAATTTTTTTAAGTAACCTACAATGTTTTTTCTTTTATTGTAATCTTTAATAGAAATGTGATAAGGATGGGTTCCCCGAAGAGTTTGCAACAATGCTTGGAAAAAAATTATTATTCAAAGTGGAAATCCCTCATCCTAACAAGGTTGTTGGAACTAAGAACTTTAAAGTTCTTACCACTACGGACGATCAAAGCACTATAGACAAGTGGATGGGGATGTACATGAGATTAGAGGTATGTGGTATTTTATAAATAGAACTATTTTGTAACTTTTTTATTTTCAATTTTATTTATTTATTATCATCCTCTTTCCCTTTTCTGTTAGACTAATAACCAAAATATAATACGGGACGACATTTTAACAAAAATGCAAAAGGATCTAGAGAGTGTAAAGGAAGTCTCTTTTGGAAATGTAATATTAATTGTTATGAAGTTTATATATATTTTTTAGAACTATAATTTGGTCTTATAAATTGTTATAATTCCTTAACTCCATTTGTTATTTTATTATAAGACACTAATATGAGTCAAGATGAAGCAACTTCAATTACATCTTAAAAGCGTGCTCATGAATTGAATGATGTTGGTGGAAAGAATATTGATAGTCCTAATATTGACTCTCAATCATCAACAACTAAGAAGCAAGTTATTGTGAAGGTCGAGAAGAATGGCTAAAGCTAGAGGATTTTATATTAGTCATTTCTCAAACAATTAAATAAAATTGTGTTGAACTATTTATATATTCGTCCTGAATAATTTAGTATGCATAATCTTGGGCGTTTTTTGAGGTGTTTGCCTATTTATTATATAAATTTCGAATAATGTATTACGAGTTTATTATTAACAAGCTATGGTATATGTGAGATGTTGAATTCTTGCTACCAATTTTTAACCTATTAATTTAACTATTTGTCATTGACTATTAGTGTATATAGATTCCTAAACACATAGGTAGCCCTTAATATTTAAATATTTGTTATTCCACCTAATAAAGAATAAATACAAGTAATTTAATTATTACATTTAAAATAACAACAAAGAATTACAATTAGTAATTATTACAACCCAACTAAAATACACTAATATATTAGGTGGAATATCAAATATTTTAATAAAAAAGTTCTACCTATTGTTTTAGGCGATTTTTGTTACTAAGCATACACATACTAAAAGAATATAATATAAGCATACGGATATACTAAGTCTATGAAAACATAACGACATAAAAAAATAGTAAATTATAAAAGAAAAGGTAAATATATACTACCTTAAGCTTCACATAATTGGAATAGATGATATCAAATGCAATTAATCATGTCCTAGGAAAAAATGCAAACGACTGTATTAGCCAGAAAATTGAATCTTTTTACAAAACATACAAACCATAATCACACAATTATAAAAAAAATTTCAATTATGTCATAAGTAAAATGTATCATTTTTAGAGTAATAGTTCTCACATATTAATATAAAAGATAATTAAAATATTGACCTAAAAACCGATTGCCCTAAAATCGTGCATAACGAAGGGCCTAAAATCGTGCTATATCATCAGAATATATTGTGAATCTTACTAACACAATTTAAGGGATTAACCTAATCAAATCAATATAATACTTAGCATTTTTTTAGGGACATAATTGGCCGAAATCTTGAACTTATATATGGTTATTTGATAAATATATGACATGCTATATTACTTAATATACTTTACTCTATAATATTATTTTTTACCATTTATTCTTTATCATATCATCTTATCAATATATAAAGCCATTGTTATTAGTCACATGCATATGCACAAACACTATTTATAACCAACGAATTTGTATATTCACATATTTTACTTTCTCAAATTCATATCATACATCAAACATATTCATATGACCAACGAAGCATTTAGATATCCATTTTAAGAAGTATATGAAAGGAATTCAAAAAGAATGGGTAAAGAGAATTCAAAGATTGTTCGGGACAAAAGGAGAAGATCAATAGGAGAGAATCATGATTCAAACAACAAACGTGTTCAAGGTAATAATTTTTGCTTGATTATGTTATTTTCATAGCATTTAAAGTAAGTTAAACGGCCAAATCAAAACTAAAGGTAAACTTATACACTTATAAAAAAGATAGAGTAGTTACTTAATCACCTAAATAAATTTAATAATAATACGAGATGTGGTTGGTGAATTGTTAGAGTATTTGAATTAAAAATAATGGCAAAGTTATACACTTATAAAAAAGATATATTAGTTATTTAATCACCAATAAAATATCGATCAAGAGATGGTAACTATGAATAAACTTTTTTTTGCTTAAATCTTCCTTATATAAATTAAATATTTTAATTAATTGACCTTCTAAATGTTAATATAATCTATTTACATAGATTAATTGACCTTATAAATTTTATGTACCATCTAAATATAATAAAATAGCATTTTATTACTTATTTGAATTCGAGTAATCAGAAAAGTAGTGTATTTTAGACCAATAACACAATTCGACAATTAGGGTTAACAATAATGAAACTTTTGACTATGTTTAGATCAATTACACATGAATTCACTATCGTTAAATTAAACTTTGGTTATCATATGCAAATAATAATCTGAAAGGTATTATTTAAGTCAAATGCCATAAATAAAACCAAACTTGAAGCTTCCCAAACAAGTACATAACTGTTGAATACCTCAATAATAATCAAAACTTTGACCATCTTTTGATCAATTACCCATGAAATAACTCCCATTATATTATTACATTCCCACTATAGTCTCAAATTTTATAAGTCGAATTTAATTGGATACTAATTTTGAAAATGTTGGTCGAATTATGTAGTTAATAACAAAAAATGTGAACAAAAAAAACAAATCAAAAATTACTGTATTATGGACAAATTATATATATATATATATATATATATATATATATATATATATATATATATATATATATATATATATATATATATATATATATATATATATATATATATATATATATATATATATATATATATATATATATATATATATATATATATATATATATATATATATATATATATATATAAATTATTGTAACTTATAAGCAAAAAAACTATTTATAATAATATGACTGAGGGCAAATTATATATTAAAAAAAAAGATTATTACCTGATTTTGTATATTAGTATCATCATCCTTTACAATCTGCCATAAAATGAACATGCATGTTATTATTTTAGACTTTACAATTACCCAAAATATAAAAACTCAAATTATTATGCAATGATGACAAATCGAGAGTGCTATAATTTAGATCTTGAAGATTTATAAAAAACCTCAAAATGAAAATAATATATTTATTTTCAAGAAACCAAAATTTCCGAAATAAATATATTAGTCAACATGCAAATTATATATCAATTTGATTGCATTAATAGTAGTTTTTTAAAAGAAAAAATTATCCTACAATTATTGGTTAAAATCAAAATTACTTCAACTCATATAAATTAGTATAAATTCTTGCTACAACATTTAAATAACAAATTATTTAGATTTTTTAAATTGAGCCAAATTTTAAGTTTTTCATTTTTTCCTTCGAATTGCAGATTTTTTAAAAAAATATAAAAAATCTATCAACATAATTTTTATAATAAATTTTCAACATGCATATACCTAGACTTTATAATTTACAAAAAAAAACTCGAATTATTGTTAATATATCCGATTATGTTTACATGCATGTAGATTTAATTATAAATTATGTAAATTAAACATTATATTATACTTAAACTAATATATTTACTTGCATGCATTTAGTTATTAGTTTAAATAATAATAATATATGTACATAGTTTAATTAACGTGATAAAAATCGAATTTTTGTTACTTATCTAAATTTGATGAAAATCGAAGTGCTTGAGAAAAAAAAACTCTTCTATATCATTCATTATCATCATCGCATCTTGATCTTTATTTTCGTCCCAAAAATGTATTTTTCCCTTTTTCGTTCTTCACTTTCAGTTATATGCACAAAATTCTTCATTTTTTTTTCTCGAAATTCACCGGGCAGTCAAGATAAAAGCAATTTATGAAGCCTTGCTTAACATGGTCAAGACTTATGTTTGGATAAACCATAGAGAGTTAAACACATTAATTATCTCTCAAAGCAAATCATATGGCCATGATACGGTCGAAACTATTAAGTCATGGGTATGGAGCCTGCTCCATCCAGACCAAGAATCAGTTACAAGGTACTTACCCAGAACCAAGCCTTATACCAGATACCACCTCCTTCAAAGAAAAGTTAACCCTAGGAACTAAACAAACTATGAATCCTTCAGTTCGTAAATATATAGATAATTTCTTACTTATTGCCAACAGACTAAATACATTTCCAGAAATAACCACAAAAGACCGCCATGGAGAAATCGAAGGTGGATATGTAACCAATCCTTTAAAAAGGATAAACGAGTTAATAGCGTTGCGTGGTTGCAATGCAAAGTTAATCAAAGCGACTTATGATTATGGCCTTCTTAATTCGGTATATACAATGAATGGAGAAGAGCTATCATCAATTCCCGAGCTATACAAAGCGACTAAAAGTTACCTACATATTACAAAATCTCCTATGATTTTTGTAAGATGCTATACCGCCCAGGCGAAGTTACTTTCTACGAGATAAAACAATGTATTAGGGTTGTTAAAATGGGCCGCACGACCAATTTTATCTTTCCCGAAGAAATTAAGGCACGACAGAACTAAACCACAATGAGATACCGGACCTCCTCGGGGAAAAGAGGGCGGTCAAGATAAAAGCAATTTATGAAGCCTTGCTTAACATGGTCAAGACTTATGTTTGGATAAACCATAGAGAGTTAAACACATTAATTATCTCTCAAAGCAAATCATATGGCCATGATACGGTCGAAACTATTAAGTCATGGGTATGGAGCCCGCTCCATCCGGACCAAGAACCAATTACAAGGTACTTACCCGTAAATTTTCTAACCCAAGATACTTTGCAAAGATATTGCGGTTGGATGCAACAAAATAATAACCACTCATGTAAAATGTGTGGAGTTAAACAAATGACTGTACCAATAATTGAAGATATGGACAGCTATGAAGATAGAGCCGAATCATCTACGGCGAAGCATCTACTACTCGGATAGAGCACAACATACAAGAATAAAACACTCGTCTACAAATAGGATAGGAAGATGTTTTTCCCTGTAACGTATAAACTTTGTAATAGTTACAACGGGACAAAAGTTAGGCGGCTAACGCGTAAAATATGTGAATAGTGAATAGTGAACAATTACTTTTACTTGTAGCACTTTTCACCGTAGCAAATAGTAGTATGAATAGTTTTGTAAAATTGTACGGTACTTGTAATAACTTTGCCTATAAATAAGATCACCGGGTGAAGCAAAGGGCATCGGCAAGCTTCTCACCACTCACTACTCTTCTTCCCTCTCTAACTTTTCTTCTTTCAAATAATACACGCTTCTCACCATATATATATATATACATACATATATATATATATACATACATATATATATATATATACATACATATATATATATATACATACATATATATATATATACATACATATATATACATACATATATATACATATATATATACATACATATATATACATATATATATATACATATATATATATACATACATATATATACATACATATATATACATATATATATATACATATATATACATATATATATATATATTGTCATTATCTAGACAAATACTCAATAATTTTAATGTATTTAGTTGGAGACAGAGACATAATTCGATTAGGAGCAAGTCGTTCATCATTCAAATACAAAAAAATATGTCGTCCAAAGCAAAAATGTCGTCAAACAAGTGAGACGACATATTAATTTAGGTATTCAACTATTTGTAGTATCAGAAATCTTATATTACATTATATTATATTTGTATATATATTATTTTGATTATATATCTTTGCTCATTTTTTTCTTCTATTTGTGTATGTATAGGAGATTCAACCGATCAATTTGCGACAAACATAAGAGACCGTACCCTTGATGGGGAAGTTCATAGTCATGAAAATATACGCACAAATGTTGAACTCCAAAATAAAGTTTCAGGTATTCCAAGAGAATAACTTTTTAATGTAAATTGTATATAAATCACATATATATTACTAAAATATAGTGAAAATGCTATATATTTAGAGTACTGGGATATTGGTGATGTAACAACCCATAATTTTGCTCCTAGTTTTTCGCAAAAGTTTTCTCTAAAACTATTATTTTCTCTAAATTAATTATTTTTACTTTATAATTTTGGGAGCCGAATTATTATTTTTATTTTTATGGCGTGTTAATGTGTTTATTATATTTATATTTATAATATAATTTATTAGAATTATTTTCATTATTAAGTATTTTCAAAGTTTAGGCGCGATTTAGGAAGTAATCGTTTTATCGCGTAGCGGGCTTTTGAGGCATGGATCATTGTTGAATTGGGCCGAATTTTTTTTGTTGGTTGTGGGCTTGGACAGCCGGCCAAGTGAAGGAAAAAGGAGGGCCTCATTTTCTTTTCTTTCTTTTCTTTTTATTTTCTTGTGACTCTTTGATGCTTCCATAACCCCCTAATGATTCTTCATAATTAAACCTCCTTAAAACCAACCATCATCACTTCAATTTCTGATTAAAAATCAGAAACTCTTTGCTGCCATTTTCGGCCATCATCATCTTTCTCAATCTCTCAAAATTTTTCATTTCTACTCCTTGTTAATTGTTCGTGAATTGTTCTTGTTGCCTTTTTCTTATACTTGGTGCTTGGGATTTGAAGAAGGAGAGGATCACACGCCTATTTTGGGATTTTCCAGAAGTTTTCAGCTCGCCTCCGACGATCCAGGTAACTAGTTGTTATCTTAGAACCATAGTGATTAGGGTATTATTCGGTATTAGATTACTACGCTAGGAATTATTTAAAATACATTTTGAATGAAATTTTTGATGAAATTTGACACGAATATACTTGATACATGCTATGTGAATACTGTGTAGATAAAAATAATTTTCGCATGATTTTTAGTATTTATTTGATTTAATCGGTGTTTTGTGCGTTTTTGGCTAAATTGCATAATAATTATGGAACGACTGTTAAAATTGATGAAATTATTTTTCTTAGATCATGTTACATGCTTAGTATGTATTATATGACTTAGAATTATTTTTACCTACTGTTTACTGTTTTAATTAATTGATATATCTGTTTTTGTAATTTCGGATCTGTTAGTATATAAATCATGAAAATTATTTCTAGAGGCATAAAAATTCATTTATTTGAATATTATGTATTTCCGTGAGTTTTTACATGTTATGTAAATTGTTGGAAATTTTTGGGCGTCTGTTTATATTTTTAGTTATTATTTGGGCTTTATTGAGTAATCTGTATATTAACTGTTAAAAATACTTTTGGAGTCTTAAAATTATAAATAAAAATTGTACCATGTCAGTAGAGCCATTAGGGTCGTATGATAATTTTTTTATGATTTTACTGCTTGAGCTTATTAGTTAATAATTATTATGGTGTTTTTGCGGTGAAATTGGAGTTACACTTTTAAATTATTTGAGGGCTTGTAAATCAAAAATAATTCATAATTTAATATATTCTGGGTTGATGATTTTCAGTAGTATAATTGATATATCTGTTTTTGTAATTTCGGTTCTGTTAGTATATAAATCATGAAAATTATTTCTAGAGGCAGAAAAATTCATTTATTTGAATATTATGTATTTCCGTGAGTTTTTACATGTTATGTAAATTGTTGGAAATTTTTGGGCGTCTGTTTATATTTTTAGTTATTATTTGGGCTTTATTGAGTAATCTGTATATTAACTGTTAAAAATACTTTTGGAGTCTGAAAATTATAAATAAAAATTGTACCATGTCAGTAGAGCCATTAGGGTCGTATGATAATTTTTTTATGATTTTACTGCTTGAACTTATTAGTTAATAATTATTATGGTGTTTTTGTGGTGAAATTGGAGTTACACTTTTAAATTATTTGAGGGCTTGTAAATCAGAAATAATTCATAATTTAATATATTATGGGTTGATGATTTTCAGTAGTATACAGTATGTATCATTGGGTAGCCACATGTTTATGTTTGATTTATGAAAGAAAATGATTAATTGTTACTACTCTTTTAATGAATATGATTTAGAGTTAATTGGTGGTGTATTTTTGATTTAATTGTGGTTGCTGTAAAAACCAGTATATTATCATTGATGTTGTTTGGAGATGTTCAAGTGTTATTGTGAGAGTTATTTGTTGAAAATTTGTAAGTGATTTATTTTGAGGAATTATGAAGAATTGTTTTGATGAACTGTGGGTATAAGGCCGGGTGACATCCCTTTTTGATGAATATTTTAGATGAATGATACTTGGATTATATGCATGATTGTATTTTGAGATAAGAACATCCGGTGGGATAGATGTAGTCCCCGGTGAAGAACATGCCAACAACCTGGTTTGCGAACTAGGGGTACACCTGGGTTAATTGTTGTCGTCCGAGAGGTCAGGGAGTTCTGCGTGTTCTACCCTGCATCGGGAGTTTGGCCATTCTTAGACACAGGCAGTGGGGAACGTAAGCCCATAGACTGACCTGGAGATTGCGATCTGACAAACCTTAGGAAGTGATTTGCGAATCACTGGCGTTCGGTTTCTGACTCAATAACTTGTTGTAGTTTTGATTTAACATTATTTATATATTCTAGAATTATCACACTCATTATATCTTGTTTACTTATTTTTGATGATCACTTGTTTTACCTATGAGCTTTATGATTTTTATGTGCATGCTATTGATGTAATGATTGCATGATTTTCCATTCTTAATAATCTACTTCTGAATTGTACTTTGATTGCTATTGTTCTGGGAGAACTGCTAGTTACTCCCCACTGACTGTGGAATTATTTAATATATATCCTTGCAGATGGAAATGATTGCTAGACTGGTGACTGCTTGAACTAGCAGAGTGAGAGTTTGTAGTGAGAAGAAGCTCTTAGTACTGTTTTTGGTAGATGAAATCTATGTTGACCATAGGGAGACTTACTTTTGGATAGCTTTCAAGGACGTTTAGTTTTATTTAAGTTTTATCGGGAGACTTGCATGTCTCATAGTATTTGGTTTTTGATAATATGATACAATTTGGGATATTTCTTTTATTTTAGAACTATGTTGTTTACTCAGATATTAATTTTCTCTTGAAGCTATGAAACTTTGAGTTTGAGGAATTATCTTTATTTATTGGTTTAGAGTAGCATAACCGTCCCGACGTTATTTCCGCTAACGTCTTTTTAGTATTTCTTAATTAGACTTTGTTAGTATCTTAGTAGTAGAAGGACGGGGTGTTACAGGTGATCCAATATGGAAGTGTGAGTATTGTGGCGCAATGATGTGGTATGAAGAAAGAGCAAAAAAACCACGCAAAACGAACAAACCAAAATTCTCACTATGTTGTATGCAAGGCAAAGTTGTTCTTCCTTTGTTGTGTCTCCCTCCACAACTATTGACCGACTTACTGAAAGGAAAACATCCGAGAAGCAAGCACTTCATCGAGAATATCCGACCATATAATATGATGCATTCGTTTACATCGATGGGAGGGAAGATACAAGCACCAACCACTCAAGGACGCGGACCCTATAATTTCAAAATAGGTGGTCAGAATCATCACCTAATTGGTTGTTTGCTCCCGAATGAAGGATCGCGTCTGAAGTTTTCTCAACTATACATATATGACACAGAGCATGAGATTGGTAATAGGAAGGCTGCTTACAGTAAATCAAACATTATATTTTGTGACATATACTAACTTTGTATACTAATTAAAATTTGATGAAAGTATGTTGTAATAAATTCTTAGATGTTTTCTAAAAATCCTGATAAGTTTGAAGATTCTCTAATTGCCGAATTACAAGATATGATTGATCAGCATAATCCTCATGCTAAAAATTTTAGGATGGCAAGAGATCGCTTTAAAAATGATTCGTGTGATGAAGTTCGTTTGAAATTAATTGGGATGAGAGATACTGATGGTAGGACATACAACCTACCTACAACATCTGAGGTAGTTGCCTTGATAGTTGGAGACATTGATACTGCAGATAAACGAGATATAGTTGTCGAAACATGAAGTGGAAAGTTGAAGCAGATCTCTTAGCTCCATCCCGCTTATCTACCTTTGCAATATCCTCTGCTATTTCCATATGGTGAGGACCGATACAGAGTTGATGTTTGCCATAGAGATAAAAGTCTACCTACCGGCGATTCCAAAAAAGAGACAGACTGACTATGAGAGAGTGGTTTGCATATCGAATGCAAGATAGTGAAGAAGAGGCGAACACCATTTTGTTTATAGGACGTTTATGCCAGCATTTTTGCGTCGACGGTTATACAATGATGGAGACTGAAATATTGTCATTCGTAAGGAATAATCAACAAAGTTTTAGGGCTGGCAATGTTAAGAACATACGGGGTGCAACAAGTCGAGGAGATACAGAAGGAGCATCTACAGGTAGTCGAGTAGTTATACCAGCCTCATTTACTGGAGGACACAACTACATGAGAGAGAATTATCAAGATGCAATGGCTATTTCTAGATGGTATGGCTACCCAGATTTGGTTATAACATTCACATGTAATCCAAAGTGGCCCGAAATCACACGGTTTGTATCGAAGAGGGGCCTAAGATCTGAAGATAGACCATATATTGTTTGTCGAGTGTTTAAGATGAAGCTCGATCAAATGGTTAAGGATCTTAAGGATAAAAAGATTTTTGGCAGAGTTAAAGCAGGTAATCAGCCAATAAGCTCTAAGGTTACTGCCTATTTATATGCTTTTAACATAGTTGCAACATATTTTACCTGACATATATATTAGTTGTGATTTGGCATAACTTTTTAAAGAAAATCTTAACATGTTGGCTAAATAGTTATCTTACTCTGATTTACAGTTGTCTACACTGTGGAGTTTCAAAAGCGTGGATTGCCACATGCGCATGTACTTTTGTTTTTACACCGGCACGACAAATTTCCTAATGCCGAAGCAATAAACAAAAATTTTTGTGTTGAGCTTTCGAATAAAGATGAGAATTCAGAGTTGTACGATGTAGTTTCAGAGTTTATGATACATGGTTCATGTGGTGCTTTGAACAATAACGCCCCATGTACTACGGATAAAAAATGCACATAACAATTTCCGAAAAAATTCAATGAAAGAACAACAGTTGATGAAGATGGCTATCCTGTTTATAGGAGAAGAGATAATGGTGCAACCGTCGTCAAAAGTGGCATCTCGCTTGACAATAGATTTGTGGTCCCGCATAATCCAGAGTTGCTATGTAAGTATCGTGCACATATAAATGTTGAATGGTGCAACCAGTCGAGATCGATTAAATATCTGTTGTTCAAGTATATCAATACTATCCATTATAGAATCCCTGCCGTGGAGAGTGTAACACCCCGACCCATCCGGAGTCGAGTATATCGTCACCTATACGCATCCAGGGCCAACAACTGTCCTCAATAACCAATACAAGTTCTTCCGGTGCATTTTGTCCTCACTCATGCGCACCCCGATAAACTTCCCAGGAGGTCACCCATCCCTGGACTACTCCCAGCCAAGCACGTTTAACTGTGGAGTAACTAAGGAATTAAGCTCCCTAAAAGAAAGATGCATCTTGTTGGAATGAGTAGCCTACTAAATCCGATCCCTTTAAAGCAACCATGAGGGGTATTACCTACACCCCCACTTGAGAACAGCAACGCCCTCGTTGCGCCTGTGGACTCCACATATTCGGCATACGGCCTATAAGTCGCCCCAGCCTGAAGACTGATCGCCGGAGACTCCAGATATTCGGTCTGACGACCTCTGGGTCGCTCCTTATGACAATGCAGCCCCAGAATCCTCCCCCACTAGGCGCCTGAGGACTCCTAATATTTGGCCTTACGGTCGCCCCAACACGCGGTCGCAGGGTTGCTCTGATACCATTAGTAACACCCCGACCTATCCGGAGTCGAGTATATCGTCACCTATGCGCATTCAGGACCAACAACTGTCCTCAATAACCAACACAAGTTCTTCCGGCGCATTTTGTCCTCACTCATGCGCACCCCGAGAAACTTCCAAGGAGGTCACCCATCCCTGGACTACTCCCAGCCAAGCACGCTTAACTGTGGAGTAACTAAGGAATTAATCTCCCTAAAAGAAAGATGCATCTTATTGGAATGAGTAGCCTGCTAAATCCCTTTAAAGCAATCATGAGAGGTATTACATAACTGTAACACTCCGTCCTTTTATAAACATAATATAAACAAAATAGAACATTTTATTAAAGAAATGGCGATAGCGGAAATATCGCCTGACGGAAATGTCTCTCTAATCAAAGGTTAAATTTAAACTAAATAAAAATAAAACCCAATTAATATAATCCAAAATATCCACAAAGAGGCAAAACAACCTCATAAACCCAATGTATATAGTAAATATAAAATAAAATAAGATGTCTCAAAATTCCTAAATAGTCTTTCTCTCTTTTCCCATAACACGAAATAATCACCGGCAAAATATATCAACAAACATCCACAATCAGTGGGGAGTAACTAACAGCTCTCCCAGCCCAATTAGGATCCATATAAGAGTTATAAAAGTTTTAACAATCAAGTCAAACACAATATCTCCGAAATACACTTCAAATTATCAAATAAGCAAATAAACAAATAAATACAACAGAATCAATATAATACAGCATGCTATTCACAAATAGGGTAAAGTTAACAGAATGTTTAGACAAATAAATATACATATGATCAACTGAAGGATCAACATAATAGACCTTCAAATGACAATGATAACGCTTCCAAAAATAATCTTCTTAACACATTTGCGGAGGAACTGAACGTAAGTGGATCGTAACCCACTGTTCCTATTTGGTTATAGTATTAGGACCCTGCTCGCCTATGTCTAGTATGGCCACACCCTGATGCGAGATAGTACCCTGCTCAGTACTTCTCGACCTCTCAGACGACAACTAATAACCAAGACGGACCTACATACCCTACTCAGTACGTAAGTATAAACTATGTACCCTGCTCAGTACATAATGACTGTTCATTCCTAGGAGACTATGCCGCCTCACTAGTCATCGTCCTCAAATAAAAACAATTAATAAATAATAAATTTTTATCGTCTGCAGAATGTCATTCAAGGTCTTACATCAAACTGCAAGAATCTACGGTCTTAACCCATCAATTCCAAACTGCAAGAATTTTAGGGCATCAACCCATAAATTCCAAACTGCAAGAATTTTAGGGACTTAACCTATCAATTCTATTTACATAACACAACTTCACAATCTTCTCAAAGACGATTATAATAGTATTTTCAAACTATAACTTATCTCATCATAAAATCAGAAATTTATATAAACCTTTGTGTTAACTTGAAAGATCTTCCAGGAACTCAAATAATAATATAAAAAAGAAAACAATTCATAATAGCATAGCTGTAATAATAACATATATGTTATGTCAAATACACAAACATAATTACGAAACCGAAGCTTATATATACATACCGCTCACCAAAACAAAGATAAGCTAAGTTAAATAAAAACTGTAACAAAGTCATAACACAAACCACTGAAACTTTCCTGCAAAAAAAAACCACTGAAACGATATATACTAATATAGACTAGCTATAACATGTAGAAAAAAATATAGACCAAACCATAGACTCTTACGTAAAACCCACCAAATGACCTTCCACTTAATACTTCTCTTTTCCTAAAAAAAATAATAACATAAACAACATGGCTTCACCACTAACTTCAACATACAAAGCATTGCTACAACCTGCAGACAACTTTCACGAGACAACAACAAAAACTATGCACTACAACAGCGTAACACAGAAGACCGATGAGCTGCCCCCAAGCACAACATAAGATAGAACGGCCGCCCGACAGTGAGACGTTACCCATGAAGTACAACCAATTCATTAACAATCATCACTGCTCATTATACAAAACAAACCATACCTAAACATGCTTTATACTCAACAAACTTCATGCTTTGAAAGGATTAGAATGGAACGCATAACTCATGATATAATTAGTAACAAAATTCTACCATACTACATGATTTTAAGAAAAACAAGCACAAGATATTCTAACCATGGATATAACTATTACAACAAGAGGTTATCATATAACCATAATCACAATTATCAAACCAAGAACTTCATGAAGAATTGGTAAGAAAATAGCACAAATAATCATATAACTTTTTCCACCCATTTCCTGCATAATACTAACCCAACTTAACCTTTAAAACTAATATAATCCCTATACGAATACTCATCGATTTAGGGTCGCCGTTAGTTACCTTGGAAGACCTCCAATTGCTTGCATTCTTCTTGAATATTATAAATTCCATTATGTGCTGTTCTGTTCTGATCAAGATTCCCGACAATTGAAAGCTCGGATTCAAAATCTCTCCGGTCACAATGAAGGTCCAGATGTCCTCAACATGCTGTCCAAATTTTAGAACGATCCAACAGTTAGATCTCCGGTGATAGTAATTTTTGTGAAGGTGTAGCAGGAAAAACCGGGATGAACTTTTCCTCTCTTTCTCTTTTCAAATGGCGTGAACAAGGGGGGATTACGAACTGAATTTTTTTAGCAGAATTTCAGCAATAGAAATGAAGTTAAAAGGACGGGGTTACAAAGACTAATGTGGGGTTTTAAGTTGGATAATTATGGTGAATTAAAAAGGAGGTTACAAGGGGGTTACAAGGTGCTCAAAAGCCTCTCCCATGCTTCCAATATTCTGATTTTGTGGACAGCTTTTAGGAGCTTAAAACTTCACGTTAAAAAGTCATGTGACGGTCCAAACGCGTTCGAATCGAATAAATAAAAAATACTAGCTCAAACGTGTATTTCCAAATACTAGAAAATATATAATTTCTAATCTAATTAATTTTATAAATATAGCATTTTAAAAGTTTAAAAACAAATAATATAAGAGATAATATTTTTAAGAAGTAAAATATTCTAATTTTAACGAAAAATAATAATTAAGGGAAAATAATTCAAAGAAATCATGAGCGAAAATCCGTGGTGTTACAGAGAGGCTAAGCTTTCATTTACCCGACGAGCAAAGCGTCCTGTACACTGATGATGCTGATTTAGAGTCGGTGCTTGAAAGACCTAACATTGACAGAATGAAGTTTCTGTCATGGATGGAGTGCAATAAAAAAATCCTAAGGCCAGCGAATTGAGTTATGTTGAGTTCCCAATAAAATTTGTATGGCAACCAGGTGAACGTGAATGGACACCTCTGAAGAAAGGCTTTTGCATCGTGAGCGAGGATTTATCATGTAACTCTAGGAGCAGGTGAAAATTTCTATTTGAGGACACTACTGAATTTTGTTAAAGGTGCAACGTCTTATGAAGACATACGCATTGTTGTCTTGTTGATGGTGTACAATATTCGACTGTTAAAGAAGCATGTTATGCAAGAGGTTTATTAGACGATGACAAGGAGTACGTTGACGCCATAATAGAAGCCAGTTTCAAAGAATTGGGACAATATCTACGTAATCTTTTCTGCATGTTGCTACTGTCTTGCAGTTTGACAAAACCTGAGGCTATTTGGGATAAGACTTGGCACCTTCTTATCCTATTCGAGGCAACGAAGACTTTTCAAAGACAATGGTATATGATCATCTTTATCACTGCCCTTATTAAATGTATTCATAAATATTTAGTGTTAAGGAATGGTTTTTGAAGGAGTAACCGTCAAATGTGTTTGTTTTGCAGCATTGCGCTTAAGTGATGAACAATTGCAGAACTTAGCTCTTGCTGACATTGAAGCTAAGCTACAAAGTAACAGTAGCACCCTCCGTAAATTCACCGAAATGCCATTTCCAAATGATTTGATTATCTCAGATGGTCAAAACAAGCTCATAATTGATGAGCTATCTTATGATAGAGAGCAGTTAGACAAGGAATTTAAAGAACTTTATTCGGGATTGACTGTTGAATAGCGTGGAATATATAATGAAATCATGTCTGTTGTATCGAGAGGTGAAGGGGGCGTATTCTTTTTATATGGTTATGGAGGAACTGGTAAGACGTACTCATGGAGATTATTGTGTGTTGCATTAAGGCGTAAAGGGAAAATTGTCTTGCCAGTTACGTCAAGTGGAATTGCCTCTCTATTACTTCCACGCGGGAGAACTGCCCATTCTAGATTTGGACTTCCCTTAAATGTCACTGAGAACTCAACGTGTTCAGCAATTAGGCCAGGATCGGACCTTACAGCCCTCCTATAAGGACAAAACTGATCATTTGGGATGAGGCTCCTATGATGCATAAATATTGCTTTGAAGCTCTAGATAGAAGCTTAAAGGATGTTATGCAATGCATGAATCCTGCAAATCAACATATTCCATTTGGTGAAAAGGTTGTTGTGTTCGAAGGTGATTTGAGACAGATATGTCCTGTCGTTCTAAAAGGAACCAGACAAGATATTGTGTTCTCAGCAATCAACAATTTTTACTTATGGGACTTTTGTCGTGTGCTAAGATTAACGCATAATATGCGCATGAGAACAGGTTCCAGTAGCTCGAATGTGCATGAAATTAGGGAGTTCTCATAGTGGATTTTGAACATTGGAGATGGCAAAGTTGGTGAGTCGAACGATGGTGAAGCTGATGTAAAAATTCCTTATGAGACATTGATAGATGGAGGAGATGACCCTATTTCTGCAATAGTCGAGAGTACATATCCCGACCTAGAGAATCACATATGGAAAGCAAAATATTTTCAGGAAAGAGCTATTCTTGCTCCAACTAATGAAATTGCCAACATGGTTAATGAGCATGTATCGTCTCGCTTACCAGGTGAAGAAAGAACTTATCTGAGTTCAGATGCAATTTTCGTTGAGGAAGGGAATTTTGGAGTTCATGAGATGTATTCTACTGAATTTCTAAATACGATAAAGTGCGGGGGATTGCCAAATCATAACATTAGATTGAAGGTAGGGGCACCGGTGATGCTCCTAAGGAATATTGACCAGACTTCTGGGCTATGTAATGGTACCAGGTTAGTCGTCAAGCATCTTGGCAATGGCATTATTGAGGTTGTTGTTGTGTCCGGCAGTAATGTGGGGGAGAAAGTTTTCATTCCCATAATGACACTTACACCATCAGACGCAACAAAGTTCCCGATAAAATTCCAGAGAAGACAGTTTTCATTGGTTGTATGTTTTGCAATGATGATAGATAAAAGCCAAGGATAGTCTCTAGCTCACGTAGGATTATATCTCCCTCGGCCAGTACTCAACCACGAACAATTCTATGACGCTGTATCAAGAGTTATAAGCAAAAAGGGTTTGAAGATTTTAATCTGTGATAAAGAGCGTGGGAACTCAAATGTTACCACAAATGTAGTGTATAAGGAAGTATTTCAGAATGTGTAATAAGTATTATGAAAAAATTTAATTTATGTGCTTAGTTTTTCTTTCAATGTGTTCATATAAGCACTCACAATTGTTTTATCATCTACTTTGTTGCATATTATACGATAACTGCGTTTTTTATAATTATATGTGACTTTGTTTGTTTTATTTATGTCACATTCATACTTTTTTTTTAAATGAACGCAAACAATTAGCTTCCCGTGCATTTTTGCACGGGTTTTAAACTAGTTGACTATATAAAAGGTGATTATATCATACAAAAACATGTGATTTCTGGTGCACAATTAGTTATTGTAAATCCGTCCGTTCAAGTTTTTTTGCCTTATTTTAAAATGTGAATACATCTCCCAGTTCAAGATAATTCATTTTTAATTTTTTTTATTAAAGAAAAAGAGAAGATGAGAGAATAATTCTCTCACCCAATTGAAATTTGAAAGGGCTTGGATAAGGAAAGCATGTAATGATGTAATGGTAGGATTACTTGTTTCATGAAACCATCAATGGTTAACTTGACATATTTCATAATATTACAACAACAACAACAACAACAACAACAAACTTTTGCGGGTTGCGTTCTGTAAGTTTCAGAGAGTTTAAAGCTTTACATTAATCTCTACATTTTACTACTATCTACTAAAAGAGATCAGCCATATCACATCTGATTTATGGTAAATCAACTACTAAAAGAAAAAGGTCAAGATTCTGAATATAGCTGTATTTGACTTACCATTCTAAACGAATTTCTTTGACTGTTTTGACTTTTGAGTATGAAAGAAGATATGGAAGGCATGAATTAGCTCAGGCGTCCGAAATCTTGTCTTGTGGTAACTTAAAAAATGAACTAACTGTTGTGAGAAATATATAATAGAGAGAAGGTACTGATAGAAATATATCAGTATAATGTATTATACTTGAATGCGCAAAATCACTTCTTACAATGACGGTATTTATAGGCAAAAATTTTACTTTTTACATTTGCACAAATTCAACAAATGAGGCGAATGGGAGAAATTTTCCCAACATGCATTAAATGCATGTCAGGGTGAAAGTCCATTTCAATGGACTTCCCTGTTATCTCAACACTCCCCCTTGAATGTCCACCGATAACTCATAATAGACGTTGTCTCATTAAGAACCTTGTGACGAAAAACCCAGTGGGAAAAATCCATAACTAGGGAAAAGAGTGAAATTACTATGTATCCTTATCTCTATTATATAAGCCAAAGGGTGAGCAATGGTATCCCCCTTGAATTTACATATTCACCCCTCCACAACATGAATATTACAATCCAACTACACCCTCCAACAGTAAATCAAAAACCATTACACGCATAAACTTGCCAAAAAAAAATTCAATCAAATCTCTATTAAACCCAATAAACTCATACAATGGTCAATCACATAAACTTGTCAATAGATCCAATCAACTAAAAAAATTCATAATCAAGAACTTACCAAAAATTAATACCACAGACAGTAAAAAAAAACACGGCATTTTCATTACAGAGTAACTCATATTCAAAAAAAAAATTCCATAATACAAAATTAATTACAAACACAAACTTCAAACAAATTCGGTTTTCTTCATTACTTGGATATGTAATTTCGTCACTTATACTTATCAAAATGTTTTTAAATACTATTTGTAAGTATTTAAATCTTTCTTACTCACCAAATGGAGGTGAACTTAGATACGTACTTTCATAATTTCATTTTTGATTCTTTTATTACCGAGCTTCCCAAAATGTCGCCGCACGTATAGCGTGCATAAAAAGCTCGTATGCTTAAAATTAACTGCCTCATTAGAAACCTTGTCAGGAAAAACCCAGTGGGATAAAAACCTGATCGAAGGAAAAAGAGTGCAGCACATATAATACTCCCCTGAATCTAGCCTATATAACGAAGATGACGCATTCCAATTTCTCAGACTAATTCTTCAAATTTCTTCGTCGGAAGGGATTTGGTAAATAAATATACAAGATTCTCACATAATTGAATCTGTTGGATGTTTATCTTTCCTTCCTTTTGGAGGTCATGTGTGAAGAAGAGCTTTGGTGATATAAATATTTAGTTCTGTCTCCTTTGATATACCCTTCGCTTATTGGGTGATACATGCAGTAGTCTTCATAGATGATAGTTGGATTTGTTGTTATTGCTTCCACTCCACATTCTTCTTGGATATTCTTGATCATTGACCTTAGCCATACCCATTCCCTTCCAGCTTCATAAAGAGCAATTAGTTTTGCATGATTTGATGATGTGGCAGTCAAAGTCTGCTTCGTGGATGTCTAAGATATTGCGGTACCTCCATAAGTGAACAAATATCCGGGTTGAGACTTAGCCTTTTGTGGATCTGATAGGTACCCAGCATCTGCATATCCAATGAGTGACACATTTGGTTTCAACTGATAAAATAATCCAAGATCTTGTGTTCCTCGAAGATACCGCAATAAGTGTCTAACTCCACTCCAATGTCTCTTTGTTGGTGCATTGATGTATCTAGCTAGCAAGTTTACTCAAAAAGCTATGTCAGGTCGAGTATTGTTAGCCAAGTACATTAAGGCACCAATCGCACTTAAATATGGTACTTCAGGACCAAAAATTTATTCGTTTTCTTCTCGTGGTCTGAATGGATCATCTTTCACATTTGGGGAACGCGCTATCATTGAAGAACTTATTAGGTGGGCTTTGTCCATGAAAAAACGTTTCAGAATTTTTTCTGTATAGGTTGATTGATGGAAAAATATCCCATTTTACAAATGTTCCATTTGCAAGCCAAGGAAAAATTATATCCTCCCGAGATCTTTCATTAAGTACTTTGCAGTCACTTCGAGTTCGCTAGGAGTTCCAATAATATTCAAATCATCGACATAGACAGCAATGATGGCGAATCCTGACTTAGATCGCTTAACTAATACACATGGACTAATTTGATTATTTTTGAATCCTTCTTTCAATAGGTATTCACTAAGACGATTGTACCACATTCTCCCAGATTGTTTTAACCCATAGAGTGAATTTTTCAATTTTATTAAAAGCATCTCTTTAGGCATGTGATTTTCTGGTAGTTTTAGTCCACTAGGGACTTTCATATAAATATATGTGTCAAGTGACCCATATAAGTATGCATTCACTACATCCATTAACCTCATTTGCAATCCTATCGAAACTGATAAACTTACCAGAAATCTTAGTGTAGTTGCATCAACTACTGGAGAATATGTCTCATCATAATTAATCCCTAATATTTGCGAGAAACCTTGAGCTACTAGCCTTGCCTTATATTTATTAACCTCATTTTTCTCATTTCGTTTTCTCACGAATACCTATTTGTACCCAACTGGTTTTATACCTTTTGGTATTTGGATTATTTGTCTGAATACCTCACGTTTTTCAAGTGATTTCAATTCTGCTTGAATTGTTTCTTTCCATTTTGACCAATCTTTTCTACGGCGACATTCATCTAATGTATTTGGTTCTATATCATTTATCGTATGTCATTTCAACCGCTATGGAGTAAGCAAAGATTTCATTCAAGACAACATCTTTTCGCTTCCATTGGTTTTTTTGTAGAAACATAATTAATTGAAGTTTCATTGTTGTCTATGCTTTCATGTTCCTTTTCTTCTGGAACATTCTTATCTTTATTTTTGTTTTCATCATGCTCCGTTGAAGGGTCTATATCAATTTTGTTTGTTGTTTCGCCTTTTATTTTTCTCGGTTTTGAGTCTTTAGTTACGGGTGGTCTACCACGTTTTCGGCGTGCTATTGACTCATTTTCAATGGCCTTATTGTCACTAGGAATTTCACTAGCAGGTACATGTGACTTTGTCACTTTCTTAGTATCTGTGAATGCATCTGGCAATTGCTTTGCAATACTTTGAAAATGAGCAATTTTCGCGACTTCTTGTTCACATGAATTTATTCTCAGGTCCAAAATTAACATTTGTTGTCATTCCATGTAAATTTCTGTTTTTATGTTTTGTGGGTCCACTTAGCTTTCTCTCCCCCCTAAGGATGGGAATACAGACTCATTAAAATGACAGTCGGCAAATCGAGCTGTAAACAATTCGCCAATCGTTGGCTCTAAATATATGATAATTGATGGAGAATCAAATCTAACATATATTCACATCCTTCTTTGTGGACCCATTTTAGTACGTTAGGACAGAGCAATAGGTACATGTACAACACACCCAAAAATTCACAAATATGAGACATTTGGTTCTCGACCTGATACTAATTGTAACGGTAGAATTTATGATAGGTTGTCGGCCTTAATCTTATCAATGTTGCTACATGTAATATAGCATGACCCCAAGCAGAAGACGGCAATTTTGATCTCATTATTGATGGTCTTGCAATTAATTGTAGTCTCTTGATTAATGATTCAGTAAGACCATTTTGTGTATGTACATAAGGCACATAATGCTCTACAACAATCCCAATAGACATGCATTAGTCATTAAAAGTTTAGGATGTAAATTCTCCAGCATTGTCTAATCTTATTCTCTTTATTGTATGGTCTGGAAATTGAGTTGTTAATCGAATTATTTGAGCCAAAAGTTTTGCAAAAGTAACTTTTCTACTTGAAAAAAGGTTCACATGTTACCATCGAGTGGGGGCATCAATTAATACCATGAAGTAGCGGAATGGTCCGCATGCAGGGTGAATAGACCCACAAATATCTCCTTGTATTATTTCTAAAAACATTGAAGATTCAGTGGCAATCTTATTTATAGATGGTCTGGTTATCAATTTCCCAAGCGAGCATGCATAGCATGATAATTTATTTGATCGAGGAATTTTGACATTCTTTATTGAGTGTCCAATTGAGTTTTCAATGATTCTTTGTTATCTAACTTCAGGTTAGATTATATCATATTAATTTCATTCGGACGTATATCTATGCGATATAGTCCCGAGGAAATTGTTGGCAATTTTTCATAGATGTATTTCTTGCCGCATTTTTCTGTCGTGAGGCATATAAGTTCATCTTGGTTCACTGTCATCGTTTCGAAATGGTAACCATTCTGACGTACATCTTTGAAACTTATGAGGTTTCTTTGAGATTGACTCGAATATAATGCGTCATTGATTATCAATTTTGTCCCATTTGGAAATATAATTTTCCCAGAGCCTTCAATTAGCTCGACTGTCTCAGAGATTGTGCTGACATTTGCTTAGAATATTGTAAGTTTTGAAAAATATTCTTTATTTTTCAATATAGTGTGTATTGTCCCACTGTCGAGAAGATATTGTTCTTTGGTTCCAACTTCTGGTAAATTCATATCTTCATAAATAATGAATATGATGATCAATATAAGCAAATGCATATTTTATTAATAATGAAAGAGAGAATACATTAAAGTGAATACTGAGGCAATTGAAACAAACTAAGCATATTCATACATTGCTATTTTCTCCAAGGACAAAGTTGTTTTCAGTTTCGGCATCATCCATGAAAAAATCAGAAACATCAAGGCTATGCATGGATGTATTAGCTTCATTAACAAAGTTAGCTTCGGCATATTCCTTTGTTCTTTATTGAAGCTTGATATAAGTCTACCAAGTGTTTGGCATTATGACATGTGCGACCCCAATGCCCAGTCATGCCACATCTGTGGCATGATCTTTTCTATTCTAGGGTGTTTGCCTTTGGTTTCCAGATGATTGTCCCCAATTTTTATCAGAATCTTTAAAATTGTTATTTCTTGGGGAAACCCAGTCTCTGCCACATCCATGCCCTCGGCCACGGTAATCACCACGTCCTCTCCCACGGCCATTGTAATTACCGCGTCCAACCCTATGTATAGCATTCACTTCTGGTAAACTTTCTATTGCATTTATTTTATGGGTGGCTGAAGACCCTATAGGTCTAAGATTATGATTTTTCAACAAAAAGTCATTATTTTGTTCAGCCACAAGTAGCACAAGATTAGCTCAGAGTATTTTTTGAATCCTCTGAACTTGTATTGTTGTGCCAAATATTATATCATTGGCGTGGAAAGTGGAGAGCGTTTTATCTAGCATCTGCTCTATTTTATAATCACTGATTGTTTTAAAATCTTGGAACCTCATATTAGTCCAGTCAAAATGTACCTTTGAGAGGAGCACATTTTTGTGATGCCCATATCCTTCATTTAGGTTATCCCATAGTTCTTTGGGATTCTCCACAAGTAACTCAGTTTTTAAACTATCATGTAAGTGATGCCTGAGATCTAAGAACTAAGATTTTTGTCTTTTCTTGTTCAGTTTCTATTGTAACTGTTGTGGTTGATGTAGTTGCATCCCCTGATTGAATTGTGACACCTTTAATTGTACACAAATTTTTATATGGTGTGGCCGACCCATATATAAGGCCCACACGGGATCTTATAGCAAAATAGCTCATTTTACAGCCCTAGACCCAATTTTCTCTCTCTTCCCCCCTTCTCTCTTCCTTCTTCCTTTTTCAATACATGGAGTTGAGGATGATGAATTTTGGAGAAAAGGAGTTCGAATTTCCACTCCTCCATTGATGAAGTTTTGGAGGTGGAGGAGTTCGAATTTCTCTTTCTATTTTTCCATCTCTGAAGTTACGTTTAGAACTTTAGATTTAGTTTTTCCATTTATGAGCAGAAAATGTTGATTCAAATTTCAGAAGTATTTTTGAGCTTACAAGTTATAAATCTTTAAGCTCTGTTTTTGTTCTTAATTTAGGTTGACAATTTAACTCTGCTGCCTTTGTTTTTTTCTTTCTAAGTCTTTCTTGGATTTTTTGTGAAGTTTTGCGATGCTTTGAGTTTGAATTTGGTGCATGATATCAGTATTCTTTTTGGTTGTGTATATATATGTGCTGATGCTCTATTTCTGAAAAAAAATATTTTAATTAAAATAAAGTGAATTAGATAACTTATTATGCTTGTGCTAGATCTGATTGCTAGCTGTTTCGGATGAATTTTTTGTCTGGTAATTTTTGAATTTGCTTTAAATTGTGCAATAAATAAATGCTTGATTTGTATTTGATTTTGCATTTCAAAGTTGTTTTGATTTTCGATATCTGTACGAGGTTCACATTTTGAACAATAACCAGTTTTTTTGCCCGGGCGATGCATCGAGTCAGTTACAATAAACTAATATGTTATTATTTTTAAATGTTATAATTTATTTTGCTACTTTTCGTATTTTTTGTCCATTAAGAAATTGAAAAATTCACGTCACAACGTGATAAATAAAGAAAAATTGAAAGATTTGAGTTTGAAAACAATACCTTAAAATGAATTGTGGTAAGAGAATATGACATCAATATTCTCTTGTAAGTTACATAATAAGAGTGTTAGAGATGTATATACTTGTTCAAGTCTTTTTAGTTAAGTATACTTATTACAAGACTTTATCATATTTTATTTGAAACATTAGACAACAAATTCATAGTGTATTGATGGTTAAGCTCTAACTTTTCATTTTAAAGGTCACGTGTTCGATACCTTGCACTTACACATTTCTTTTTTTAAAGTGAGGAGTACACATTGACATAAAGCATTTGCATTAGAAAGTTGAGGAGAGTGCCATGTGGCACATAGGCTTTCTTTCGCACGCCTTTTAATATATTTGTATAGATTGTTGAATATTAATTAATTACTAATGGAGAAGAGTTGAGAATACAAGGAGTAACCCCATTTATTGATAGCAGCAACCCCATTAATTATAGGAAAAATGGATCAGAATATCCCCAACTTTGGGCGATCCGCTTTTAATACCCCCAACTATGGATTATTTTTAAATACCCCCAACTTTGGAGATGGTCCGTTAAAAATGCACCCAGGTGACTTGTAACCTGTTAACAATGTAATTTTTTTTTCCATCCTCTACTTCTTCTTCTTCCTCCATTACAACCACCACCTAGCCACCAGCCCACCACTACCACGACCTCCCACCAGCCCTACACCCCATCCCCACCCCAGCCACCCACCAGAATCTCCCCCACCCCAGCCACCACCTTTGAGCCCCTCCCCCCAACCCCAGCCACCACATTTGAACCCCTCCCCCACCAACCCCAGCCACCACCTTCGAACCCCCCCCCCCACGCCCGGTCCAACCCTCGCAGCCCCCGGCCCCACCCTCGCAGTCTCCCCCCCACCACCCCGTCGAATTCCCCCCACCCACCACGGCTCACCGCCACCATAAAATACCACAAGTACCATGGAAAACACCACCAACGCAACCGAAACAACACCAACAACATCAAGAACATACCCAAAACCTAACACCAATAAACCAACAAATCGAAACCCCCAAAACCACTAGTTCAAAACCCCAATAGCAGACCACCATGAAATCCACGATACCCCAAACAAATACCTAACAATGGTGGAAATCGAGGAGAGAAATCGCGAAAAGGGTTGGAGAGACAAATCACGAAGAGGGAGGAGAGCAGCAGTTGTGGTGGTTGTGGTCATTAAAGGAGGTTGAGGAGAGAGAAAATTGTTCTTTGCTTGCTAGTTCGATGGTCGGTCGATCCATTGTTGGTGGTGGTTACGGTGGTGTGTTAGTGGTGTTAGTATTCCGGCGGTGTGTTGGAGGTGAAGAGATTGCGAAGAGGAAGGAGATTCGACGATGGAGGAGATCGAAGGTGGCCGTGGTTTTCGGCTGGTTGTGGCAGTGGTTGTTGAAGGTGGTTGAGAACAGACAAAGAAGGGAGAAATCAGAGGTGGTTGTTGGTGGGAGTGAAGGTGGTGACGAAGGTGGTAGGGAGGAGAGAGAAATGGTGGTGAGGGAAGGTGGCAGTGGGGGGAGGGGGGTTGGGAGTGGGGGGATGAGGAGAGGAGAGAGAGATGAGCGAGAGGGGGGTGGGGGGTTTTGGTTTACCAGTTCATCCGGTCATAACAGGTAAATGGTGCATTTTTGGCGGACCACCACCAAAGTTGAAGGTATTTAAAAATAATCCATAGTTGGGGGTATTAAAAGCGGACCGCCCAAAGTTGGGGGTATTCTGATCCATTTTTCCTTAATTATATATGAGTAACCCCATTTTGTTTATAAGAGTAACCACTTCTATTATTACGCGTAACCTTAAAATACTATATGAGTAACCCCATTTATTTTTTGCAGAAACCTCGTTTAGTTTTTGAAATAATCTTGTATAATCCTATGAGTAACCTATTTTAATCATATGAGCAACCTAGTTTAATATTATGAGTAACCTCATTTATTCGTACAAGTAACTTCATTTATTCATACAAGTAACCCCAATTGTTCACACAAGTAGCCCCATTTATTAATACGAGTAACATCATTCATTCATAAGAGTAACCTCATTTAACCATACGACGACCCTATTTAATCATATGAGTAACCCCATTTAATCATATGAGTAATCCTATTTTTTTACATAAGTAACCCAATTTTGTTTATAAGAGTAACCCTTTCAATTATTGTTATGCGTAACCTTTAGTAATCCCATTTATTTTTGGTAGTAACCTCGTTTAGTTTTTTGAGTAATCTTGTTTAATCCTATGAATAACCTATTTTAATCTTATGAGTGACCTCATTTATTCATACGAGTAACCTCATTCATTCGTAAGAGTTACCTCATTTAATCATATGAGTAACCCGTTCATTCATAAGAGTAACCTCATTTAATCATACGAGTATCCCTAATTGTTCACAAAAGTAACCCCATTTCTTCACACGAACAACCTTGTTCTTTCATAAGAGTAACCTCATTTGATCATACGACGAACCTATTTAATCATACGAGTAACCCCGTTTGTTCACAAAAGTAACCCCGTTTTTTCACACGAGTAACCTCATTCATTCACAAGAGTAACCTCATTCATTCATAAGAGTAACCTCATTTAATCATACCACTACCTTATATAATCATACAAGTAACCCCAATTGTTTACAAAAGTAACCCTCATTTATCAATACAAGTAACCTTATCTATTCATATGAGTAACTCCAATTGTTCATAAAAATAACCCCCATTTATCAATACGAGTAACCTTATTTATTCATACGAGTAACCTCATTCGTTCACAATTTAATTATACGATGATGCTATTTAATCATACGAGTAAACCTAATAGTTCACAAAAGTAACCCCATTTATTCATACGAGTAACCTCACTTAGTTATACGACGACCCTATTTAATCATACGAGTAACCCAAATTGTTCACAAAAGTAACCTCATTTCTTCATACGAGTAACCTCACTTAATCATACGACGATCCTATTAATCATAAGAGTAACCCCAATTGTTCATAAAAGTAACCTCATTTCTTCATATGAGTAACCTCATTCGTTCACAAGAGTAAACTGATTAGTATTCCCTTATTTTATAAAAGCAACCACTATATTAAGAAGCACGCCAACTTTTTAATGGAGTGAGTAATAAATTTCATACTAATGGGGTATAATATTTTGATACTACACATTTAGGTCAAATCACAATTATAAAAGGCCATGGTTTTTTATAAGCATTTTCTTTAATACAAAAAAAGACCACAAATATAGGCCTCATACTACGGATGTTAGTGGGGTGGATTTGAAGTTGACCCTTGTGCACAAAGGTTTACGACGATCCTATTTAATCATACGAGTAACCTCAATTGTTCATAACAGTAACCCCATTTCTTTATACGAGTAACCTCATTCGTTCATAAGAGTAACCTCACCTATTTAACCATACGAATAACCCCAATTGTTCACGAAGGTAACCCCATTTTTTCAAAAGAGTAACCTCATTCGTTCATAAGAGTAACCTCACCTATTTAATCATACAAGTAACCCCAATTGTTCACAAAAGTAACCACATTTCTTCATACGAGTAAACTCATTCGTTCATAAGAGTAACCTCACTTATTTAATCGTACGAGTAACCCCAATTATTCATAAAAGTAATCCCATTTCTTCATAAGAGTAACCTCATTCGTTCATAAGAGTAAACTGGTCAATATTCCCTTTTGTTATAAAAGTAACCACATTTATTTATTGGAGCGACTTCCTTTTATTGTTAAGAGTAACCTCATATTCATACAATTAACTCCATTTGCTCACAAGAGTAACTCTATATGTTCATAAACGTTTGTGCATAAGGGTCAACTTCAAAAGGCCATATCTCACATCACTCCCAATATATTTGGAAAATTCAAGTTGGAGATGAAAATTTGGTTCGATAACTTTCCAACGCCTGGATAAAAGCCCGATTCCGATGAGAAACGAGTGAGATATGACCTTTTGAAAATGAGCTGGCTGACTGACAATGGCGCGCGCGTGGCCACACCTCCACACCTATATTTATAGGTGTGGCCAGCCACACGCAAGACGCCTTGTTAATTGTATGTTCCAATCCCTGTGCCTTTATATTCATTTGGGCGTCCACTGTCCATTCTAAAAACTTTTGCCCAGATAGATCTAGTATGTTAAATTGTCTTTTCACTAGATCTCCCATTTTTTACTACAAACATGTAAATATTATAAATCATATATATTATCTCCCCCTGATTTATATCATTATAATTATACATAAACAATACAAACAAAAAAATACTAAAATAACGTACAACATTAATGAAATAAAAAAAATCAAAAAAAGATGCCAAAAGAAAACGAGTGAGAAGAAGAAAAAAAAACTTTCTAAAATGCACTTTAAGACAAAAAAAAAATATTTAGGTGCATTTTTCGTCATTCTTCCTGGGAGATTAAAAAATATTTTGTCTCCTACTTGTGTATCAGGAGATATATCATTAATGCCATGAGAAGGAAAAAGAAACCGGCTATAAGGAATAAGTATAGCCTTATTAACCTAAAATCCTCCTCAAAAAAAGAAGATGAGGGTGGGGGACAATTGTCGTCGGCGTGGAACATGGTGGCCTAAAGATTAAGGAATTTTTTTTTGCGAGTATAGATAAAAGTTGGAAGAAGATAAGGGATGTATGGTAAAAATGGGGATGGGTAATCTGCTTTTATAGAGGGTTATTCCTAACTGTGTAGTTCATCTACAGTTAAAAATATACAATGTAATAAAATTTTAAGATCTCTTAATTGACAAGATATATTAAAGCAATTTATATGTACTAAAATTGGTCCATTATTATGCATGTTAGTAAAATGGTGATATAATATACTTCATCCGTTCCATAATAAGTGAAACACTTACTATTTTAGAACGTTTCAAAAGAAGTGAAACATACCTTAAATGAAAAAAAGAAAGTGACAAAATGACAAGAGTACCCATCACAAACTTGTGTGGTTTGTTTTTCTCTCTCCTCCTTTTGATAATGAAAAGGGTATTTTATGACTTTTTGGCTTTTGAAAGTGATGTTTATTAAATCTTGTGCCCAATCCCTATGTTTCACTGATTATGGAACGGAGGAAGTATGTAACTATATATGCGATAAAAAATAGGAGATAAGAGATATTAATATATAATAGTGCTCTGAATGCTTGTTTCCTGCATACATATAACATTATTGCACATATAAGTAATAATATATTTATCACTTCACTATGCCGTCCATATAGGCGGTAAGTTCAAAAGTTTAACCTGTCCATATAGGTGGTTCAAGAGCAAAAAAAAAAAAGTAAAATACAATGTCCTTGCCCTCCATGAAGGTGACATTATTATCAAATTATTTATTTTTGGCACTAGAAGAAACAAGACCAAGGACTGTTATGCAAGGGCTGCGTTTATTTGAAAAACGCAACCCTTAATCCATCTCAAAGGAAAGAAAGTGGGAATTAAGGGCTGCGGTTAGCCCAAAAACCGCAGCACTTTATCATAAAGGGCTCGGTTTTTAGGCTAACCGCAGCCGTTGAGGTTATATTTTCCCTAAAAATCCCCTCGCTCAATTCCTGCACTTGCTTCCTATTCCTAGGACCTAGCTGAATCCCTCCCTCTCTCACACTCACACCCCCGCCTCTCTCTCTCTTCGACCTCGCTCAATTCCCTCACTCCATTCTTTCTCTCTCTCTCGCTCGTCAGTCCTCGCATCTTCTCCCTCCTCCCTCCAACTCGCTCACTGACTCTCTTTCTCAATGGAGGCGTCGTAGCGAGGATGGAGGCATTGCGGCGAGGATGGTGGCGTGGCAGCGGAAATTAGGGTTACTCGTTTTTTCGGTGGTTGAGTTCGGAAGGAGGTGAGGCGTCGCTCACTGAATATGTAAGTATTATTTTTCTCCTTTCTATTCATTTTTGTTTCTTATGTTTATCCTCATGAAATATTCATCAACCAATTCAAAAAAAATCGAGAAAATTGTTGAATTTTCATGAAACAAAATTAGGGTTTTCTGATCAGATGTCATTTTCATTCGTTTATGAATTGAAATTATGAGTGAGCTATTTTGAATTTTTAGATTAACTCGTTAATTTTTGTGTTGAATTTTTATTTTATTTTCCCTAATTTTTCTGAATTTGGTATTTTCAGGAGGTGTTTGCCGGACGGAAACCTTTAGTAGGTGTGATTTACTTTCTATATTATGGGTGTTGTAGCATGATTAAGTAGTTTTGATGCATTGTGAAATGTGAAGAACTTTGGTGTTTGCAAATCAATTTGAAGTATTTAGTAGCTGATTTTAAGGACAAATTGAACTTTTGCATTTTTCAGGCTAATTACACGAGTTTGTTTGATTGTTATTGTTCAGAAATTTGTCTTGAGTTCATCTTTTGCTGAATTGTGGCTCCGTGTTCAAATCTTTTCTGTCTACTGTTTTTGTAATTATAATCTCAAGACCTCCCCCTATTGTGCTGAAGTCGGGAATGATATGAGCTCTAGCTTGTAATATGTATTAAATTTATTGCAAGTTTTCCATTTTCTTGTAGTTTTTGTTCAATTGCTTGCTTTTCAATGCCTTGTCGCTCTAATTTTTGTGTTTTTTGTTTTGAATTTTCGTTGTCAATTGTTGTATTTCGTCAGCTTAGAGTTTTTTTCCTTGAGTATTTTGATTGTTGTTTGCGTTTTTTTGTTGTTGGCTGCTTTTCTGCATTTAGTTAGTTTGAGTTATCATGAATCCCATGGCGCATATGCTGATAATATGATAAAAATTCCATTTGTTAACTTTTTTTTTGTATAACCGATATGAACACTCTTTTTCATATCAGATTTGGGTAGTGATTTCTTGCCTAATTCTATTGCGCTCTTTATTGGTATGTGTTTTTCATACATCTTGTTAACTGCGGTTTGAAATTCGCATGGTGTGTGAAAGATTTAGTTTTTTAATATGCGGGTGATTAAGGGTTTGAAATACCAAATTTTTTCTGACTGTTTCTTGTAGAACGAATTAGGGTTTGATTTATTCATGTGTGGAAACGTATACATTTAAATTATTGGAATTCTATTGTGTTCGCTCCCCGTGTGATGTTGCTGTGTTGGTCCTTGTCTTCTGTCGTACGCTGGTGTTCCTGAAGCACCAGAGGTACTTTCCGTCCTGTGTTGTGAGTTATTGTTTGTTGCTTGTTGTTGTTGTTGTTGAGTTAGGATTTAGCTCAAATTTGAATCTGAGTTTTAATTTGATTGCAATGATGTTTATTATTTTTCGTGAATGTTGAATCTGAGTTTGACATTGATTTGTTCATTTTTGAGGATGAGAACTCATCTGGATTTAGGCAATATTACAGCTGATGAAGTTCCTATAGCAACTCTTAAGGCTGTGGCTATAATTTGAGGAGTTCTGGTTTCCTCAAAATTTCCAAGGACGGTTAGGCTTTTTTCTCTTTTATTTTTAATTATATCACTTTTATGATTGTTTTGTGATGAGAAAAATTTGGATGAGTAAATAGTTTGATAGTTGTGGGAATTTTTTAAACAAGAAGGATTATGATTAAAGTATAAAAAGTTTCACACAAAGAAATTTGCGGATGGGCTGGCTAGCATTCGGGTATTCCTTTGCAGTGAAGCAATGCATAGTCTTGGAATCCCCGCAACACGTGCCCTTTGTCTTGTAACCACCGGGATATTTGTCGTCCGAGACATGTTTTACGAGTATGTGCATACCAACCATATTCATGGAATCCTAGTCTTGCTGTATCTTTCCATCATTTTTATACCAGTGTCCTTACTCCTTAGGTCTTACTTTTGTGTTATATGTGATGGAAACAAGTACATTTTGTAGTTTTTTGGTGGTTCGATTGGTTTTGAAGGAGGTTCCTGGAACATCATTTTTTGTTGGTTTTAATGTTGATTCTTTTTTAGCACTAACTTTATGGTTGTGAATATTAGTTAATGTGAGTTTTTGAATTTGATATTATCGATTCTGCGATGATATCAATATCTTTTGCAACAAAGATGTTCAATTTACACTATTAGTGTTGCTTGCAATACGGCCTTTGAAATCTCAAGAATGATTGTTTTAGAGATTTTACTTGTTCTAATTGGGTTCCTACTCAATTGTCTTTGGCTGAATCCGAACATGTGGAATTTGATTTTTTCAAGCTCTTTAAACATGTGTGACTCAAGTGTATATGTACTCAAGTTTATATGAGGATGATTCTTTTTTTCGAGATGAATGTGCTACACCCGACCGAACTTGTATGACAAAAGACCAAGGATTTTATTGAATTAATCTTGAAGTATGAGAAGTATATTTCTTTAACATATTTCTTCGAGAGCTAGTTCGACCTTCTCTCTTTTATATGGTTAAATTTCATGGTTGAGCAAAGTGATCGGGAAAATGATGAAGTTCGATCAAGTGGAGCACCCATTTCTTGATCCGAACTAAACTTGGTTGAATAAACCGCTTGTTAGCATGTGATTGACTATGTCTTTGTCTTTGTGTACTTTAAGCTTTAGATGATCAAAACTTCATGAAGAAGCTCCGGTGCTCGAGTTCATGGTTGTCTTACGGTTCTGTTTGTTTCATTGATAAATCTTATGCAATACATGGTTGTTGCTTGCCAAGTCCTTGTGCTAATTATTTTTCCCTTTCTTTGGTCTCTCATCTTTCTATAAACAATGTTGATTTCTTCTGTCTGGACTAGCTCATCTGCTAGTGTAATTTCTTAGATCTTAACAAGTCTACCTTCGTTTTTGTGGCAGGTGGTTACACAATCTCTATCTCCAGAGCTTATCTCAAATTGCTAAGCATCTTTCCATGAGTACACTGTGTTCTTTGAGTGAGTTGTTTGTATCTAGTCTGTTGTGATGAAACCATGAACTTGGAACTGATGTTGGTGCTTGATACACCACTTTTGACACCAAAATGTAACCATCAAAGTTGAATTTTATTACACTACTTTTGCCACCAAAATGTAACTCAGTCAATATTTTCTTTATATTTGTATGAATAACATAAATTGCAATGAAAAGTGATACTTATATATATATATAATTGTTTTTGGATCATATAGGACAAAAAAATGAAAAAAAAAAGTTTATATTATTTTTTGGTCACAAGGGCTGCGGTTTTTGACAAAACCGTAGCCCTTTATCAATTAAGGGCTGCGATTTTTACCAATAATCGCAACCCTTAATTTAAAAAGGGTTGTGGTTTTGTCAGTAACCGTAGCCCTTCCAAAATTTTAAGGGCAGTCTTTGGCCTTTTTTCCTCTAGTGTGGATTAGTGGTATGTTGACATTTGCTACTAGTTCCTTCCTGTTCATCCCTATTTCTTTTATTACTTGGTGGAGGTTGATTTTCAGTTGGTTGTATAGGAGGGTTATTATTGGTGTTGAACAGGGGTTTGTGGGTTTTCTACCGTATGGGCATTTGTACTGTCGTTGAGGTTACTGGGTCGGGACTGACTTACAGTTCTTCTCGCTGGGTTGGTATTGGATGGAACATTGTTTCGCTCTATCCAAAAATAAATACCCGAGACAGAGACATTGTGTAAAACAATGTTGACCCCGTTACTTTGTTGATCCATGTTCGGATAGTAAAAGGTTGGGCTTGAAGAAAGAAAATTAGAACTTGAGACAGAATGGATGCAAAGATTTTAAAGATACCTTTAATTTTTTCCCAGTAGCAAACTCGTGCTGATAACGTGTTGTGAGAAATATATAATAGAAAGAAGGTATTGATAATAGAAATATGTCAGTAGAATGTATTATACTTGACTGCGCAAAATCACTTCTTACAATGACGGTATTAGGCAAAAATTTTAGTGTTTACATTTGCACACGTTAAACAAATGAGGCGACTGAGAGAAATTTTCCCAACATGCATTAAATGCATGTGAGGGTGAAAGTCCATTTTTGGTGGACTTCACTGTTATCTCAACACTGGCAAAATTTTCACGGATTTATTTGACTATTTGAGTACATTTTGTTTGTTTTTTTAGTTCATTTAGGGTGTATGCTCTTCACCTTAGAAAAATAAGTGTTAGGTCCAATAAGGCAATAAGTTTAGATCAGGTCAGATAAGGTTTTATCGGGTTTGATCAGGTCTAATACAACACTAAAAAATAAGTTTCAATAAGGGTCAATAAGGTCTAATAAGTTTTGTTCAGATAAGTTCACGTTTTTTCAAGTGAAAAGAGCGCACCCTTGGTTAGGCACACTCAAATTGGAGAAAGTCTCGGTCAATCACATCACAGTGATTGGGTGATTTATGCATGGCGAAATTGTAAAACAATCGACGAAATGAGAAGATGGGGTCCACTGCATTGAAAATAAAAAGAAAAATGGACGGTTGTTTTTCCCATGGAAATGGCGTGAAGTAGTAGTAAAAACAGATAGATTTGGATGCATATAAAGATAATTTTGTTGTACACGTTTTCATCTTAAGTAATGCACACGGGCGGGGGCTATCATTATCGGGGACCTGTTCAAATTCTTAATTTTGGCCCTTTGACTCATGATATATGGAATTTGGAGATAGAAGTGAATGATTTGGGTTTTAATATTTGAAAAGACGGGAAGAATGAATCTAGAGAATTTAGAGAAAAGAAATCACTACTGGAAAAAACGTCAAGGGCTGCGGTCAAAATAGCCCTAAGGGCTGCGTTTTTGGCCCGCAGCCCTTGGGCAAAAAGGAAGGGCTTGCGGTTTTGGGCCTAAACCGCAGCCCTTAATTTGTAAACCGCAGCCCTTGTGACCCAAATTTTTTTTTTTGCACTTTTAGTTTTAAATGACCCCCAAACAATTATATATATATATATATATATATACTATAAGGGAAGAGGGGAGCAACGGTGTCTCCATCTGAAATCACATTTTTACCCCTGTTAAATAAATTATATTTAAAGAAAAAAACTTTAAACAACACTCCTAAACAATTCAAAGTCAGCACAATCAATGCATATCAACAAAAAATTGACCAAATTATTTTATAAAAGGAAATTCCCAAACAATTCAAAGTCATCACAATCAACATAAAATTGACAAAATAATTTTACATAAGGAAATTTACCATAAATTTAAAATGACACATACATATGATTATATATTGATTAAACAAAAATTAGAAGTGTGTTATTGAAATACTTTATCGACAATAATGTAGTATGTAAAAACTTGATGATGATTTATAATGTATTTAGAAACTTATATTTTTTTTATCAATAAAATAAGGCTCTTTATCTAAAGTAACATTATCGAACCATCACATAGTTTCAACTCCAACTTTATGTTAAAACAAACAAAAGGTTAGTGATATATAATTTCTAATTGCTTTATGCATTATACGTGCTTCATTGATTTCAAATTATTTACTCATAAAATAGCACAATCAAGAAGAACTAAAGTTATATAAATGTCGTAGAAAATTGATTTGAAAAGAAAAAATTCAATGAGTTTATTGCGAAAGAATAACCAACAAAGAAAATTATTAAAGCACGCATCACGTGCATAAATTGCTAATCTTATATGCAAAAAAAAAAAAGTGTTAGGAATATTATTAAATAATACTGATTCGAAGCTATTAAATATTGCAAGTTATGTCACGTGGATAATGAGTTATAAGGCTATGTTGAAATAATTATAGGGATTAAGGCTATGTTTTGTATGTTGATTATTAATCTTATGAAAAAAAAATGATTGTTATGAACTGAATTTAGATATGGTTATCACATAGCCTTAATTTATTAAATTGTAATTTGTACGTTTCAAATGTGTATGTGATTAGGGTATATAAGTGAAGGGAGGAGGAAGATGGTGTCCCCTTACAAAAAGACTTATATACCCTTAATGAATTTAAATTGTCATATATATTAAATAATCTTTTATTCTTCCTACTTGCCATATATATTGAACAAGTTAACAATGAAATTGAATTTGAAATGTCAATTAAATATTAAATTAAGGAGAATGATTTCCTCTTCTTACATATGTGTGAAGAACTCTGATCAAAAATTAAATTGACAATATAACTTGATTGACACAATCAAAAGAAACAATAAAAACTTGAATTTCATATAAATAATTATATTTATAATATTTTAAAACCTACATGTTGATTATTATTCGGAAATATCTATTATATAAATCAAACTCTATAACTTTATTAATATTCAACGATTGAACCTGATACAGAAATTCTTCCACTTTATTTGAGCACAAGCTTTCTTCTTCTTTATATTTCATTCTCTCAATACTATATTTGAATAATGATGAACAAATAACTAATAAAACCAACGAAACATTAATTTAAGAAAAACATATTAAAAAATCAAAAATCATTATAAATGTCTGTTCAAATCAATTTTTTTGTAACACTGATGAATAACTAATTGAGAAAAAAACGTTAATATGACATGCACGCATAGCGTGCAAAAAATGCTAGTCCGAGATTCAATTTCCCTAGCAAAATGTACAAAATTTGAATAATGATGAACATTATTGCAACCTTTTTCGCATGAACAAGAATATATATGCAATTATGAATTAATTTGCTAATCTAATTAGATAAACTTGACAAAAGAGGTGATTATGCAATATTCTTATGGACATTATTTAGTACTATGTTTAAAAATATTAATTAGAAGTGAATGCTTTCTGTAACTACTTTGGTTCCGCTCTATTCTACTTATCTTTGCTTATCTAATCTGATTCGATCCGAACTTATTTTTACTGAAAATAACTTCTAATAAGTTGAACGAAATAGAGCCTTTATTGGAAAAAACTGTCAACTTAAACTACTATAACGAATTGTCGATGCATGTATTGCGTGCATGTAAAATTAGCTACTCGACATTACGAAATATCACAATGAAAAAATTGTAGTCGCACGCATCGCGTGCTTAGAAGGCTAGACGTATTTTTAAAAGAATCTAACAACATTTAGTTAGATTCTTTTTAAAAAATATGAAAGTATGCTTCTCTTGTAAAATAATGTCAAAATACGCTTAGCTTTTTATGCACGCTATGCGTGCGGCGACATTTTGGGTATAACTATTACTCAGTAGTAAAACAAACCAAAAACGAAAGTTCGTATCTAAGTTCACCTCTATTTTGTGAATAAGAAAGATTGCAATACTTACAAATAGTATTTAAAACACTTTAATAAATAAGTATAAGTAATGAAATTGCATCTCTAATTAATGTTTTATTGTCAAAGCTCTAAACAACCCCATGGACCATGACAAAAAGAGACAGAAATAATGTTGTCCTTTTTCTCTCTCTCTCTCTTCAATTTTTAGCTACTCCCCCAATTTCCAAATCCATCTCTCAATTTCACGCAATTCTTTTTTTCTCTCTATTCAATTGAAACAATGCAGTCCTCACTTTCTTTCTCCTTTTCACCATCTTCGTCAATTTCTCCCAAATCAAACCACACACTCGATTCTCCGCATTCTTAGCTAAACCTCTCAATCTTCGCTTATGTGGACTTCAAAGAAAAGCACTAAGTTTCTCAGTGAGTTCTCGCCGAGTTCAGCTCCCGAGTCGCCGAGTTCACTCTCCTGAGACCTTCGATTATGATCTCGTCATCATTGGAGCTGGCTTTGGCGGGTATGGCGCTGCTCTTCATGCCGTTGATAAGATATTTTTTAATATCGAGTTGATGGGCTGAAATTCGATTATGGGCCCAAATTTTTGATTTTCATATTTGGGTTGAAGTATTTTTTTTCTCAAATTCTTTTTAATATCTGGGCACAAAAACAATTCGAATTGAAGTGTCTCAATTTATATTAATTTTCCGACCATTTCTGATGTAATTTTAATTTGAATTTCAACTATATTTCAATAAAATTTTAAATAAACTGTAATTTGAGTTTTTTTTTTAAATAAAAAAATTTCTAACACTCTACTTTATGAAGAAAACTGATTTTTTTTTGGTTTGGAGTTTGTGTTTGTAATTGAGTTTGTGTTATGGAAAAATTTATTTGAGTTTGAATTTGAGTTGTCTCTGTAATGAGAATGTCGTGTATTTTGTTTGTTATTGTCTGTGGTATTAATGTTTGGTAAGTTCTTGACTATGAATCTTTTTTATTAGCAAGTTTATTTGATTGAGCGTTATATGAGTTGATTGGGTTTAATAGAGATTTGATTGAATTTTATTTTGGCAAGTTTATGCGTGCAATTGGTTTTGATTAACTGCTAAAGGTTGTATTTGGAATGTAATATTTATGTTGTGGAGGGACAATTAAGTAAATTCCTAAGGGGACACCATTGCTCCTCCCTTGGCTTATATAATAGAGAACATGCGTTGAATTTAGTTGGAACATTGAGGATTGTAAAGTAACCAAGTATGTTAAAATTTAGTTTTGCAAATTAGTTTTAACATACCCTGTTACATCAATATGTTGAAATAATCTACACCCTACATCTTATAAAATGGTATAATAGCCTCATATAAAATGGTGAACTAAAAACATTAAAAATTTAATAACCATATCACATATTCTCGGACATTATAAGGCTAGACGTATTTTTAAAAGAATCTAACAACATTTAGTTAGATTCTTTTATAAAAAGGAAAAATTGACAGAAATAATCCCAACTATGACCGGTCCGCTCAAAATAATCCCAACTTTGGGTAATTCTGGAATAATCCAAACTATTTGGGGTACCTTCCCAAAATAATCCAAACTTTTATTTTTCTTGCCTTCAATGATCCCTTTTGGGTCTATTATATATAGGATAATTACAAGTTTGGATTATTTTGAGAAAGTACTCCCAATAGTTTGAATTATTCTAGAATAACCCATAGTTGGGATTATTTTGAGCGGAACGGTGATAGTTTGGATTATTCTTGTCAATTTTTCCTAAAAAATATGAAAGTATGCTTCTCTTGAAACGTGATATACCCTTATATAATAGAATATAGGGAAGATGGTTATATACCCTTATATAAACAAATAGCTACATAATATTAAATAATCTGATCAGGGTAAACTCATTATTTCTCATATTACGTTAATAATGTTTTTTTCAAAATAAATTAATGTCCGAGATTCAAATTCACTTAAAACAAAATTGAATAATGGTTAACAAAGTCACATAACAATGTTAATGATTAGACTGCTAGCTTTCTTCTTCTTTATATTTCATTCTCTCAATACTATATTTGAATAATGATGAACAAATAACTAATAAAACCAACGAAACATTGATTTAAGAAAAACATATTAAAAAATCAAAAATCATTATAAATGTCTGTTCAAATCAATTTTTTTGTAACACTGATGAATAACTAATTGAGAAAAAAACGTTAATATGACATGCACGCATAGCGTGCAAAAAATGCTAGTCCGAGATTCAATTTCCCTAGCAAAATGTACAAAATTTGAATAATGATGAACATTATTGCAACCTTTTTCGCATGAACAAGAATATATATGCAATTATGAATTAATTTGCTAATCTAATTAGATAAACTTGACAAAAGAGGTGATTATGCAATATTCTTATGGACATTATTTAGTACTATGTTTAAAAATATTAATTAGAAGTGAATGCTTTCTGTAACTACTTTGGTTCCGCTCTATTCTACTTATCTTTGCTTATCTAATCTGATTCGATCCGAACTTATTTTTACTGAAAATAACTTCTAATAAGTTGAACGAAATAGAGCCTTTATTGGAAAAAACTGTCAACTTAAACTACTATAACGAATTGTCGATGCATGTATTGCGTGCATGTAAAATTAGCTACTCGACATTACGAAATATCACAATGAAAAAATTGTAGTCGCACGCATCGCGTGCTTAGAAGGCTAGACGTATTTTTAAAAGAATCTAACAACATTTAGTTAGATTCTTTTTAAAAAATATGAAAGTATGCTTCTCTTGTAAAATAATGTCAAAATACGCCTAGCTTTTTATGCACGCTATGCGTGCGGCGACATTTTGGGTATAACTATTACTCAGTAGTAAAACAAACCAAAAACGAAAGTTCGTATCTAAGTTCACCTCTATTTTGTGAATAAGAAAGATTGCAATACTTACAAATAGTATTTAAAACACTTTAATAAATAAGTATAAGTAATGAAATTGCATCTCTAATTAATGTTTTATTGTCAAAGCTCTAAACAACCCCATGGACCATGACAAAAAGAGACAGAAATAATGTTGTCCTTTTTCTCTCTCTCTCTCTTCAATTTTTAGCTACTCCCCCAATTTCCAAATCCATCTCTCAATTTCACGCAATTCTTTTTTTCTCTCTATTCAATTGAAACAATGCAGTCCTCACTTTCTTTCTCCTTTTCACCATCTTCGTCAATTTCTCCCAAATCAAACCACACACTCGATTCTCCGCATTCTTAGCTAAACCTCTCAATCTTCGCTTATGTGGACTTCAAAGAAAAGCACTAAGTTTCTCAGTGAGTTCTCGCCGAGTTCAGCTCCCGAGTCGCCGAGTTCACTCTCCTGAGACCTTCGATTATGATCTCGTCATCATTGGAGCTGGCTTTGGCGGGTATGGCGCTGCTCTTCATGCCGTTGATAAGATATTTTTTAATATCGAGTTGATGGGCTGAAATTCGATTATGGGCCCAAATTTTTGATTTTCATATTTGGGTTGAAGTATTTTTTTTCTCAAATTCTTTTTAATATCTGGGCACAAAAACAATTCGAATTGAAGTGTCTCAATTTATATTAATTTTCCGACCATTTCTGATGTAATTTTAATTTGAATTTCAACTATATTTCAATAAAATTTTAAATAAACTGTAATTTGAGTTTTTTTTTTAAATAAAAAAATTTCTAACACTCTACTTTATGAAGAAAACTGATTTTTTTTTTGGTTTGGAGTTTGTGTTTGTAATTGAGTTTGTGTTATGGAAAAATTTATTTGAGTTTGAATTTGAGTTGTCTCTGTAATGAGAATGTCGTGTATTTTGTTTGTTATTGTCTGTGGTATTAATGTTTGGTAAGTTCTTGACTATGAATCTTTTTTATTAGCAAGTTTATTTGATTGAGCGTTATATGAGTTGATTGGGTTTAATAGAGATTTGATTGAATTTTATTTTGGCAAGTTTATGCGTGCAATTGGTTTTGATTAACTGCTAAAGGTTGTATTTGGAATGTAATATTTATGTTGTGGAGGGGCAATTAAGTAAATTCCTAAGGGGACACCATTGCTCCTCCCTTGGCTTATATAATAGAGAACATGCGTTGAATTTAGTTGGAACATTGAGGATTGTAAAGTAACCAAGTATGTTAAAATTTAGTTTTGCAAATTAGTTTTAACATACCCTGTTACATCAATATGTTGAAATAATCTACACCCTACATCTTATAAAATGGTATAATAGCCTCATATAAAATGGTGAACTAAAAACATTAAAAATTTAATAACCATATCACATATTCTCGGACATTATAAGGCTAGACGTATTTTTAAAAGAATCTAACAACATTTAGTTAGATTCTTTTATAAAAAGGAAAAATTGACAGAAATAATCCCAACTATGACCGGTCCGCTCAAAATAATCCCAACTTTGGGTAATTCTGGAATAATCCAAACTATTTGGGGTACCTTCCCAAAATAATCCAAACTTTTATTTTTCTTGCCTTCAATGATCCCTTTTGGGTCTATTATATATAGGATAATTACAAGTTTGGATTATTTTGAGAAAGTACTCCCAATAGTTTGAATTATTCTAGAATAACCCATAGTTGGGATTATTTTGAGCGGAACGGTGATAGTTTGGATTATTCTTGTCAATTTTTCCTAAAAAATATGAAAGTATGCTTCTCTTGAAACGTGATATACCCTTATATAATAGAATATAGGGAAGATGGTTATATACCCTTATATAAACAAATAGCTACATAATATTAAATAATCTGATCAGGGTAAACTCATTATTTCTCATATTACGTTAATAATGTTTTTTTCAAAATAAATTAATGTCCGAGATTCAAATTCACTTTAAACAAAATTGAATAATGGTTAACAAAGTCACATAACAATGTTAATGATTAGACTGCTAGCTTTCTTCTTCTTTATATTTCATTCTCTCAATACTATATTTGAATAATGATGAACAAATAACTAATAAAACCAACGAAACATTGATTTAAGAAAAACATATTAAAAAATCAAAAATCATTATAAATGTCTGTTCAAATCAATTTTTTTGTGGGCGATCTTGTCGTCGACGGTATAGAGGATATGAGTCATTTCCTTGCATTGTTGCATCAGTAAATGACTTGGGGAATCCTTTCTTACAACTCCCTTGTTTCATGCAAGGAGAATCCTTGTTGTGAACACCACATGGACCATGAATCATGTGTTTAAGAACTCTTTTGTACAATTCTGGTTCTTGTTGTTTATCCGGTATTTCTGCTCTCTGATGAGTGATATTTATATCACTCAAATACCTTATTTTCCTCATGTTTAGAGTCATTTTTCCTCTTCATTTATCACTTTCTAGCTTATTTTGCTTAATTTAGAGTAATTGAGTTATTTGTAGCTTATTTGTGAATATTAGTTATTTTGGCTATTTATATATGTTTTGGTAATGCTTATTTGTGTTTGATGTTGAAGGATCCACCTTAGAGGTCTCCATACCACACACCAAGCATAGAGTGGAGCAATTTTACCAAAATAAGAGCTTTTGGAAGGATTTGTGCATATGAGTCGTATTCAAACGGCCATAACTTTCATCACACAAAATAGTTTTCAGTGATTCAAGTTGTAGATGAAAGTTTGGCTCGATAGCTTTCCAACGAGTGGTCACAAACCCAATTTCGATGAAAAATAAAAGAGATATGGCTGTTTGAAGTCGGGTGCGTCTGCCAGAACTGCGCGCCCGCTCCGTATTGTCAAGCGCGCCCGCGCTGGAGGCCCAGAAACCTTCTGCCTGCGTGAAATTGTATGGAGAGCCCGCTCCAAACTATATGGAGCGCCCGCGCCACTTGATCTGTGCGGAAATCTCTGTTTTTCGACCCGTTTAATGATGTAATGTTTAAATCTTTTAAAAGGAAGGATCCCTAACTTTTGAAAGGGGGAGAGGAGAGCTAGCCTCCAGAAGCTTAGTTAGAGATTTTAGTTAGGGTTTTTAGAGAGAGAAACTCTCATCTTCTAGAGAGAGAAGTGAGAGAAACTTGTTGAAAGTTTGGATTTTGAAGAATCTAAGAAGGAAACTTGAAGATTTGGAGACTCCTTGCAACTTTAATGAGAATTTCTTACTCTCTCTCATGTTTTGTTGCTTTATCTACTTATTTTCATGTCATTTTCACTCTATTTACTTGTTCATCCTAGATTAGTGTTTGATTTCATGTTTTTAGTTTGTTATTTATTTCATTTAATAATTTATTATGATTTGTGAGTAGTTATTTTGCTTGGGAGGGGATGAAGCCATTAATGATATCATGAGCCTTTGGGTCATATTTGGGGTTATTTTGGAAAATAAAATCAAATGAGCAATAGGGGTTTTATTGTTGGTTTTTGTGATTGGCCTCCATGGAAACTTAATTATTAGTCACTTCAATGAAGGATTGAAAGATGAAATTGAAGAGTTGACTCCCTATTTGTTCACTTAACTAAACTTGCATGAAAATAGGGGTTTTAGTTAAGGGATATATTTAGTCATCTTGTTATTCATGCTCTTGAGTTGGGGGTTTGTTGCATGAAAATAGGACATAATCTCCAATTTGAGTAACCCTCTTTAGCTTGAAAGAGTAATTAGGGATTTGTTAGATGATCCCTTTGATTCATTCTCTTTATATTATTTCCTTATTTACCTAATTGTTTTCATGATTGAAATAATTGGTGAATTCCCCTACCCTAGTTCCTTTTGTTTAATAGTTTTTAGTTGATAATTGATAAATCTCTTAACTATATCTTAGCCTAGCTTATTATAATTAATATTTTCGGTGATTACCCTTAGTCCTTGTGGAAGAATGACCCTTGCTTGCCATTATACTTAGGTTAGTGGTTAGTTAGGTAGTTTGATTTAGGGGTTTTGTCCAACGACCAAAAGTTCTATTATCAAAATGGCGCCGTTGCCGGGGACTTCGGCTAACATTGATTTGTGTTGATTAGATGAGTCTAGGCTATTTGTGAATATTTTTCATTTCTTTGGTTTATTTGATTTGATTTTCTTTTCTTTCTCTTTAAAAAAAAAATCAAAAAAATGGCAATCTTCTCCCTTCCCCAATTTAAACATGAAGTATTTTGGAGGTACTATTGGAGGCTTGGAGATTCTCTTGGTTATGACCATAGTTTTGAAAAATGGGAAATTTGTGATGTGATGTTTGAGGGTCTAAATGAAGAAACTAGAAGGGTGGTAGATTATTTGTCTAATGGTGATTTCCATGCTCAATCTTTGGATGGGGCTTGGAGTCTATTTGAGTGGTTGGCTAGAGATACATATGAATGGGAAATGTCAATGCATACTAATCAAAATCTTGAAAATTTCTCTAGGTATGAACCCGAGACTTGTATTCCTCCCCCATCTTGCACTCATTTGGATGATGCATATTCTAATGCTAATGATGTTCATGCATCTCATGAATTGTCCTCAAATTATTGCACGAATTCCCATGATCTATCCTATGATCCCCCTCCCTCCTATGCTTATAATAATGAAGTGCACTCTAATGTTGATGATATTCATGCTATTTCTCAATATTCATTGAATTTGTGCATGGATTTCAATCAAGTGCCTCATGTTCCCAATATTGATTCTCATATGCTTGATTGTGAACCCCCAACCCAATTTGATTCCCAAATTGCTCCCCAACCTATTGATGATCCCGTTTTACAATTGGAAATTGATTTGAAGTTGTTTAGGGAGAAATGGGGTTGCAATGATGGCATTCTTGAGTTTGATTATGTTGATTTAAGGGATGTTGAAAAAGAAAATCAATTGGAAAAATGTGACCTAGATCTTGATGATGGTTTTTGGAGTAGTGATGATGAGGAGTATGTTTTTGAGGAGAAAAGACCTATTGTTGAGGATATTGTTGAAAGTGATGATGTTTATGAGTCTCTACACTTCCTTTTTGAGTCTCATGTGTCGACATCTAATGGATTGGACCTTACTCTCCCTCCTTGTGCTTTAGAGCACTCATCCTCTTCTACCCATTCTATCTTGAGTGAAGACCTTGGTCAATTTGGGAGTGAGATACCTCATTTGATGGTTGGTGATGTTTTTGAGGCTTTAGAGGATGACAAAGATGTTGGTAAGGAGTCATTGGTTGAAAAAGTGTGCGATCTGAAAACTTGTGATATAGGAGAAGTCATTTGTGAAACTTTAGTTTCTATTCCTTCACCTTATATCCCGTTTTCAAGAAAGCTCGACTTAGTTCCTTCTTTTGCCATCTCTTTCCCTTATTTACCCACATTACCTCCATTAGATGAGCCCCCTTCCTCCTTTGTCCTTCAAGTGCCTAATTTGATTAATTTTGAGGAAGAGAGTGAGATTGCCACAAGAAAAGAGTTTGTCGAGGAGAGTTTGCCATTTTTTCCTTCGTTTTTATATTCTTTTGATTCTTCTTCTTCCTAATTTCTTGATTTTTCTTTTGTTCCTTCTTTTAGGCATCCCCCTCGATTTTTGCATAGAATTGCACCATACATTGTGCATGTTCACTCTCTACTTGTTGCATATGGTATCCTCTTTGAAATGTGTGCCAATGCATTTGACAAACTCTTGCGATCTTTGTCGGGATATTTACTAGAAAGGTCATGCTTAGAACCTTAAATAAGCCTTTCTCGGGAAGTAACCCGTGATTTATTGCTTTCATTTTTCTTTTCTTTTTATTTACTTAATTTTCTTTTCTTTCTTTGATTTATTTAGGTACATAATTGGAATAACACTCATTCTCAATAGCACGTGGAAAGTAAATCATGGTGTTGAAAAGTTGATTATAAATGGAGAAATTGGGTCATTTGCGGGTATTATACCCAACTACTATCCGGTAGCTTCCTTCCTTTTCTATTTTCCCAATGTTTTATGATTTGTGGAGCATATGCTTGTTGGTTTGGATGTTTGTTCCCTCCCTCCCTCCCTCCCTTTGATCGTCTTGTTCAAGCATTGAGGACAATGCTTTATTCTAGCTTGGGGGAGTAGCTAGTCGCTAGCTTGGGGGAGGTGTATGTATATACTTTATTTTAAAAAAAAAAATTAAAATCTAAAAATATTTTCCTTTAATTTCTTTTCTTTTTCCTAAAAAATGAAAAAATTGAAAATCCAAAAAAAAATGAGGAATAAGAAAAGTACAAAGCATTTCATGTCCAAGGGAAGATTCATGTTGTTGGTAAATTTATGTGGATTCCTTTGCTTTGGTCATTTGGGTAGATGAGTATAGGTATTTCCATTGTATGCTTGTATGTGTAAATTGGGGCGATTAGGGATTGATTAATCTTTGTTGCTTGATTTTCTACTTGAAAAGGCATTCTATAATTCTAAATGTTGTCAAACTTTGTGTTGAAAAGTGTCGAATTATTTCTCTTTTGGAAGTTGTAGTGACCCTAGTTGATTCTTGAAATCTTCTTTGTTGCACAAGTTTTTACCTCAAAACAAGCTATGCTAAGAGTTAAATTCGATTGTAAAAAAAAAAGTGTTTTAAATCTTGAGTCCAATAAGTGGAGCCAATGAGCCCACAAGGCATAATAAGCCTATTAAAATCCATGAAAACAAAAAAAAAACAAAAAAAAAGTCAATAAGTGGTAATTACCACATGTCCTTGAGAAAGTGGGTTAGTTGAAATGTTTGAGTGGGAACTCGAAAAGTTAATAAGTAGAGTTTTCCTAGTAATGATGAATGTCATTATGACTTAAACATTGAGACTCTAGACCCTTTGCTCAATCATTTTAATCCTACAATCATGGTTTTCTCTTAGCAAAAGTCAAGTTTGGGGGAGTTCATGTGCGCTATAGGTGATTAGGATCGATCTTGGGACCTTCTTCATCCATTTGAGAACGATTTGTGACTCTTGAATGCCTAAGTAGACTCTAATTGATGGTTGAAGCTTTTGATAGTGTTAATTTTGCACCTTAGATTAGCCTATCCCCTATATTCCTAAGTCATGGATACATATTGATAATGGTTATGCTTTGAAAGTTTGCTTAATTGCCTATTGCTTTGTGAACCATGGTTAAAGAGATGACTTTGGGCTAATTATATATATTTGTGCTTGATTAGAGTTGTGGGTTAAGACTCTTAGGAAACCCTCACGAGAGCAAACTCGTCCACTAGAGCGATCTAGGGGTTTAAATGGCTTGTTGCACATGCTAAGTGCAACCGTGATTCCTACGACAGTGAGTTAGAATTTCTAGCTTTTTAGAGTAGTACTTCATTATTTTGTTTCATTTGCTCGAGGACGAGCAAAGGTTAAGCTTGGGGGATTTTGATGAGTGATATTTATATCACTCAAATACCTTATTTTCCTCATGTTTAGAGTCATTTTTCCTCTTCATTTATCACTTTCTAGCTTATTTTGCTTAATTTAGAGTAATTGAGTTATTTGTAGCTTATTTGTGAATATTAGTTATTTTGGCTATTTATATATGGTTTGGTAATGCTTATTTGTGTTTGATGTTGAAGGATCCACCTTAGAGGTCTCCATACCACACACCAAGCACAGAGTGGAGCAATTTTAACAAAATAAGAGCTTTTGGAAGGATTTGTGCATATGGGTCGTATTCAAACGGCCATAACTTTCATCACACAAAATATTTTTCAGTGATTCAAGTTTTAGATGAAAGTTTGGCTCGATAGCTTTCCAACGAGTGGTCACAAGCCCAATTCCGATGAAAAATTAAAGAGATATGGCTGTTTGAAGTCGGGTGCGTCTGCCAGAACTGCGCGCCCGCTCCGTATTGTCAAGCACGCCCGCGCTGGAGGCCCAGAAATCTTCTGCCTGCGTGAAATTGTATGGAGAGCCCGCTCCAAACTATATGGAGCGCCCGCGCCACTTGATCTGTGCGGAAATCTCTGTTTTTCGACCCGTTTAATGATGTAATGTTTAAATCTTTTAAAAGGAAGGATCCCTAACTTTTGAAAGGGGGAGAGGAGAGCTAGCCTCCAGAAGCTTAGTTAGAGGTTTTAGTTAGGGTTTTTAGAGAGAGAAACTCTCATCTTCTAGAGAGAGAAGTGAGAGAAACTTGTTGAAAGTTTGGATTTTGAAGAATCTAAGAAGGAAACTTGAAGATTTGGAGACTCCTTGCAACTTTAATGAGAATTTCTTACTCTCTCTCATGTTTTGTTGCTTTATCTACTTATTTTCATGTCATTTTCACTCTATTTACTTGTTCATCCTAGATTAGTGTTTGATTTCATGTTTTTAGTTTGTTATTTATTTCATTTAATAATTTATTATGATTTGTGAGTAGTTATTTTGCTTGGGAGGGGATGAAGCCATTAATGATATCATGAGCCTTTGGGTCATATTTGGGGTTATTTTGGAAAATAAAATCAAATGAGCAATAGGGGTTTTATTGTTGGTTTTTGTGATTGGCCTCCATGGAAACTTAATTATTAGTCACTTCAATGAAGGATTGAAAGATGAAATTGAAGAGTTGACTCCCTATTTGTTCACTTAACTAAACTTGCATGAAAATAGGGGTTTTAGTTAAGGGATATATTTAGTCATCTTGTTATTCATGCTCTTGAGTTGGGGGTTTGTTGCATGAAAATAGGACATAATCTCCAATTTGAGTAACCCTCTTTAGCTTGAAAGAGTAATTAGGGATTTGTTAGATGATCCCTTTGATTCATTCTCTTTATATTATTTCCTTATTTGCCTAATTGTTTTCATGATTGAAATAATTGGTGAATTCCCCTACCCTAGTTCCTTTTGTTTAATAGTTTTTAGTTGATAATTGACAAATCTCTTAACTATATCTTAGCCTAGCTTATTATAATTAATATTTTCGGTGATTACCCTTAGTCCTTGTGGAAGAATGACCCTTGCTTGCCATTATACTTAGGTTAGTGGTTAGTTAGGTAGTTTGATTTAGGGGTTTTGTCCAACGACCAAAATTTCTATTATCACTCTCACAATCATGTCGTAGTCATCCGGAGAGGTTAGTTTGTCATTTTGGTTTAGGATCAGCAACATATGAACATGCGGAAGACCCCTCTTTTGGAATTCAACTACATATACATAAGCAACCACCTTCCCGAGGATTCCCCTTTCTAGAGCATCCTTTTTCAACTCTTCAAATTTAGCATGAAACACCCTTGTCAGTAGGTCTGGCCGATCGTTTGACACTTGTCCAGGTAATAATTCTGACTGTATTTCTGACCAAGATGGATTGCATGTCATTGTCAAAAATATATCTGGTTTGCCAAACTTCTGTACCAAGGCCATGGCATCTTGGTACCTCTGGTGCATATCTCGTGGGCTTCCTACGAATGAAGACGGTAATATCGTCCTTCGACCAACATTATCTGTTATATGAAAATTTAATGATAAGAAATTTAATGTTCATTGTAGGGATTGGTGTACGTAGTTACGAAGATAGTTGGTTAGCTAAATCAACTTGAACCTGTGTTATGCTCTCCAGCATTTAAAGAATCTTCTAATCCCTTATACAAATCAGCACGTATCTTGTCTTGATTGAGTGCAATCCATCTTAAGTTGGATGCTTGCATTTTCACACAGTTATCAACGACATATTGTTGGAGCAAACGACCGCCTCTTAAGAGCAGAGAATCAAGATGTTGTCGCATCTAAGAAACATAATAATTATTTTCGTGAGAATGATATGAGTGTAAAAATGTAGAAAAATAAGACATACACTTAACCTTTCTAATATAATTTTCACCTGAAACATATATGCGTAGAATTCCCGGCATGTCAGCTTTCTGCCAGCAGCAATACGACTGTTCAAATCCCAACCATAAGAGCCATAAGGAAATAATAGAGGATATTGTAGTGGGTCGTAATAACCCGCAGTATCTTTGATATACATCAGCTGTCCGTTGACAGACTCTATCATAATATCTCGCTCTTTTAGGTTAGCCATGTCATCCCCTCCAACGACGACGGCTGCCACCTGGGATGCTGTAGGCATTGAGTATTGACGATTATTGGCAGGTTGCTCTTTGATGACAAACTTGCAGTCTTGTATGTCACTACGTTGTGCAAGATGGCGAAGATTATGGACAAAAGGATTATGAGCATTTAGAATATGCTTAATTTTGTCAATGATGTCGATCCGTAATGAGGAATTTTCAGCTGCACGATTTTCATTTTCATGATCAGTGTCATAAATGTAGAGCTGAAGGAACCGAGGACGTTCATTTGAGTTCAAAGGTAGTAGACCACCAATGCGGTGATAAATTGACATCTGAGCACGAAATGTGTATACACCTTGACGCGCATGCGCCAATTCATCATCTATTTCTACTCCCATTGAAGTGAACGCGAAGACATGGTTATACTTACGAATGTTTTGTCTGAAGTGATTCCCATCATCCGACTGATCAGAGTACAGGTGAAGTAAATCAGATGATAAAGGTACCTCAGGTAGATTGACCTTTCCATTTAAGCAGCAAAGTTCAGGACATTCAGATCGGAAAAGGCGTGCTTGACAATGTGGACATGTTGTCATTGTAGGCAAATTGAATATGGGCACCTCTTGAGACTCGGTGTAATTTCTTGCACAATTTCGATAACCCTTTCTTCCCACTTTCCAAGCCCTTATATCGTTGGAGATGAGACTTGGTCTGTTGACATTGGATATGTTGTTGTCACCAATATCAAACATTTGATCGGGCAAGCAACTTTCTCTTTCAGTTTCAGGTAAGTGTGGGATGTCTCTTGAGTCTGATGTGGGAAGTAATATATTAGCATTGGTTCTGCTACTTTCTCCAACACAAAAGAATCGATTGCGCAAGTTGCTTCCATTTGCGAAATCCCCATCAGTACTTTCATTGAACATTTAATTATGATTTTCAATGTTTGGCCGCGTGTCGAGTGAACGTAGTTCACCAATGGGGTGTGCTGCATGATTAAAAAGGTATATCTCCATTATATAAGTACACAAAATGGTCATCTTTTAGTATTTCTACTTGTCCATCTCCATTGATAGTATGAGCGTAGTTAGTAATGTCAGTCATGGGTCTTCTAACTTGTGAAGAGTTGGAAGAGTCATTACGATTTTGGATCACGCGATGACCTTCTGGAGAGGTTGTTCGAGGTCGACTTTCTTGAGAAGCATCGACATTTTCTCCACATCCACGGGCATATTCAAATCGCCTTTTTGCATTCTCATGTCCTCTTTGTTCAGGTGTTAGTGATTGTCGTTGGCGTTTTTTCCTATCACTCCATTTCCTCCTTTGTTGTTGCAGTTTTTGTCTTTCATTTTCGTCCATTATGAAACTACACATACCAATCTTAGCTTTGTTATTATATTAGAGAAGATTAATGTGACACTATTTTATATTAATTCGTTTATGATTATTTTTTATTGAGGTACTTATGAATTCCTATCTAATTCTTACTTTAATGTTTAAGGTTTATTAAGCGTACGTAAAATTTATTAAACAATAATTAGTGACTTTTACTTCCAATTTATTGAACAATGATTAGCCAACACGCTATAATTTCATTTGACATCGTTTTCGCACGCAAAATGAATAATTTATAATATTTTTTATTTGTTATCTTATAATCTAACTATAATTTTTAAGTACTAATAAAACTAATTTGTATCATATTTAAAAATTATTGATTTCCATGTTGTATGGGTTCTTGTAGGGTTAGTAACTTTAACTGTAATTTTTGGCAACTGTTATTAGTAACTATATATAATAGAGTTGTCATTTCTTTGGAGAATTAATAACTTTGATTGTAATTTCTGTAACTCTTATTAGTAACCATCTAGAGTGGTCAATATATTTCTCACTTATTCTAACTATACCCTCATAATGGTTACATTACCATAATCATGAAGCCATATTAATTTTAAATTGCATGAATATTAATATACGCCAAGGGGAGAATTATAAGGAGACTTTAACAGTTAATGCGAGTTTTATAATAGAGTCATATAATGAACTAATAATGAATTTCATAAGTGATTATATCAATGTTGTCCTGTTAAAAATTTGCGCAATTTACATAATAGCTACATAATACAAAACAGCTAATAATGCATACCCTATATTCTCAATATTAAATAACAAAAAGACATTGACACTGATCTAATCTATTATATAAGTGAAGAGGGGAGGAAGATGGTGTCCCCTCACAAAAACTCTAATATACCCTTAATGATTTAAATTGCCATATATATTAAATAGTTTTTTCTTCCTCCTACTTGCCATATATATCGAACAAGTTAATAATGGAATTGAATTTCAAATTTCAATTAAATATTAAATCAAGGAGAATGATTTCCTCTTCTTAAATATGTGTGAAAAACTCAGATCAAAAATTAAATTGACAATATAACTTGATTATAACAATCCGTACAAAAAATAAAAACTTGAATTTCTTATTAATAATTATAATGATAGTATTTTAAAACCTAAATGGTGAGTATTATTCGGTAATATCTATTATATAAATCAAACTTCTCCATTTTATTAATATTCCACGATTGCATCTGATACACAAATTCTTCCACTTTATTTAGGCATAGGCTTTCTTCTGTTTTGTATTTCCTTCAATTATAGAGATAGATTTGAATAATGATGAACAAATAACTAAAAAAACCAAAGAAACATTGATTTACGAAAAATATATTAAAAAATTTAAATATCATTATAAATGTTCGTTCGAATTAAATTTTTTGTAGCACTGATGAATAACTAATTGAGAAAAATAATGCTAATATGACACGCACGCATAGCGTGCAAAAAATACTAGAATCGCGTGCCCAAGGAGAATGATATTTGTTATCAAAGGGAGATATGGTCTATATGCGTGGATTTGAAGGTCAATTTTAATCGAACGGTGTCCTATTATTTTGAATACCATAGCTCCCCCCTCATCCCTTAATGCGTGAATTTGTTAGGACTAGAATTATATTATTAAAAATACATTATTCAATTTACTTAATTTAATCAACTGAATTTTTCATATGGTATTCCTTTTGTAATCACGTCCCTTAATGTCCCTTTATAGCAAATTATAGGGCACATTTGAAGATTTTACTTAATTGCTTTAATATTATTAAAAGGGTATAAGTGAATTTGTTTTGTAATTGCACTATAAAACATTATTGTATATAACAAAATAATCGAACGGAGATATGGTATTCCTTTTGTAATTATATATCAAGATTTTAATCATTAACATTTGTTTCATATTGTTGCATAGTGGATTATTAATGATTTTATGTCTATTATATAAGGGAAGGGGGGAGCTATGGTGTCCCCATTTGAAGAGACTGTTTTACCCCCTTTCCTTTCTAAATTACAAAACCAATTTCAACCAAAGCTAGGCTTTAAAAAAACTGCCGGAAATACAATTATAACAATCAATCACAAGTCAATTGAAATCAATAGAATTGCATAATTCACGTTATACAAATCACTCAAATGATGAAACTTTACAAAAACAAGATCATTCAATTACAAACTATAACCCATTAACAATTACATACTTCGTTCTCAAGAACCATTTACAATTACATACTCAGAAAAATTACCAATATACTACAACGTCAATACAAATTACAAACTAAGAAAAACATACGATTTCGACAGGTAGATCACACATTTATCCATTGGCGATTTGCGAACTTCTAAAAAAAGTACATAATTCTTTTTAATCTTGCAAGTTATTTCAAATTAGTTGAAAAAAAACTAGCAACTCTTATATTCGAATTACATGAATAATTTAAATCTGTATTGTATGGTACAAATTTCGAAATAATTATTAAAAAATCAGTACAGGTTTGTAACAAAAAAGGCATTATAAAATATAAATTAATTTTAAATACAATAACAATGACACAAAAATCAAACTAAAAATGAAATTTCATTAATTCGCCAAAACAAATAGTGAAATTGAAAAGCGATGAAAACGATTGATTTTACTGAAATTTCTTATGAATAATTAAAAACCCAAAAAAAGGAGTAGAAGAAGTATGAATAATTAAAAATCCAGAAAAAGGAGTAGAAGAAGTCTTGAAAAAAAACAAAGGGAAAGAAAAAGGAAAAGTGGATGATTCAATAACTTCAGCCACGAATTTCTTAAAAAAACCATCTTCACAAATAAAAGTTCAAACAAAATGTAACTGGATCTTTGAGAAATTTAGTTGACAATTACATTTTTGGGACGAAATCAGGAACATCAAGCGTAACGAATTACCTTCAAATTTGATGCCCCCCATTTAATTCGTCAACCAAATAAACTCCAATTTCAACCCCATTCCGACGAACGTTCTTCAACATTACCGCCCGGTCGAAATGAAAACCCAAAAAGACCCACAAAAACAGAGACCAAAATTACCTTAAAAATTAATGGAGCCTTGATGGGGTTAATTTTGACACCAAAATTGGCTTATTAACATGGTGTTTGTTGTGAGTATGAATATGAAATCGCAATCTTTTTGAGTGAGATATGAAAGATAGTGAGGATGAGGAGATGAGTCGTTCTAATTTTTTTTAGGGAAGGGAAGATATAAGGTTGTAGGTGGGAAGATGATGTGAGAAGGGAAATTATATTTGTCTTGGCTCCGTCCTCTTTACATGATTTGGCATGAACCTCAATCCATATCAATCTTGATTAGCAGTATTTATCTCCTCTTTACATGGTTTATTTCACTACTGAGTAACAGTTATGCCCAAAAATATAGTCGCACGCATCGCGTGCATAAAAAGCTTGTATATATATATATAGAGGCAAGATCATGTGAGAAGGGAAATTAGGTGAGAAATGAGAAAGAATCACTGCCCTTAGATTAGATCCTATCAACGGCCAAGATTTAAAAACTAATATTAACTTTAAACTACCTTTAATCATCCCTTCAAACCTAATTTTCTCTCTCCTCTTTTCTCCTTCAACTGTACGTGGAAAAATAACTCCACCTCCAACTGTACGTCTCTCCTGTCATCTCCTTTTGCCCAGAAATTTCATGGAGTCAATTACCACATCGCATGAAGGTTAGTTTATTTTCAGAAAATTTGTATGCTTCTCTTTTCGAAAATTTGGTGGAGTTTTTTTTTTTTTTTTTTGCGAAAATTTGTTGCTTCTTCATACGTTGTTGGCGAATTTTTCTTTGCTTCTCCATAATCATGTTTCTTTCATAGTTCCTTGAGTATTGCACTCTAAAATGATTGCTTGTAAGTTGGGCAAATATACGTTGTTTGCGAATTTGTTGTTCATTTTTTTCAGTCTATTTGTTTGTTTCTACAACATTTTCTTGATGGCAATCTTTTATTATTTAATGTGTTGGTGGGTTGTCTCTCTTCTTCTACAAGTAATAATAGTAGAGCATTTGAGGGCGGGTAATTCGAATATGCTATGGCTGCTACTATTATTTGTATGACTGGACTATTATTCGAATATGCTATGGCCGCCGTTAGTAACATTTGTAGTTAGTGGTATAAACATTTGTATGATCGGACTATTATTTCAAATTTCCTATAACTCCATTAGTTTGCTTTTCAATGTAGTTATACTGATTTTTGCTTATGATTTCTTCGAATCAGTATTATAAACTCCAACTCTCTATAGAAAGATGTGTTATTTTCTTGTGCTTAGAGTTATATAAATTAATAAGAGGTATAAAAGCAGCCTATAGGAGTTACAGGGAGTAGTACTAAGAGATGCCAATATTTGATTAGTAATATAAACTAATAGTTAGAGTTATGGAAACAGTAAATTAGAGTTATAGGTACTTGTAATTGGAGTTACGCCAACTTTTGTATACAGTTATAGGAACATGTATTTGGAGTTATGTCAACGTTTTTTATTAGAATTATATAAATTAGTAATTAGAGTTATAGAAGCACTTCATAGGAGTTATAGGAAGTATTAGTTAGAGTTATGCCAATATTTGATTAGAGTTAAATAAACTAAGAGTAAGAGTTATAAGAACTTCTTTGGAGTTACACCAACATTTGATTAGAGTAATAGGAATTAGTGATTGAAGTTTATGTGCGTTTCTCTCTCTCCTAAAGAACCCACATATGTGTGTCTCTCTAAAATCTAAATTTATTCATTAGAGTTAATCCTTCGTTTGTAGTCTGCTGAATGATGAGTCTTAGAGTCATTAGATTCATGCTTATGAAAATTATATTATAAAAAAGTTATTTTGTCGAGCAATTAGATTCATGATGTTGGAGTCTTAGTTATAGAGTTATAACAATATTTGTTTAGAGTTGCAAAAAGTACTAATGCTCAAAGCAATATTTTTTTAGAGTGATAGCAATTATTAATTAGAGTTATGGCACCACTTGTTTAGAGTTGTAGGATATAGTAGTGAAGAGGTACACCCATACTTGTATAAAGTTATAAGAATTACTAATTACAGTTATGACAACACTTACTTGGAGTAGTAGGAAGTAGTATTTAAGAGTTATATCAATGCTTGTTAAGAGTTATAGGAAGTACTAATTACAATATGACAATACTTCTTTAGAGTTGTACGAATGAATAGTTAGAGTTATAAGAAATACTAATTAGAGTTATGGTAATACATGTTTAAGAGTTGCACGATCACTTCTTTAGAGTTATAAGAAAACAAATAAATGTGGTACACTTGAGAAAATAGCTCCATTATTTTATCTATTAGAGTGATAGCAATTATTAATTAGAGTTATGGCACCACTTGTTTAGAGTTGTAGGATATAGTAGTGAAGAGGTACACCCATACTTGTATAAAGTTATAAGAAATACTAATTACAGTTATGACAACACTTACTTGGAGTAGTAGGAAGTAGTATTTAAGAGTTATATCAATGCTTGTTAAGAGTTATAGGAAGTACTAATTAGAATTATGACAAGACTTCTTTAGAGTTGTACGAATGAATAGTTAGAGTTATAAGAAATACTAATTAGAGTTATGCTGATACATGTTTAAGAGTTGCACGATCACTTCTTTAGAGTTATAAGAAAACAAATAAATGTGGTACACTTGAGAAAATAGCTCCATTATTTTATCTATTAGACTCCTTTAAACAGATTAGCATTTAAAAACTAATAAAAAATGTCGTTTTGCTTGTCTTCAATTCTAGTGGGTTACGATCCATGTCGTGTGTAATGTAGCCAAAGATATGTCAATTTTTTTGGCACTTGAGTTAAAAAGTGGACTACTACATCAAATTGGCCCATCAGAGTGGAGTACTGCTTGGGTTATTTGTCATATTTAATTTATGTACAACACTTTGAATTGTAAAATGTTGACTTACAATTTATTTTTGCTTCCAAAGGGCACTTACTAGGAACCTTGGAAGTGCTTCAGTGCTTGTCTTTACAATTATAGGAAGTAGTATTTAGAGTTATGGCAACACTTTTTTAGAGTTATAGGAAGTAGTAATTAGAGTTATGACAACACTTCTTTATCGTTGTAGAAGATACTTACTAGAGCTACACCAACTTGTTTAGAGTTTTATGCAATAGTAATTAGAGTTATGAAAATGAAAACACTAGTTTAGAGTTATAGGAACTAGAAAGTAATAGTTAGTTCATATAACTCTTAACTACTATAATTCATAAAACTCCAATCAAATGTCGCCATAACTCTAACTACTAGTCTATACAACTCTAATGAAATGTTCGCTCAACTCTTAAATACTGGTTCATGTAACTCTAATCAAATGTTGATGTAACTCTAACTTTGACTTCCTATAACTCTAATCAAATGTTTGCATAACTATAAATTCTACTTTCTATAACTTTAATCAAATGTTTGCATGACTCTAACTTTTATTTCCTATGACTCTAAATAAATGTTGACGTAACTCTTAACTTTTATTTCCTATGACTCTAATTAAATGTTGCCGTAACTCTAACTACTTGTTTATATAACTTTAATCAAATGTTGCAACTTGATAGCCTGTTATCTCAATTGGCGAGTGTTTTACGTGCAAACACAAAAATATGTGGGTTCGATTCCCACACAGGCTTTTATTATTTGATATGGTTTTTTTAATGGTCTTGTTCAGTTTTTAGGATGTAATTTTTCTCCCTTACATATTGAGGTGGTAAAAGAAGAAATAAATTACACTAGCTTGAATCACAATAAGAAAACAAGTTCGACTCTACTTAAAATTTAGAGGAGTGCAATTGTAGACAACAATTTGTTCTATATTTTAGGTTTCTAACTTGTAACAAGAGTCATTTCATAACCTATGTGGGAATCGAACCCACATCTTGTGCATAGCACAATGCTCTTCCATTTGAGCTAATAGGTTTTAAAGTGTTCGAACATGATGTGCCCAAAAAGCCAGCAATATCCTTGCAAACAGTATTAGTAAACTAATAAGACACTCACATGACTCATGACTATGGCTTCCAAATATGGTTGAGGTTTATGTTTTCTAAATTCGATCACAGAGATACAAAGACAGGATTAAAAAACATCAATTAACAACTAAAATCAGAACTACCTAATGTACTTTGTGATAGTCTGATAATGTGGCCGCCGTGTACTAATAATGGAGTCGAATTTGGAAAACTTAATGGCCGTGAACTTCTTATTTAGACCATGGAGGTACTCCAAATTAAACAAAGTAAACATGATTACAAAGTGAAAATCATAATTTAGAAGTAAGTATAACTTACAGTGCTCCCAAATTTTACAAGTGAAGAACCATAGACGAAACAACGCCTCCACAATTACAATATGATATAATGCATAACACAACAACAAAAATGAAAAATCAAGCCAGCAAAAAAGAACGTTACTATCTGTAGTTTGCAGATTAAAATGTGAATTTTTTTATCGAATTAAGAAAACACAGAGAATCAAGATCAGTCTCATATATAATAACTCATCAGTGACATAGCTACTAGGTTTATATAACCCATCGATCTCTAAAATGCAAAGTGACAAAAGTTAAAAGACTTAATCACTACTATTCAATTATATAGTTATTTTTGTTCTTGGATTGAGTCAACATGTTTAATTATACCAAGAAGACAATTGAGAACTCTTACTGTCAACATCACAAATATTAGTAATTGATTGTCAATGTGCATGCTTGCTAAAGCGATTTTCTTTCTCGATAACAAAATTGTATCATCAGATCATTCAACTTTCTTTAGTCTAATTGTATGCGTTAATTGTATCATCAGATCGATTCATGGTGTAAAAAAAACAAAAACAAGATCAATTCAAAAGATTTAGTTGGCGTTAAAATTGCAGAACAAACAATTGAAATTCCACGACCGCCAGTCCCCATACAGAATCAAAATTCGTTTCACAACAACATCAACAATTTCGAATATACCAACAATTTCAAAATTCTAAAAAAAAAACGAAAAATTAAACAAAATACTAACCTTCTTCTCCCATATTGTATGGGTCTATTGAACTAATCTTGAGTGCCAAATTTCACGAATAATCTGGGACGAAATTCACTGAATTGATATTGAAAAAGAAAAATTTAACGTATCATGGATTGAAAGCAAAGAACCGAGATATGAGAGAGAGGAGAGAGGAGAGAGGAGAGAGGAGAGAGAAAGGAGGTTAGGGTGAGTTTATGCGTGAGAAGCGTTTAAAGTTTGGGGTTTTAGTTTTTTTAAGTTTTTAATCTTGGCCATTAAATGAAACATGATCTAAGGGTTAGAATTTCTTCTCACTTCTCATGTAAAACTCCCTTCTCACCTGAACTCAATTCTATATATATATATATATATATATATATATATATATATATATATATATATATATATATATATATATATATATATATATATATATATATATATGTATCATTTTCCATTGCAAATTATGTTTTTTATACAAATATAAGAAAGTTACAAAAATATAGATGCTAAAACTGAAAGAATTCACAATTAAAACAAAATCTGTAGCATCCAGCTTGAATAGGTATAATTCCTTTCGAACCCTTGGACAATAAAATCTTCCCTCATCTTATATAATTATGAGCTGTGATGATAGCCAAGTATTAGAACCTGAAAACTTCACTTGCTGAAAACTTCACTTGCTGAGAAATGGGAATTTCATATGCAAAAGGAAAAATTGTTCCATTCCCAGATGCACTACCTGGATACATAGAAGAGTTTGCAAATAACACATAAAAGCAGTGGATGTGGAATTGGAAATCAAACCTAGCACAAAATTCTAGTATAACACAGATTTCAAAGAGTACGTTGAAATTTACCAAAAAATGTTGAGCTTCTCTCCCTAGGTATCCCTTCCGAGTGACGTCGGTGGCCATGGCAAGGAAATCCAAGGCTCAGGGGAAGCAAGCAGCTGTGACGATGCCGCTTGAAAAATTAAAAGGCCCCATCTCTGACTCTCAGGCTAAAGCATCGAAATCGATGGATGAAGTGTTAGGTGTTTCAGCGTTAGATGTGGATGCTATTGTAATCCAAGAGGAGATTTTATCGCTTCGAACCTCTCTGGCATCGTTGCAACAGCAATCTGAACTGCTACCAATTTCTCAGAATGGATGGAAGCGATTCAAAGGTCTGAAGGAAGGAGACAACCGGAGCAATCCGATAGAACAGTAAGTATTGACCCTGTTCCAATCCTCTTTTCTCCTGCTACTGATGTGAATGAAAATGGTGGTTCTGTTTCTCCTATTAAAATAGACATTAGTGAAATTCAACCTGAAATTGATTATTGGGCTTCTTCAATTTTCTGTTATGTGGTTGGTACTAATCCCCCCCGTTTGTTATGGAAGGATTTGTTAGGAGGGTGTGGAGAAATCAGGGAGTAGATAAGGTGGTGATAGTGAAAAAAGGGGTGTTTATGGTTAGGTTTAGGTCTATGGAGAAGAGAGACCATGTTTTGAATGGAACTCATATTTTCTTTGACAATAAGCCAGTAATTGTAAAGCCATGAAAGCCTGATATTGATATGATAAAAGAGGATATCAAAACCCTCCCTACGTGGGTTCATATGCACCTGGATTTTAAATATTGGGGGAGGGATGTCTTAACAAAATTGCTAGCCAGATTGGGAAAGTGGTGAAGTATGATCAAGCCACGATTAAACGGGAAAAATTACAATATGCTAGAGTTTTGTTAGTAGTCCAGATGGAACAGGCTTTCCCAGATGAGATCTCTTTCATTAATGAGAGAGATCAGTTAACTAAGGTGAAGGTGGAGTATGAATGGAGACCAATTTTCTGCAATGTATGTAAAGGCATGGGGCATAATGAAAGTGAGTGTAGGAAGGTGGTGACAAGGCAGGCATGGAGACAGAAGGAAAAGCCTACTGTTGAAGTGGTGCAAGGTGATAATGGTTCTGGACAGGAAATGGAGCAGGATTTTCAACAGGTGAGGAATCCTGCAAGAAGATTGGTAGTTTCTCCTAAACCAACTGTCACTCAAAATGAGTTTGATCTGTTGAATGTTGATGTGAATGAGGTGGTAGTTGGACAAATCCAGTGCACAAATGTTATTGAATCTGACTCAGGAGGGGGTCAACCTCCTGACAACAATGGATAAGTTAATCTGTTGGAATGTCAGGGGGATTAATAGCCACCAAAAGCAGTTAGATGTTAAGAAATTCTCAACATGAAGGCTGCGGGGGTTGTTAGTCTCCTTGAGACAAAGGTAAAGGCTCCTAACCTGGGAGTGCTTTATCAAAGGTTGTTTGCAGGGTGGTGTTTCACTTCAAACCTGGTGGCTCATAAAGGTGGGAGGATTCTTCTTGCTTGGAATCCAAACAGTTTTCATGTCAACATAATAAAGGTTACCAGTCAGGTAATTCATTGTGTAATTGCTGATAGGAGTGGTGGTAATGCTCCATTTTGGTGTTCTTTCATCTATGCTTTCAATACTGCTGCTGACAGGAAGGAATTGTGGGAGGATCTAGATCATATTCATGGGACTATTTCTGGTCCTTGGATCATGATGGGAGACTTTAACTGTGTAATGAAACCTGAAGAGAGAATTGGTTCTTTAGTGAGAGTTCATGAAACAGTGGACATTCTGAATTGTATGATGAAATGTGGGATGTCTGACCTGGCCAGTACTGGATGTCTGTTTACCTGGAATAACAAGCAACAGGAAGAGAACAGGGTTTTTAGCAAATTAGACAGAGTGATGGTGAATGATGCTTGGTGTGAAATGCAGCTTTGACCATTGTCCAATCATTGTCAATGTTTATCCTCAAATCAGCCTGGGAGACAACCATTTAAGTAGTTTACTATGTGGAGCTCAGCTGAAAATTTCCAAGAGATTATAAGATCATGTTGGGATACAAATGTTGATGGGGCCCCTATGTACAAAGTGGTGAGTAAATTGAAGCTGATAAAAAGAGCCTTGAAGAAGTTGAATGCTGAAGGGTTTAATGATATGCATGCTGCAGAGATTCATGCTTTGCACAATTTGACTAGATGCCAAGCAGAGTTACAGAATGATGTTACCAACCAAGAAAAACAGGAAGATGAACATAATGCAGACATGGAGTATTGAAGAGTTCATAAGCTTTACCTGTCTTTCTTAGGTCAAAAGGCTAAGATGAATTGGTGTAAGGAGGGAGATGAAAATACTCACCTTTTCCACCAATCCATTAAAGCTAGGAGGGTTAAAAATACTGTCTATGCAATCAATGATAGTGCTGGAAGGTGGCAGGATGATCCCAATAAGGTGTCAGAGGCTTTCTTGGAATATTATCATGAATTGCTTGGTACTGCTATGACAAATAGAGTGCCTGTATAAAGGGGGGTGATTGAGAAGGGCCCAACACTCACAGAAGAGCAGATTCAGATGCTGAATAGGCCTTTTCAAGATGAGGAAGTGAAGAATGCAATATGGTCTATTCCTGGGGAGAAAGCTCCTGGCCCAGATGGCTTTGGAGGCTACTTCTATAAAGATGCCTAGGCCATTGTGGGCCAAGAGATCACTGATGCAGTTCTTGATTGCCTTCACTCAGGTAATCTTCTTAAGGAGGTGAATACTACCATTTTGAACATGGTTCCTAAAGTAGTATGTCCTAGTAGTGTTATGGAATTTCGACCTATTGCCTGTTGTAATGTGCTTTACAAAAGTATTACAAAAGTGTTGTGTAATAGGTTGAAAATGGTGTTGCCAAGTTTGATAGCTGAAAACCAAGGAGCCTTAGTCCATGAGAGGTTTATAGTGCATAACATTATGGTGTGTCAGGACCTTGTGAAACATTATGGTTGGCAGGGTTCTAGACCTAGTGTTCTGATGAAACTAGACATGAAAAAAGCCTATGATACTATAGGCTGGGATTTTCTACAGGATATGTTAGAACATTTGAAATTTCCTAGCCATTTCATTAATCTTATTATGGTGTGTGTGAGAACTCCTAAATTCTCTCTCATGCTTAATGGCTCTCTTCATGGTTTTTTTGAGGCTAAGAGGGGTCTTAGACAGGGGGATCCCGTCTCCCCCTGCTTTTTGTATTATGCATGGAGTATATGTCTAGGTTAATGAAAATGCTTCATGAATTTCCTCAGTTCTCTTTCCATCATAGATGCAAAAGTATTAAGCTCAATCACTTGGTGTTTGCTGATGATGTGATACTTTGTTGCAAGGGTGATTTTCCCTCAGTTTATTTGATGCTTCAAGCTTTTCATTTATTCTCTAACTCTTCTGATTTAAGGATAAATGAGATGAAATCTGAGTTTTATTCAGTGGGAATGGAGCAGTCTGATATTCAGAGGATAAGGGATGTGTCTGGGTTCATGGCATAGTAGATTGCCTTTCAAATACCTAGGGGTGCCTATTTATGCAAAAAGGGTTTCTATTTCTGAGTGTCATGCTCTGGTGGAAAAAATGTGTGCTAAGATTAAAGTGTGGCAGTCAAGGAATATGTCCTACACTGGTAGACTTCAACTAGTAAATTCTGTTCTATTGAGCATACACATATATTGGGCACAAATCTATGTTCTCCCCAAGAATTACCTATTGGAAATTGAGCAAATTTGTAGAGCTTATTTGTGGCATGACTCTTATTTTAGCATGAAAGCTGGAAATGTTGCTTAGGAGAGAGTGTGTTGTGACAAAAAAACTGGGGGTTTAGGAGTAAGAAATATACAAATATGGAACAAGGCTGCTATGATGAAATATGTATGGGCTATTACAGCTAAACATGATTCGTTGTGGATTAAATGGGTGAATGGGGTGTATGTCAAAGATGCCAATTGGTGGAATTACGTTCCACAATCTGGGTGTAGTTGGTACTGGAGACAGATCTGCAAATTGAAGGAGGAGGCAAAGCAAATTTACAGTGAAGCTGATCTTAGGAATATGCCTAAGTTCTCTATCAAGAAATGCTACAATCAATTGATAGGTGAAGTTGACAGAGTGCATTGGGATAGATATGTGTGGAATAGGTTGTCTATTCCAAAGCACAGGTTCATCTCATGGCTTATAATGCTTGAAAGGCTTAGAACAGCTGATATGCTCTTGTGTATTGGCCTACGCAGTGATGACAATTGTCTTTTGTGCTCAGGGAAAGAATCACATAAGCACCTCTTTTTTGAGTGTGATTATTCTAAACAATGTTTGAGAATGGTGCAAAATTGGTTGGGTGTCAATCAGTCCCAGACTTGGTTTAACAGAATGCTTAATATTCTGTCAAAAAGCGAAAGATCACAGTTCCAGAGAAGAGTGATAGCAGCTGCATACTGTGCTCTGGCCTACACAATATGGTGGGTAAGAAATGAAGTGATTTGGAATATGACCCTATGGAGACCTGAAGCTGTTGTGAAAAAATTGCGAAGCATGTTGCTGTTAAGAATTGGGCTTGTGTTGCCTAGAAAGGTGTATGTTCAAGATAAAAATTGGTTTGAGAAGATGAAAGTTGATACTGTATAGTTTTGTGTGTTTGCTTGCCTAGTGTGTGAGGAGTCCAACCTAGTTGGTTTGCTCGCCCTAGGTAGAGCTTAGGTTGTATATGTTTTTTGGTGTTATATATTCTTTCACTTACTTAGCAAAAAAAAGAAAAAGATTTCAAAGAGTGAGAGAAAGAAGCCAGAGAGAACATGTTTGCAGATGGCAGTGTTACATTCTGGTCTATAATGGTCACATTATACAAAAGAAATTGAGTGAAAAGAAATCTCATTAGTGACGAGTGACGACAATATATTATGTATGTGCTGATGATATGCAGAAGCAGAAGAGAATCTACTGCTGCAACAAGAAATCAAAGCATGTAGTTCTACCACTGAAACAATAATTCCAGTTATGGGATAAAAAAAACTGAGTTGAATCTTGAAAACACAAGTAAAAACATTTTCATGATGAACATAATGTCAGTTGACCAGGTTAGGAACACGTCCACAAGTGCTGATATATATAATGAGACTAGAAAAACGATTCATGTTAAACCTTGAAGTTCTTGATTCACAAAAACATGAAGAGCATGGCCCTTTGATTTCACTGATAGTACTGGACGACTGCCTTTTTTCAAGAACATTTCATCACCGTCAACATACAGGCTGTAAATAAGAAAAGAAAAGAAGAAGCACCAGTCAAATGCTGGGCTATATAGGTTTTCCTCCAGAATTGATTTTTATGCACACAGTAAAGATGGATTCAAGATGAAAGCAAACATTAAACTAGGAAAAGAAAAGGCTAACTGGCTACTAGCATAAGAAGTTAGAAGTTAGAGTGCCAGATACAACCTTGTTGTGATCCAGAGATAGTCAGTTGTGTCTTTTGTTGTATTTATATGATCGACAAAGCCAGTCATATTGAATTATGATTTTTCCCATATTCCAGGTTTTTCTACAAACACTTCCCATTGGAGAGCTTTCAAGTCTTTCTTAGGTGACACCACCGATGGTCGGAGATCCTCTGGCACCATATCAACTACAGAAGACTGGGATCCAACCTGATGAAAATAGCACATGTAAGTTCAATTCCAGGGTTTGCATAAATCAGACAGCATTATGTTGTGCCAAACCTTTTGGCAGTCCAATGATTAGTCTTTGCATAAATTTTTAAGTATGTAAACTGTAGCTTGAATTCACTTCTAATAATTTGATTAGGTGCATTAAAAAGATTAAGAATTGAGCCAACACCAATTTACATACTAAAACTGATGACTTGGAAATAAATTTAACGTGAAACCTTAATCTTAAAGAACTATTTGATTATTAAAGTGTGATATATGGGATTTCTAAAATTGGACACTACTACTTATATTCCTTACTTTTAACTCTTTTTTTATTAGCTTAATTTGTAAAGATTGTTCTTTCATTACACGAACTCTTTAAAGAGGAAGTAACAAATTGGTCCAAACTAAAAACATGAAGTAATTGTGTATGACTCCATAACATCTAGTGAGCATTAATTGTTTTATAGCTTCTCTTAGTTACATCAGACTACAAGCGCAAAAAACAAATCAAAACTAGCAAATAAACAATTATTACCATATATTTCTTACTTTTTACCAAAAAAAAACAATTATTACCATTAAATTAGTGGACTCCAAGCTAAACATTGCCTTGATTATTGTGCCGATTAACTAATATAACTAGTATAACACTAACAAGAGCATAGATTTCCTAACTAAGAGATATGTAAGTATGCAACTTTTTCAACCCTTAGTCATGTAATTTATCATAAACCTAAAATTGAATAAATTGAATAAAAACCAAACTTTAACATTGAAATATGAATAAACACAATGTTCAAACACTTAAGCCAAAGTCAAGAAATTATAAACTAAAATTATCTCCAATTAACAAGTATCATAACCAAGTTCAATTCACAAGAACTAAACAATTGAAAGTAAGCAAAAGAAATTCAATACTAAATAACCAACCCCGGGCAGCCGCAGCTCTCGGTTTCGCCCTCGATGTCGTCCGTCTATCTTCTATACCACAATCGCTTCGTCTTGCCCATTATGATGTACAACTGGAGCATGATTCCCATCATGTAAGTTCATTGTTCAAATTATGACATAAATTATACCTTACGAAAAAACATGTAAATGTACAGAAGTATAAAAAAAAATTAAAACCCTAGAAATACAAAAACTGCAAAATCCTAACAATGAATCAAAGCACAGCTAGCCATCAAAAACAAACACAAACAATCAATAATAGAGCAAAAAGAGGCAAAATCGAAAATCCCTAATTCGAATTCTAGGGTTCGAGTTTTCGAACAGAATCAATCAGAAATCGGAAAAGAAAAAGCAAATAAATTCGAGCCCTTTACTTGTTTTTAGTGAAGAATAGGGCGAAATACGAGTGAAAATTGAACTGAAAACCCTAAAAATGCGGGTTCGAATCAAACTCAAAGCCTCTGTGATGAATTAGGGGTTTTAGCAGTTTAACACTAACCTAGATTTCGCAGGCTCGCAGGAGGTTGAGGAGAGAGTGAGCGTCGCCGATTGAGCTTCACCGGGGAAGAGTTCTTTTCGCGTCGGAGTGAGAGAGTGGTGAGAGAGAGGTGAGAGAGGGGTGAGAAATGTAGGTTAATTAATAATCAGTGGCTTATAGCGTGTGGACTGTGTATTTGGGCCGCTCAAGGGCTGCGGTTAGCCCAAAACCGCATCCCTTTATCTTAAAGTGATGCGGTTAGCCCAAAAACACATCCCATTATCTTAAAGGGTTGCGGTTTTAGGGTTAACCGCAACCCTTCACATTAAGGGCTGCAGTTTTTTGAAAACTGCAGCCCTTGTCTTTTTTCCACTAGTGAATGTAGAGTAGTTTTCATGAGGAAGACTAAGAGTCAAAGCATTGAAAGCTTTGTCTCTCTCGTAAAGTGACAAATTAAAGAAAAAAATGTCAAGATTTAAAATGGATATTCTTCAGAAAACGCACTCACCAAGATTCGAACTCTATACTAGTTGATGAAAACCCGTTGTCTTACCAACTACTCAACTTTATTTTTCTACTAGTATATTCGTAGTACTAGGTTAAGTACTAAATTTCAGGGGCCCTATAGTACCCAGGCCCTGTGTGGTTACCCTCCCTGCACCTCTGAGGAATCGCCCCTGATAATGCATATTCAGTTGAGTTCGGCTCGATGCTGTGATGTTCGCTAGTGAACATTGTCATGTAGATGGGTTTTGTTTCTTTTTATTCCAAAAAATACTCTTAACTATTTTTCGGCATCTTTTGATGTACAAATATACGTTTTTGAATGTTCAGAAACAAATTTATGGATGTGCAAATAAATTTTTTGGATGTACAAAATAACTAATTGATGTAAGATGAAAAAACCATTATGGATGTGCAAATATAGTTTTTGGTTGTACAAAAAAGATCATGAATGTGCAAATATAGTTTTTGGATGTACAAAAGAAATTATGGATGTACAAAAGAAATTATGGATGTACAAAATATAATATGGATGTACATATACTAACATACCTTTTGGACGTATCAGATGTACAAACTTAATTTTTGGATGTACAAAATAAATTATGGATATACAAAGCTAGTTTTTAGATGTACAAGAAGACTATGTAAGACACAAAAACCATTATGAATGCGCAAAAATAGTTTCTGGATGTGCAAAACAAAACGTATGGACGTACATAATATATTTTGGATGTGCAAATACAACTTTTGCAAGTGAAACAAATATTTAAAAAATTGTTGACTCAGCAAGAAAAAGACAAAATGGCAAATGTTCACCAATGAACATTTCGCCATTTAGTGTTTTTCGCAGTTGTACATTTAAACTGTATATAAAGGAAAAATTACACATTACTGAAATGCCCTTTGATTTGTATAAGTACCCAATCATTGTGATTGACTTGGCAAAGCTCCTCATATTCACAGGTGCCAATTTCATTGGTTTTACTCCGGACAACCTTATCATCAAATTTTGACGCTTTGTGAAAACATTAATGGTGTTTTTTTTTCTTGGAACTAAAAATTTAATGGTGGAAAGCGACAATCTTTGCGTCAATAATGCTATTAATCGTCAATTGGTATCTTGGTCCATCCATAACATTGTCGTCGTTGCTTAAAAGGATCTTCTATGATTTGAGACGATTTTTTTCCAACACTGATAGGCGGCGTATATTTCATGGCTAACTATGGCCAAAAGTACCCCATCCATGCTTTATCGGTTTACTTCTTGTGATAATTTGTTCCCTTCTACCATCCAAACGAGATAGGTTTTTTTTTGTTAGGGGCTAGCCTAGTTTCCATTTTCTTGTAATTAAAAAAACAGAGTTATAAATATTTGTTGTTTACAACAAATAAAAAGTTATATATTGTATCTAAAAAAATATTAAATCAATATAATGATTTTTGAATCAATATACTACTTTTATATTCATAGTTCTGAAGAGGTCGAAGAATTTTTTTCATATGATTACTCTTATATTCATAGTTACTATACTAAACAACAAGACTTCCATGAATGGTAGTATTTCCTCCACTGTTGTGTTATACTGTTGTGTTAATCCTAGTTTTGTACTCTCAACAAAGTTAAGTCAAATTCGTCAAGCTCTTCAAAGATGGTGTTTAACTCATAAGAAGTTTAGAGGTACAAATTGGAAAGATGTTACTACTTCCCTGGCTGCTACTGAGGATATTTCTAGTATGCAACAAGCTGCTGACTTTATTAACAAGAACAATGACACTATGGATTCAGCTAATCTTGGTTATTCTTACTGGCAACAAAGAATAAAAGAAAAATGGCTTATTGCATAGGGCACGTCTGCTAAACTATGTTATACGAGAGTAAAAATGAGGTCTAATTTCAACTCATTACATGCATTACAAAATGAATTGCAATAGTGGATTTCGTCGCCAAAGGAGATGCTTCTTTTAGTTGTGAATTTCTTGCAAAAAACTATCAGTATGAGGAATCTACTATTGCTGAACATGATATTATAAATGTACTCAATGAGATGGAGCTACCGCAATTATCAGCTGCTCAAAGTGATTCACTTTTAACTATTCCTACACCATAGGAAATCAAAGGACATTTTTTCTCTATGAAAGCTAATACTTCGCCTAGTTCGGATGGCATTACATCAGAGTTTTTCATAGTCTACTGGTCTACAATAGGTCAAGCTATTATTCAAGGGGTTCAAAATTTTTTCAATTCTAGAAAAATGCTCAAATCTTGGAACCATTCTATCTTAGTGATGATTCCAAAAGTAGCTTCCCCTCAGAATCCAAATCAACTCAGACCAATTGGATTATGTAACACCATTTACAAGTGTGTCACGAAGTGCATTATCAAGAGATTAAGGACCTTTCTGCCCGCTATTATCTCAAATTACCAGCATGCGTTTGTAAGGGGCAGGCAAATGAGTGACAATATACTTTTGTGTCATGAATTGAGTCACAAAATTTCGTCCAGGGTAAGTGGTGTTGGTGCTTTAGCTGCTTTGAAAGTGGATTTAACTGAAGCTTATGACAAGCTTAGTTGGTCCTTTTTGTTGTGTGTTCTTAAAGCTTATGGTTTTCCTCCTGAGTGGATCTTATTGGTTAAGCAATGCATTTCGACGGTTTCATATAAGGTCCTACTTAATGGTCATCTATCTCCTGGTTTTATTACTTGTAAAGGTCTTCGACAAGGGGATCCACTTTCCCCTTATTTATTCAGTATAACAATGGATGTTTTCTCTCGAATGCTTACCTTGGGTGAAGAGATAGGAAGTTTTAAGGGTGTTAGACTAGCTCGTCGAAGTCCTTCCATTAGTCATCTATTCTTCGTGGATGATGTTATGATCTTCTTTCATGCTTCCACTCAAGCTGCGAACAACTTGAAGAGTGTTATTCAACGATTCACTTCTATTTCTGGTCAAGTGGTTAGTTGCTCTAAGTCATCGATAAAATTTTCTCCTAATATTTCTCCACAAGTTCACCAAGATATTTTGAGTTGTTTCAATTATGAGGAGGTTCGTTAATTTGGTAGGCATCTAGGGGCTCCTATTGATCTGCCAGGCTCTAAAAAAGCTCACTTTTTATTTCTATTGGACAAGATTTCCTCGAAGATTCTACAATGGAATGCACTTCGGATCTCTCAAGCTATGAAATTAATCTTCATTAACACTATCTTAGTAGCCATGATTTCGCATATAATTTCGTGCTACTCACTTCCAGCCTCTATTTCTTCCTCTATTGATTCGATGATTGCGAGATTTTGGTGGTCTGGGGTCTCTTCCAACGGTATTCATTTGATTAGAAGATTTGTGCTGCATTTGCCCAAAGGTATGGAGGGTTTGGGTATTCGTTCTATAATGCTGGTTAACAATTCCTTGTTGATGAAAAAGGCATGGATTATTCATTCTCAGCCTTGTTCTTTGATTAGTAAGGTCCTTACTACTATTAAGCCTTCTCCTTTATTGCTTGGTAATACTAGTATTAAGAGAAGAACGAGTTCTTGGGTATCTAGGGGTTTAGCGCATGCTGAATCGCTTCTAATTAAAGGTGTTGCTGGAAAGTTGGTAATGGGAGGAAGATTCGTGCTTTTGGCCAGAAATGGCTTCATAATTGAACTCCAAAAGTTAGCTCTTCCACTACATTAAGGCAGGCTCTCACTACGAAAGTTTGTGATTTCATTAATATCTCTCCCTCTCCTCATTGGAATGCCCCGCTGGTTAGAAATATGGTTTGTTTCTGGGATGCACAATAAATTTTAAGTCTTGAATTACCCCAGTCAGATGAGCAAGATTATATGGTTTGGTGTGGTCATAAATCGGGGTCATTTACTACAAAGAGTATGTATGATTTTCTCTCTTCCCTCTTTCTTGATGAGTTTGACCATTCTGCTACTAATCAGGCGTTTTTTAAGAAATTGTGGCATCTCTCCATTCAGCCAAAATGGAAATTGTTCCTATGGAGGTTAGGTTATAATATCCTTCCTCATAAAATTAATTTAGCTAAGAAGGGGTAGTCACAAATTTTTTGTGTGCTTTTTGTTTGAATTCTGATGAAGATGATATCCACCTTTTTAGAACTTCACCTTTGATCCAAAATATTTGAAAAAATAGCTCGTTGGCTATTGATTCAAGCTTAGATGAGAATTTGTCCATGAGGGAATGGATTCTCTCCTATATCCTACTATATTCTAGTCAGGATGGTGTTCAGGGCCATAAGATTGCTTCCTTCATTGTAACTCTTTGGGGTATTTGGTTGGCCAGGAATAATCACATATTTCGGGGCCATAATTCTGCTATAAACCAAGTTAAGATTTCTATAGTTGTTGTTGTTGCTCAACATGATTGGTTCTCTGACCTCTTGCTGAAACAACTTCGTTTCCTTCATCCTCCACAAATTGGTTTAAATTCTCCCCCTGGATTTTTGTGTATCCATCTTGGTCAGTTTAAGACTGGTTCTCCTCAGGTTACGATTCAGATTGATGGGTCATGGGATAAAAAATCCTTGCAAGCGGGGGCTGGATGGTCGGTGTCTTCTGTATCTATGGCTGGGAGTTTATATGGTGGGAGTAGTTTCATCTCTAGCTCTGCTCTTCAGGCTGAACTTTTGGCTTGTTTGTTTTGTCTTCAATGAGTTCTTAGGAAAGGTTGGAGATCAGTGAAGCTTCTAACAGATTCCTCTGCGATAATCTACTTAATTGAGGACAAAGGTAATTCGAATGTTTCATTAACATGGACAATTCAAAGCATCATTAGTATGGGAGCCTCCTTTTCGCTTTGTGTCCTTTGCAAGGTGCCTCGTCAACAAGTTAGCCATGCTCATACACTGGCTAATTCCTTTAGATGTTCAGTTTAGTTCTCTTTATTTGGTGTTTTTGTGCTTTAGAGTAGATGTAGCTGGTGTAAAAAAACATTTAGAATACATATACATTGAAATAAATCTAATGGTGCTGACAACGATTCCTCTTATGGATAAATGAATAGAAGCTCAGCGTTTTGTAAGTTTGACTATAGTATGAAAAACAAAAAAGAACGGAGAAAGTACATGGCTTACGATAGTGAGCATTGAGCCATTGACTTCCAAAACCAATCGTGGCATCTGGTTTTGAGTAGAGGTGATCATTTGCGGGTTTGGGTCGGGCATGGACCGGGCCATTCCTAAAATATTTGTCCTGCAGGCCTAAAAATGCACGACCAAACCCTTTTTGCGGGCTTGAATTCTTTGTCCTTACCCGTCCTGAAAACGGGACGGGCTTACCCGCGGGCTAATGGGCTTAAAAAGCGTCGAATAAAAAACACCTACATTAGTTCAATAATCAATTTCTAAAAACAATCTTCAATAGTCCAACAATTGGTAGAAGACCATTATTTGTGCTTTACTAGTTTGTTAAACTAAAGAAACTTAACACACTACCTAGTTATACTTAGCAAACCACATTACATTATTATAAAATCGAACATACCTCTCATGCATCATTAATATTTAGTTGTATATACAAAATTTCCCGAAAACATGAGTAATATTGTTTTAACTTTTTAAGGTGTTTTTTTTAACATATAAAAGGCTCATTGTTTTTTGTGGCATTTTAAAATAATTATCTATGTAAAATCATCAACGGGCCAAGCGGACCGGGTCGTATTAAAAATTGTTTCGCCCATACCCACCCATTAAAATTAACGGGCCGGGCTTAGCCAGCCCAAATTTCATTTTTTTTTAAAATGGAAATCCAAGCCCGCTTATCTAGCGGGCCGGACGGGGCAGGCTTAGCGGGCCATCCCGCCCGTGAACAACTTTAGTTTTGAGGTAGCAATAGCACTTCAAAAATAGGCTTGAGTTTCAATGCAAATTTCTTTGATTGTTAGTATTATTAATATATATACTTAGGCAAGTACAAGATGAGCCTACATGTGTCCGAATCAAGATTACATGGTAGAAAGGAACACTTTTTTTAGGAAATATGGTTTTCATGGTTTCTCTACATTTCTCTATGTGGTTTGCAAGGGATAGAAAATAGCTTTTGCCGACGGAAAATAGTTCTCCCGATTAAGAATGGAAAACATATTCATTTTTAAGAGAAGTAATGTCACATTTTCCTCCCTATTCCTTACCTTTTTCTTTTTCTTTTTCTCCTCCCATCTATATCGTCTTCGATTCCATTTGTCCCTCTCTAACTTCTCTTGCCGGAAACCAAACAAAGAAAAACTAATCTTCAATTTTGTTTGTCTTGAAAAATCGATTTTCATTGAAAATGTTTTCCTTCCAACCAAAAAAAGTTAAGTTAATGCCCAAATCATGGTATTGATGCAATAAAATAAGGGACAGCAAAAGGCACGCCTGAATGTGGTATTGGAACTTTGTTCATCTCTAACCTTTTGTCATACTCATAACCCTTCTGTGACATAAGGGAAAAGAAATTTCCATGCACCAGATAAGAAGTAAATGCAGAAAAGAAAACATAGAGATTATCTCAATATATTCTTCAGGCAAAGTTGAAAAATATTTGGTCTTACTAGGAGAAAGGCTTCCAACCTTTAATGAAACACCAAAACTAATGATGAAGCTGAAAGTTAAGTCTTAGTACATATCACTCTTTTCTATTTGTTGACATATGATTTTATCGGAAACCAAGATTGCAGCAACCTGTAGAAAGGTGGAAGTTCCACTAAGCCAGAAAAACTATCAACAAGCATTTTCAATTGTGAAAGATTATACAAATCATATGCTTCTAAATGCCCTATAAGGATACTTATGGCTGATTGAACAAATTGTGAATGAACAAATTATTGTTATGGCTGATTTTCACAGGTTGACATTGACGCAAGCAGAACGACATAACGCTAGAACTCAGTCAACAGTTAACGGCCCAGCGGAAAACAAGGAAGATTTGGTCATTGCTTCTTCGGTCAGTCTATATGTTCACAGTAGTAGTCAAGGAACGTGGCGAATGAATAGGAGAATCTCGCTGATATCTTAGCTATCTGCTTCCGGCATTTGTGGGATTGAGCGAGGCAGAAAAGACCTATATAAAGCACATAAGACCAAGAGAGAAAGGGTTACAAGCTACATACAATATTCCTACGCACAAAAGCATCCTAACTCAATCAGTGTTTTACAATACTTAGCATTTCAATTCCAGATTACAATTATTTACACTTGATTCTTGTACTTAGATCGATCATTCTAGGGTGTATTGATTGTCGTTCATCCTGAGCGTCAGTTGCATATAGTGGATTGGTGGACTCATATCCACGCGCGGTTTTTTACCCATCTTTTCCGCGTCACCATTTCCTTGTGTCATTCCCCCTTTGATTCCCCTTGCATTTTTACTCATAAAGTCGTTCAAATCTGGTTGTTGACGTCCCTATATTGATTTGTGTCGCTAAGGCAAAAATCTGCATAAACAATTTGGCGCCCACCGTGGGGCCAGCAGCCAGATCTTTCATCAATTCTTGTTAACGATCAAACATCATCACTCTCCATCCCAATGGATCCCAAAGAAATGCAAGCTGCTTATGAGAAAATGAAAGCTGAATGGAGCAGATGAAAAAGGACAATGATCGTCTGTCCTCTGAATTTACTTCTTCAAAAGAGCAAGTCCAAAAGTACAAGAAGAGTTGGCCTCGACCAAAGCGTCCACGCAACGAAGTTCCTAGAACATTGGCGATATCTCGTCAATGCACCGCCTCAGCGACGAGGAAAGCTCCGAATCTGAAGATCTTAAAGATGATGCCAAATTGAAAGACGGTGACACCCCAGAAGGTGAACCACCTAAAGAAGGCAACGTTATGGCTAAAAGAATGGCTATGATCGAGAAGCAGAATCGCCAGATGATGTGTCTCCTCTCTCAACTTCCCGAAGCTCCAACGCCAAGCATCGTTGAGCATCGCGACGGATATGCAGCGTCCCCGTTCGTGGAAGAGATCGCTAAAGCAGCCTTGCCGAAGAAGCTCAACCTTCCTATCCTGACGGCAACCTATGACGGATCTACCGATCCGACGTAGCACGTCGCCCAGTATAAGCAGCGGATGTGGCAAGCGTCCATTCCATGGCATTTAGTTGAAGCATGCATGTGTAAATCCTTCGGAGCGACGCTTACTGATCCTGCCCTGAAATGGCTCGGATCCCTCAAGCCAGGAAGCATCGGCAACTTCTCAACTTTGGTGAACAAGTTCTACAGCAAATTTGAAGGCAGTTGCAGCCTTGAAAAGCAGACTAGTGACCTATATGGCATCGTTCAGTAGCCAGGATAACCTATCCACGATTATTATAACCGTTTTAATAGAGAAATGATAGGAATTAAAGATTTAGATACTAAAATTGCTATTGAATGTTTCAGGAAAGGACTCATTCTCATATCCAAGATGTACAACCGTCTCACCAAGTACCCTTGTGCGACGTTTGAAGAAGTCAAATCCAGAGCTTTGGCCCAAATGCGGTTGGAAGAAGACGACGCGATCCTCAACACTATATCGACGCGTCATGTATCGAAAAGCTCAAGTGACCGCAAGACGTTCACTCCAAAAAAGCACAACTGGAGGCCTCATCCATACAACAGACCAAACCAGGAACATAGTGTTAACGATGCGTCGGAATGTGCAGGTACTGAAGCTAAGACTGATCCCAACGCCTATCCTGAGATCGAATCGTATGGCTTCTCGGTTGACGTTGGAGGTGTCGTCAACGATCTGACCAAAATCGGTGCGCCCGTCCGATGGTCAAGGAAGAGCGACTGACCAGACGTCCAAAAGGATCAAACCAAATGGTTTCAATTCTATCACGACCATGGTCACAGGACCGAGGATTGCATACACTCAGAAGAGAGTCGCTTTCATGTTAAACAAAGGACACCTACAAGATCTCCTCAGCGACAAAGGGAAAACGTCCTTCGACAAAAATCCCTCAAAGCCAAATCCACCTGCGTCTCCCACGCACGTCAAGGTAATTAATGTTATTTCTGGTGGGTCTGACGTGTGCGGACTAGCATATTCAGCAGCCAAATGGCTAGCAAGAGAGGGCTCCCCCTCGTCCAAAGTTCCTAAGTCTTGCAGGTCAGAGGACGAAAGAAAATTAGAGGCAATGTCCATCACCATTGATGACGATGACGTATGCGACGAGGAGCATCATGACGAATTGGTCATTTCTCTAACCGTCGGCAACTGCATGCTGCGACGCATGCTGGTCGATGCGGAAGCTCAGCCAACATCTTGTTCAAAAGCTCCTTAGAAGGTATGGGTCTTAATGACAGGGACATAGCGAAGAAATCAACAATCCTAGTCGGATTCAGCGGAGAAGCACAACAAATTGTTGGTGAAATCACCTTACCAACGTTCGCCAAAGGAGTCAATTTGCAAACAAGATTCAACGTCGTCGACTGTCCATCCGCGTACAACATCATCCTCGGCATGCCTTGGATCCATAAGATGAAAGCAGTCCCGTCGACGTACCATCATACGCTCAAATTTCCAACCAAGTGGGACGTCCAAGAGATCAAAGGAGAGCAAAAGGCCGCTAGAGAATGTTATAGTTCGTCGCTCAAGCCCTCCAAAGCGTCAATCTAGCAATTAACAAGCGGATCAGTGCCAGATGGGCCCGACGAACAACAAGTAGATGAAGTGGTGCTTGATCCAGCCTTTCCAGACCGTGTCGTTCGCATTGGAGCGACATTGTCGCCTGAACTTCGAAACCAGGTAATCGATTTCTTAAAAGCTAACCAAGATTGCTTTGCATGCTCGCATGAAGATATGACAGGTAGAAGCCCAGATGTCATCACTCATAAGCTAAACGTCGCTCCGGAGCACAAACCCGTCAAGCAGAAACGACGCAAGTTCGATCCTGAACGTAACTAAATCATAAACGACGAGGTTTAGAAATTGATCGACATAGGTAAAGTAGGAGAAGTTAAATATCATGATTGGTTAGCTAACGTTGTTGTTGTCGGCAAGAAAAATGGCAAATGGAGAGTTTGCATCGACTTCACGGATCTCAACAAAGTCTGTCCTAAGGATCCGTTCCCACTCCCACACATAGATGCCATGGTCGACGCGAAAGCAGGGCACGAGCTCTTAACGTTCATGGACGCATATTTCGGTTACAACCAAATTCTCATGCGTCCTGAAGACCAGGAAAAAACTGCGTTCGTCACCGACAAAGGTATTTATTGTTACAAGGTTATGCCCTTTGGACTAAAAAATGCAGGTGCGACATATTTGCGCTTGGTTAATCAGATGTTCAAAGACCAACTTGGCGACACGATGGAATTTTACATCGACGACATGTTGGTGAAATCGAAAAGGGCGAACGGCCATATACAACATCTGTTGGAAGCATTCGACGACCTCCGAAAATATGGTATGAAACTAAATCCAACTAAATGCACATTTGGAGTTGCCGCAGGAAAAAATTTAGGGTACATCGTGACGCAAAGAGGGATCGAAACGAGTCCTGACCAAATCAAGGCACTGATAAATATCCAATCACCAAGGAACGTCAAGGAGGTGCAAAAGTTAACAGGACGCGTCGCTGCACTCAATCGCTTTATATCAAGATCGTTCGACAAATGCCATCTATTTTATGACGTCCTGAGAAAAAACAAAGGCTTCGATTGGTCGGAAGAGCACGAAGACGCTTTGCAAGCACTCAAGCAATATTTAGCTACTCCACCTCTGCTATCCAAACCAAGTGACGGAGAGACGCTCCAACTTTATCTCGCCGTCAACAATGCGTCAGTCAGTGTTGTCTTGACAAGAGAAGCCGCAAATCAACAACTCCCAATTTACTATGTCAGTAAGTCTCTGTTAGACGCAAAGACCAGGTACTCTTCCCTTGAAAAACTTGTGTTGGCTCTAGTTACTGCTGTTAAGAAATTAAGACATTATTTTGAAACTCACATTGTCGTTGTCATGACTAACTATCCCATTAAAAGCGTCTTGCGTAGACTCGAATTGACCAGTCGCATGGGAAAATGGGCTATTGCGCTCAGTGGCTACGACATCAAGTATTTGCCCAGGACAGCAATCAAGTCGCAAGCCCTGGCAGACTTTGTGGCAGACTTCAGTCCAGAGCTCGAGAAGATAGCAGACGACGAAGTCGCTCGCATCAGTAACGTCATTAATGATGCTTGGATATTATTTGTTGACGGATCTTCTATTTTTCGTGGTGCAGGCCTAAGTGTTGTACTGAAGTCACCACAAGGGGACAAGAGAGTACAAGCCATATGTTGCGACTTCAAAGCGACCAACAACGAAGCTCAATACGAAGCGTTAATTGCAGGAATGACCCTAGACAATGACTTAGGGGCAAAAGTATTGAAGGTTTACAATGACTCGTTGTTGATAGTCAGCCAGCTCAAAGGAGAATTCGCTGCCAAAGATTCAAAAATGACGTTATACTTAGAGGTCGCACGAAATAAGAGTAAGACATTCAACCCTTTTGACATAATGCAGGTACCAAGAGACCAAAACACTCAAGCAGACAAACTAGCAAACTTAGGGTCATCCCTCAGAGACGCGACTTTCACTTCCGTCCCTATCATTCACCTCATGACGCCAGCAATAAGTAAGTATGAAGAAATTGCAGACGTCACTGTCGTCACAGTTGACGATGACGACCACACTACCATCGACAATATCGATCAGACGAAAGACACTATTCCCGAGGACACTGAGGTAAGTAGTAGTTGGACGCAACCTATTTTGAGCTATTTACTTAACAATGTACTTCCAGACGACAGAGCAGAAGCAAGGAGAATACGCTTCAAAGCGTCCAAGTATGTTATCATCCATGGAGTGTTGTTCAAAAAATCTGTCGCAGGACCATATTTGTAATGTTTGGAGAAACATCAATGGGGGCAAGTCCTACAAGATCTCCATGAAGGCACATGTGGAAACCATTCTGGTGGACGTAGCTTATCCAACATAGCACTGAGAATGGGCTACTATTGGCCAACGATGAAGCAAGACGCAATCAGGTACGTCACAAAGTGTGACAGTTGTCAGTGACACGCAGGTATGACGCATAAACCTTGTGAAATTTTACATCCAACTTTAACCCCTTGGCCTTTCATGAAATGGGGAATGGACATAGTTGGTAAGCTACCTCCAGCCCCTGGACAAAAGGTCTTTATGTTAGCATTAACAAATTACTTTTCTAAATGGATAGAGGCAGACTCGTTCCAACAGGTACGCGATAAGGAGGTAATCTCTTTTATACACACTAACATTATTTGCAGGTTTGGAGTACCGTCTAAAATTATATGCGACAATGGGTAGCAATTCATAAGTGATAAAACCAAACGATTCTGTGAAGAGTGGAACATCACGTTGCTAATGTCAACGCCCAGATATCCTCAGGCCAATGGACAAGCTGAGTCTAGCAACAAAACTGTCATAGACACGTTGAAGAAACGTCTCACAGCTAAGAAAGGTAAGTGGGCAGAAGCACTACCTGCAATTTTATGGGCAAATCGCACAATGCCACACACTGCGACCGGACAGACACCCTTCTCATTGGTGTATGGTTGTGAAGCGGTCCTACCAGCTGAGGTAAGCATTCCAACTGCCAGGTATGGTCTGATAACGGAACAACAAAATCGCGACGAACTGATCAGCGACCTAGATACCATAGAAGAGCTGCGAGACGAAGCGTTGGTGCGCATGGCAGCACAACAACAGATTGTCGCAAGGAGTTTCAATAAGAATGTGCAAAGCATTCATTGAAGGAGATTGGGTGTTGAGGAAGGTCTTCCAAAATACACAAGAACCAAACGTAAGTAAATTAGGTCCAAAATGGGAAGGTCCCTACCAAATCAGCAAAGTCGTTGGCAATGGCGCATACCAGTTGGTCCGACGCGACGGAACTATGATCCCACGCAGTTGGAACGCTGTTCACCTCAAAAAATATCATTTTTAGCTAAGTACTATGTGACATTTTACTTTCTTTGTGTTTTCAATAAGTGATGGATGTGTCGTCGCAATGTCGTTGAAGTGTCAATGGCGAAAATTACTTTGTGTTTCTTTTTCAGGGTTTTTTCCATCGTTTAAGAAATCAATAACGTCGTGACGTCCAGACGTGGCGATCAACGATTATTTGTTTCAATAAGTCAATTGGATTGACAAACACTTGTACACAACTTCAATAACGTCGAATTACTTAGACATCGCATATTGTAATAAACATAACAAGATTCCAACATCAGTCATGAATGAATGGCACCGTCGTAAGTATCAGATCTACTGGAATCAAGTAAGTAAGCATATTTTACGACTATTTGATTTTTTGTTCTAATGATACCTAAGTCATACGACAGAGAAAGGTTTTCAAAGCACCTGAAAATTCTACTTAGACGCCAGAAAAACGGCATGACACAAGTTCTAAAGTAACACTTGCATAAAATAAAAGTCGTACCATTCCCACGAATGGCCAAAAGCATAAGTTGTGGTCACTCCCATGAGTGACTCAAAAATTACATAAACATTATTATTCCCATGAGTAATCCAAAAAATTCATTGTTTCTAAACAAGGAAAGTTTAAAACGCAAAGGATAAACAGCTAAATAGTAGCACCGTCGGCAGGCTTATCAGAGGTCGACATCTCAGGAACTATGTCTCTGTTTGTAGGGACATTCTCTTGAGGGTCAGACGTGATGAAAGCAGCGCTAGAGACCGCAGTGTCCCCGTCTTTCGGGGCAGCAGCCAAGGAAGATTTAGCCGTCGTTTTTGCCCCTTCATCCGCGTCAATCAGCTCCTTCATGGACCAACCCACTTCAGGTACAGATCAAAGTCCTTGTGAGGGTCCCAAGAGGCAGTGTGACCCATCATGAACTGATACATCAATTTGGCCCTCATACGGGTGGTTATCTCAGCTTCAAGACCGTCGATTTCATCCTTCATGCCTGCGACGCGACCTGTGCCTGCAGCGTCTCCACCTCCCCAGTACGAGCCGTCAGAGCGTCCTCGACTTCTTTGATCTTTTCCTTCAATGCCTGTAGTTCCTCCTCTTTCTTCTTCGAACTCTCTTCAGTAGTAATGGCCCTTAGATTAGCTTTTTGAACTTCCAACTCCTTCTCTTTCAGAGATGCCTCACTTGTTGGCTTCTGATCAACGTCGACATTTCTTTCTTCGCTATCAAGAAGTTCTGAGAAGCCTGAGCGCGAGAAGATTATAGTTAAATAATTGCTAGAGGGAGAAGGTCAAAGGAAGAATCCGTAAGCGGTTATCATACCTGAAAGATCATTTCAAGACCATCCGACATCAGCCCCGGCATGGAGCGATCCCGCAGACGTTCTTCAGCGCAAGGGAAGAGAAACCTCTCCGCCTCAGGCCAGATCGACCTTTCCAACGACATGAAGTCGTTAGGGACTGTGACGTTGTAAGATGGACCCTCTTTGGGAGGAGGAGCACGGAACTCAGACTTCTGTATCTTTGCGTGAGGAGCTTCAATCTCATCATCATCGACGTTAACGACCACCTGTTCTATCTCAGACGTTGTCGGAGACGACAGCGCTGCTTTCACTGTCTCAGAGCGTTCAGTGCGTTCTTTTTCTCTCTTCCTCTTTTTTAAAGCCTCAGTGATGGTTGCGTTGTCCATAGATCCCCTTTGCTTTGATTGAGTAGAACCTGTCGCAGTGACAATAAGAGTGTCGTAAAATTGTCAAAAACGGTAAATATGAAGAATGATGAGCGACACGATTATCTGATGCCATCATTGAACAACTCCCTTGGTCGGTGTTTGTAACTTTCTTGTACGTCCGCTCTTCTGTGTTTATCTCAAAGAACTCCTCGCATTTTTGTTCAGAAACGTCTCGGTGTCCCAGCAGTCTTGGATTCAAATCTGCAGAAAAAATGACGTAAGGATAATGTTAACAACATGACGCTAAGAGAATTCTAAGGAAATTTCACAAACCTTCTATATTCCAGTCACTTCTAAGGAACTTTCCTATGTCTCCTAAAGACGATTTCTTGACGAAAATGTAATGGTTTTTCCAGCCTCTGTCGTTTGATTGCATACCCTCTACTAACGCGTTCATCTTCGCCTTGACGTGAAGCGTTAGACGATTCTTAGCCTTGACTCTCACTTCATAGCAGTATAGTAGATCTTGGAGGGTGAATGGGTCATCCCATGACGATGTGACTCTGTCCACAACGCTCAATACTCTCCACACCTGGGGCATCAATTGCCCAGGGCTTATTCCAAAGACTTGCAGCAAATCCCTAACTATGGGGGGAAAGGAAGCCTAAACCCAATTTTGAAGGGGTATTCGTAAAGAACGACCCAGTCGTCTGGACAGTCCTCAGGAAGTTCATCCGGTTTAGCATTCCTCAAGACAGTGCCAGTAGGCAAATATCCTAAGTCCAAAAATTTCATTAGATCATCTTCAGACACGGTGGATTGTTCATCGTCAACCTCAGACCTTTCCTCTACTATTTTCTCTTTCTCTTTCTTAAGCTTGGATTTTTCGTGAGCCTTAATGACGTTTCTAGCACTTCTTCTATTTGGAGGCCATTATTTCGAACTAAAGGAAATTCTTAAAGATGAAAGTAAAAAATTTCGAAGTTTACCTGATGAAGCGAGTACTTTCGGAGGAAAATCGCTGGAGGATTCTAGAGAAGATGGAGCTAGAAGTGAGTTTTAGAGAGGGAAAGTAAAATTACTTGGCGTGTTACAATGATCAAAGATGGCACATCTTTTTATACCGCTGTCATTATTGGCTAATGGATAGAAATTAATTATCAATCCATGGGTTATCTTGTGAATTTTTTTTATCTTTTCAATGACCTTTGGGTTATCTTTAGCTGAAGCATTCAATTTATTATTTATCTTGTGACAAATGTCCTAACAGAAGACAACTAGTTGTAACATGTGTTTTAATTACGCAGAGCACTTCTTTGAAGTGTTTCATGACTCTTGTTGTAATCTCCATTTCAACAATTGGGGGTAAATTGTTATGGTTGATTTTCACAGGTTGACATTGACGCAAGCAGAAGTGACATAACGCTAGGACTCAGTCAACAAGGAACGGCGCAACGGAGAACAAGGAAGACTTGGCCATTGCTTCTTCGGTCCGTCTATATGTTCACAGTAGCAGTCAAGGAATGTGGCGAATGAATAGGAGAATCCCGCTGATATCTTAGCTAACTGCTTCTGTAATTTGTGGGATTGAGCGAGGCAGAAAAGACCTATATAAAGCGCATAAGGCCAAGAGAGAAAGGGTTACAAGCTACATACAATATTCCTACGCACAAAAGCATCCTAACTCAATCAGTGTTTATAATACTTAGCATTTCAATTCCAGATTACAATTATTTACACTTGATTCTTGTACTTAGATCGATCATTCTAGGGTGTATTGATTGTCGTTCATCCTGAGCGTCAGTTGCATATAGTGGATTGGTGGACTCATATCCCCCCGCGGTTTTTTACCCATCTTCATTGGGGTTTTTCCGCGTCACCATTTCCTTGTGTCATTCCCCCTTTGATTCCCCTTGCATTTTTACTCATAAAGTCGTTCAAATCTGGTTGTTGACGTCCCTATATTGATTTGTGTCGCTAAGGCAAAAATCCGCATAAACAATTATCATGTCAATATGTTTAGTTCAGCTTGCAGAATGCTGCCCTGTAAAAGATAGAAACATAGTTCATATTTCAGCGTCCGTTTTTACTCTCAGGGATAGATTCAAACGATCTAATCATGGTCATGAGCTGAGTTGCCACATCCACCATAGTAGACCTAGTATCTTGTTATGTTGCTGTGCACCGGAGTGCAAGCTCTATTGATGCTCTTAGTTGCTTTTTGAGTTCTTCATTTTTAGTCAGTTTAGTTCTAGTGATTGCAGGGTCAATAATCTCTGTGATACACTTGTCTCCAAGACCGTTCTTAACCCACTCAACTAAAAGTGTCCTCTCATTACTGTCTTCTCGTGCTTCGAACGCAGCTTTTTTCCCTGTCAAGATCACAAGAAAAAACGCGCCAAATATATAGACATCTACACTCTCTACCACCCTGTTATTTCTAAAATATTCAGGGTCCAGTTAACCGAAAGTCCCTACTACTCTATCTTCCACATATTTTTCACCCTCAGGAACAGAAATAGCATAACTGAAGTCGGACAATTTAGGAGTATTATCCTTGCCGAAGTACACATTATATATCGTTAAAAGCCTATGGATTATAGGCCGATGAAAAGCAGTGTGCAGATAGGCCATAGCATGAGAGATCTCCCATGCAATTCTTACTCTCCCTCCAGTCAAGTGGTGAATTATCTTGATTCTTATCTCTGAATACTAGGTCCTCTATAGTTACATTTTCTACCCACTCAAAAACACAGACTGGATTATTTGTCTCCATACAACATCCAAGAAGCTTGTGCACGTTCTTGTGGGTGCTCATTTGCGCGGCAACCATAATTTCTTTAAGAAAATCAGGATCTATTACAGATCCTTCCTTTACCAACACAAATCTTCCATCCCATAAACCTTTATACCACTTATCTTCTGATCCCCAACAAGACATAGGTTGTAGTTCCAAAATTCATAGTGTTGAGTTCATGTACTGAAAAGTAGCGGACAGGGTTTGCTCTACCATGAAACAACGATATGCTTTTCTCTAATGCCAATGCTCCATTTATTATAAATTTTTCTATGCTGCCTTTGAAAATCATGTACTTGCCCCTTCCCTGCATCAACCAACAATATTGAACAATCAACAATGCAATTTTAGACCCAAAAAAACAACATTTCTAAGCTTGGTGCTTGTGTATTCCATACCATTCCATCTTCTTTTAGTCTCGATAGTACATCTTGTCTTCCATATGTTTCTAAGTAAACTGGATGCCTCATGAAAAATGCTCCTCATTTTCTTTCCCAAGCCAGATGACATCCTTTGCTTGCTTGAGAAAATGCTACTAAGAAGCTTGGACACTGTTTTACTCTATCAAAAGAAATTTACTGCGAATCTTAATTAATTCTGCTTCTGCATTTGCTCAAACAAATATTCAAGTTGAGTAAAACACATATACAAGATATCTTTCTTAAGGCTTCATACTAATGTCGTAGGTGAACTCATATATATACTATGTAACTGTTTGGGCTCAATAAATGGCCAGCCCAGTACCTCCGCCAAATCATCACGAGTTACCAGACACGTGGCAAAGTGGGCCCCATCTTGGAGTTGACCTAGCTCCAGGGTGTCTAGGGATACACAAAAAGGGCTGGAAAGGCGAATTGCCTGAAAAGGCAACACAACCATTGACCCCTGCAAAGCCCATCCCATCAATGTTACCTGTCTGGGAATTCGTAACACTATAAATATCACCAGTCTCATCAATGAACATGTATTGAATTCTGAACTAACAAACTAGAGCATCTCTCTCTAGACTTTCTCTCTCTACCTCAACTGACTTGAGCGTCGGAGGGGCGATCCCGGAACAACCCCCGGGGTAGTCTAACCTTGTCTTTCAGGTTTCCGGCGTACGGTCAACCAACTCAGACGAACGTTCTTGGGGGCCCACTCCAACTCAGCATACATCAACAATCCATAATTTCTAGACAGAGACAGTTGACAGGCTAAAGTCGTATCACCTAATCAAAAATAACCTAAGGTCCACTAACTAGTAGTCAGGGAAGTCAGGATCGAATCCACCGGGAGAAAGTTATACTATTGTATCTGAATTCTAATATTATACTAACTAAATTAGATGAAAATGATTGTGTTACTAAACTAAAACAAATAACAGAATTAAATACGAGGGAATGAATCAATTAATAAAGAACTAGGATTATGGATCACTATGCATACAATTCGGGAAATCAAAATAACAACTACCTAATAAGTCAATTAATCAAGGGCACATGTAATTTCTCTCGAACATTACCTCCCTCAAAGATCACCTAGCCGCTCTCGCATGGTCAAGGATCACTCTGCCTAATGATTGAAAGCCTATACGGTATCTCTCCTCTCGAAGCAGATTCAGTATTGCGATAGTAGAAATACAAATCAGGCCTAATTTATAAATCTAGCATGAACGATTCAATCACAGGAAACAATTGAAATATGAAATAATTAGACTAATCTATCAATCCCTCATTGCATACATAGATCCCCACAATCCTAGAAATAAAACTACTCACTCATATTTATGAAAACAATAACACAATCTATATAAAAATTCATACTTTGAAGCATTGCAAATAACTAAGAGATGAATCTAATCAATAACAGAGAGAGCAATAAAGAAGATTACCAAATTGAAGACTATATTGAACTTGCAAGTAATCCAAATGTTTGATCTTGAATCCAAAGCGAAAAGTAGTAAACTAGGGTTCTTGAATAATTTTCTAGAGAAAACTATGAAAAATAAGGGCTAAAACAAAGATCAATAAAAGATATTCTGATTTGGCTATTTATACTAAACCTAAAACAACTAGGAAAAGTCCATAAAAATAGCCCGGAAATCATTAAAATGCGCGTGCCGGCTAACCGCCCGATCGGGACAAGCATGCCCGATGAAATCGGGCTCAATAAACGAATCACTGTCCACAATGACCAGCGCCCGATGCAATCGGGCCAGACCCGCCCGATGTCATCGGGTCGCATAACTCTCCTCAGCAACGCACACAACAGCACCCTCAAGACGCCCGATGAGATAGGGCCGAACCGCCCGATCGGGCTTCAGCAGCGAAATAACGACAGGGCGAAGGCGCCCGATCGAGCCCGCATCAAAACTTCCAAGTGTCTATTGTGGGCGCCCGATCGGGCTAGGCCGCCCGATGGGATCGGGCCTGGGGCACTTTTCTTCGTTCTTGGCTCCAAGTGCCAAGTCTTCAATTCTTCTTTTGCTCAAGGGTCCCGGAAAGTGTCATCGGGACCTTGGAACTCAGCATCAAACCTCTCCAATCCAGTGTAGCGGTTATATAATAGTAGAAAATAGGGAAATAATTCCCTAAAACCTCAATTCAACATAAAGCAGAAAACCACAACTAGATGGAGAAAGTTAGCACAAAATGGCTCCTAAGAGCACCATTGACATCCTTTTTAGCTTATAAGTCGGGGAGAAAACTCTATATAGAACCATAACATCAACAGTTTGGCACCGTCTGTGGGGAAGTTACAAAAAAAGTTGCTTCGCCACCACTCAGCAAGATTCACCTCATTGTTACTTAGCAATGGCCCCGACCAAGAACACTCGCTCTAGACCCCAGCCTTCAGCACAGGCTCAGAGGTCCGAACGAGCGCCATCGCCCTCTCACCATCGGAGGTCCGAGCGAGCACCTTAGCCTCCCCCCCATCGGACCCCGACCGTTCAGACTATCAACCCTAAAGAATAACAATCCAATGAAAACCGACCTGCTCCCTCTCAACAGTTGCAACAAGTCGACCCCCAACCCTTGTTCGCGGCAGATATCACCCAGATAGCCACTCAGCTTCAACAGACCTTGCAACGCATCATAATGGATATGCTAGTAACCTTGCAGCAAGGACGGGTTCAGCCCAATCCTAGGGAGCAAGCATTGGTACCTTCTCTAAGGGAGGAGCACAACCCCCGCTCTGTCCATGGTCAGCCTAGCCGGCAACGATCTGGAGCGAGGGAACACAGCCAACATGATCGGCAGAGATCTAGGCAGGGAGAAGATGAGTGTCACCCAACTAAGGGGAGATCCGCTAGGCATGGGGAAGAGACCCATGTCTCCAAATCACCAAGAGGTGATGTCGGACGCAAGCCCGAGGACGCCCAACACTTCCTCAATCAGAAACACCTCAGCAAGGGGTATGACGCCAAGTACATTCTAAACAAGAAAGCCGCTCAGCGAGAGGGGCATGGGGACTCAGCCAATCTAGACCCCCTCGGATCAATAGTGGCGCCCTCAAATTCATGGTCCCATTCAGCCAAGCAATCCTGGAAGCATCTAGTCCGGGAAAAATCAAAACACCAACCATTGAACCATTTGCGGGCCTAACCGACCCGGATGATCACATGGCCACATACAAAGCTCAGATGAGCGTTCAGACCAGCTGCGAGGCTACCTGGTGCCGCTTCTTCCCCACAACACTGAAGGGACTCGCCCTAAACTGGTTCCAAGAACTGCCCGCCGGAATCATAACCGACTTCTCAGTACTTGAAGACCTATTCATTCATCAATTCGTTGCGAGGAAAAGGCAGAAGAAAACGAGCCTCCATTTGATGGCGGTCAGAAAGGAGAAGAATGAGAGTCTAGCCGACTACATCAAAAGGTTCAACGAAGAGTCGCTGAAAGTTTCAGACCTACAGGATGCGGTAGCATTCGCCACCCTGATGTCCGGACTTCAACTCGGTCGGTTGAGATGGTCTTTGGCAAAGAATGAAGTAAAAACCTTCTCCGAAGCAATGAGTAGGGCTCAGAGATTCATCCAGGCGACAGACATATGTCGCCACTTGGATGATGGAAGTAAGAAAAGGAAGGAAGAAGGAAATCACAAGGACCAGTGCTTGTACCCCGAAGATCCTCTTTCAGGGCCCTCATCAGGGCAGGAAGGGGGAAACAAGTATGGTTACCTCCCTTCGGATCTAAGTCAGGGAACTCCGGATGGCCTGAAGTCGACGACTCGCCTTCCTCCCTCGGCATAGCTACCCTAACTACACCATCAGACAAGTATCGGTCTAAGAAACTCCTCGAGGAGGGATAGGCTAGGGACACCTCCCAAGGGTAGGGAATGATGCCCTCGGCCTCCTCCTCCACTTGCGATGGAAAACTCGGGAGAGAGACCGCATCGGGTACAGCCGAGGGTCGGGAAAACTTATTAAGGTTGACACCAACGTTATTCCTACCCCCCTCACCTCCTCGGACAGTTTATAGAGAGGTGAGGATGGGAGGTCACCGACTCGGACGAATCTCCCATTATTTATGGACAAGGGAGTCGACCGAGGTTTATTGAAAGAAAAGAAAAGAAAATTAAAAGGAAATCAGAAGCGTACCTGGTCGGATGAAGAGCTTGCAAAGACTGAACTTGAAAGTTGAGAGAATTTGGGGAACTTTTGAGAAAAGAAAGATGGGCAAATGAGCAAATGATCCTGTTTTCTCTTTCTTCATCCGTATATATAGGCAAATATCGGGGAAAGCGCCACGACAACCTCCCCACGTCACTCAAGTGGGCTTTTTTGGGAGGCCAACTGGACCTATTTATCCCACCACATGAGGCCTCAAGAAGATAAATAGACAAAACTCGCCCAGTAATGCCTAGTCAGACCTTGACTAAAGGAGACCCAAACTCCCCAAGAATCTAAGTCTGCCATGTGGCATTTGGAGTCGAACGCATCCGCTCGGACCAAAAAAATGCTACCTCTTCCTCCGATGAAAACACTAAGTACCGATTGGCACCCACTCGGACAGCATGGAGCTCATTAGCCCCTCATTCGAGTGGCGTCCGGCCCACTCAGTCAATAGGAGATCCTTTCTCCTTTGCCAAGCCACTTTCATACTTAGCCAAATATGGCTAAGTACCAACTGGCACCTACTCGGACAGCATGGGGCTCATTAGCCCCTCATCCGAGTGGCGTCCAACCCACTCAGTCAATAGGATATCTCTTCTCCTTTGCCGAGCCGCTTTCATACTTAGCCAAATATGGCCAAGTACCAACTTGCACCCACTCGGACAGCATGGGGCTCATTAGCCCCTCATCCGAGTGGCGTCCAACCCACTCGGTCAATAGGAGATCCCTTCTCCTTTGCCGAGCCGCTTTCATACTTAGCCAAATATGGCTAAGTACCAACTGGCACTCACTCGAACAGCATGGTGCTCATTAGCCCCCCATCCGAGTGGCGCCCGACCCACTCGGCCATTATGAGATCCCCTCTCCATTGCCGAGTCACTTTCATACTTAGCCAAGCATGGCCAAGTACCAATTGGCACCCGCTCGGACAGCATAGGGCTCATTAGCCCCTCATCTGAGTGGCGTCCGACCCACTCGGTCAATAGGAGATCCCTTCTCCTTTGTCGAGCCGCTTTCATACTTAGCCAAATATGGCTAAAGTAACAACTGGCACCCACTCGGACAGCATGGGGCTCATTAGCCCCTCATCCGAGTGGCGTTCGACCCACTCGGTCAATAGGAGATCCCTTATCCTTTGTCGGGCCGCTTTCATACTTAGCCAAATATGGCTAAAGTACCAACTGGCACCCACTCGGACAGCATGGGGCTCATTAGCCCCTCATCCGAGTGGCGTCCAACCCACTCGGTCAATAGGAGATCCCTTCTCCTTTGCCGAGCCACTTTCATACTTAGCCAAATATGGCTAATTACCAACTGGCACCCACTCGAACAGCATGGGGCTCATTAGCCCCATATCCGAGTGGCGTCCGACCCACTCGGTCAATAGGAGATCCTTTCTCCTTTGCTGAGCCGCTTTCATACTTAGCCAAATATGGCTAAGTACCAACTGGCACCCACTCGGACAGCATGGGGCTCATTAGCCCCTCATCCGAGTGGCGTCCAACTTACTCGGTCAATAGGAGATCCCTTCTCCTTTGCCGAGCCGCTTCCATACTCAGCCAAATATGGCTAAGTACCAATTGGCCCCTACTCGGACAGTCTGGGGCTCATTAGCCCCTCATCCGAGTGGCGTCCGACCCGCTCGGCCTGTTGAAGACCCAACAATGAAAGGTCGGTCGGCCTAAAAGAAACTAATTGAAAGGTTTAAAGGTTCTTGTTCCGCCACGGATGCACGCCACCGGGTCGGACCGCAGTGATCCCACCTCCATGGCGTAGGGCTAATTGTTTGGGCTCAATAAATGGCCAGCCCAGTACCTCCGCCAAATCATCACGAGTTACCAGACACATGGCAAAGTGGGCCCATCTTGGAGTTGACCTAGCTCCAGGGTGTCTAGGGATACACAAAAAGGGCTGGAAAGGTTAATTGCCTGAAAAGGCAACACAGCCATTGACCCCTGGAAAGCCCATCCCATCAATGTTACCTGTTTGGGAATTCGTAACAATATAAATATCACCAGTTTCATCAATGAACAGGTATTGAATTCTGACCTAACAAACTAGAGCATCTCTCTCTAGACTTTCTCTCTATACCTCAACTGACTTGAGCGTCGGAGGGGTGATCCCGGAACAACCCCCGGGGTAGTCTAACCTTGTCTTTTAGGTTTCCGGCGTACGGCCAACCAACTCAGGCGAACGTTCTTGGGAGCCCACTCCAACTCAGCATACATCAACAATCCGTAATTTCTAGATAGAAACAGTAACTCTTATCTCTCCAGTACTGTGGGACTTGATATGTACACCCAACATTTAGATCCCATCCCACCCATTCAAGATAATCGAAGCATTCATATCAACTGAAATGGCTTAATAAAATAAAATTAAAAAAAAGGCATGTAATGGTAGGATTAAAATCGACTGATAAAGAAGAAAATGGTGCACTGATAAAATGGTGGAGTTATCAAATAAAGAAATAACATTCAAGAGAATCCAATCAGCAATTTTTGCGAGTTTTGTTCTGTAATTTTCAGAGAGATTTAAAGCATTACATCAGTCTCTCCACTTCACTACAATTGTACACGGGTGAGACACCCCATATGTACTTTTTTTTTGGGCCTCCACGGGGACCCTTGATATGAAGGACCCTACTGAACCATCACCTCTCGCAGGTGATCTAGGTCAACGCTTGAGAGTAGGAGAGATATAAGGGAATTCCTACTCCCAAACACGAATAGGTAGTGGGGTTCGAACTTGTGACCTCAAAGTCACAAGGTGAGTTCCCCACCACCTCCACCAAGCAAGCTTGGTTATGTTTCATAATACTTGTAACATTTTTTTATTGGCCAATTTGTATACAAAGAAACTTTATTATAATATCTAAGCACATGGGTCATATTTCACCATATCTCCTCCTCCTTGATTTATGTGTGATTTGCCAATGTTGCATGTATAAAGAAACAGAGGAGATAGTATTTTCCAGTGTTTCCCTTTTTCCGTTTGTGGTGTATTTACTAGATATTTATGTTCGGTAAAATTTATGTATAGTTTTATGAAAATCTTTTGATATATAAATTAAACTTTCATCTTTAATATAACTATTTAAACAATTAGCATTGGTTAAAATTTTAAATCGGAATGCTAATAGATTGTATTTGATAATTCTCCCTCTCGTTGTGAGGATTATCTCCATCAATATGATGGTTCTATCTACTCTAGCCCTGAAAGTCTATTTGTTTTTCATTTAAAAGATTGAAGTTGTAGGAAATCGAACTACTTGGTTGAAGATCAAGAACATCAAGATAAAGCTCAGATTTCAATTTACTGTAACATCAAGCATAAATGATGTTGAGTCATCAATTTCAAATACGATTGGAATATTACCATATATCAAAGCGGCTCAAAAACATTTATACTAGTAAATTTGGTGAAGAATATTATATTGATGTTTTAGATTATCTTCTACACAAGAATTATTATTGTTGTGGATGTCGTATACAATTTATTAATAATAATTTTACTATTTCCTTCAAAAAAAACTCATATATATATTTTCATGGTATTAAATTTTTTTATAAATTTTATTAATTAATAATTGAAAAAATAATTGCCAAAGTTGTGTTTTGACAAGGGTAATAATTAAAGTGGTACACCTATTAGAATATAGAGATTTATTAAAAACAACATAAGTATGTTTTGAAAATAACTTTCCTGGTGAAAATTTTACCCATAAAAGTCCTCCTTTTGTGTGTCATATTCAATCAAGTATTTCAGGACAGGAATAACTAATAGAATGTAATCCTTGAAAACTTTTGAGGGGGCAAAATTATAGTACTACGATGACAATATTATTATTAGCTCAATTGAAGGGCAACTAAACAAACAATTAAAAAAAATCTATGTTATTCATCGGACTTTTTGGTTCCAAATGCAATATAATTAACACTTATATCATCAGATAAAAACCATTTGCCAGACAAAGGATTGTACACAAAACCAGCCATCTCTTGGACCTGGAATGAGCAAAATGTGAGAGTATATCAGGGTTAACGCAAACGAGGGGTAGGGGAATATGCATTCAAGGAGAAAATACTAAAACTCATAACGGGAAGAGAAATCACTAATCATTCAACTTACAGTAACAGAAGTTCGTTGAAGGATCAACACGAGTTCCTCAGGTGTAAGAAACTTTGACCATTCATGCGTACCTTTTGGGAGCTGCAAACAATGACAAGTCCAGATCAATATGCATAGATGTAGGGGAACAATATCTAAAGTTTACCAAAAACAACTTATAACATATATGCATACTAATTTTGAAGAACTATATTCTGATCAATAATTAAGTTACCAAAAGAAGACAGCTGATCAATAACCATCAATCTCCGACTGAAGTGCAAATTTAGAATTTGAAAAATTAATTGGACAGATATATATTGGCATCAGTTGCAGGAAAGCTCAACGATAGGTCACTATAAATCTAGTTTATATGACAAAAGAGTGAAAGACCCCTCATCTCTTAAAATGTAAGCTTGCCCTCTTGTTACTGGTTGACGTGATCAGTAAATTTACAGCATGGTCCTCAATCTTCAATCAGACACCAAAAAAGATAGTTATACCTAGGCTGTAAGGAGCAGGATCCCAAGAAAAGGTAAAGAGCTGTATGGCATAGTCTTGATGGAAAACATAATGTCAGTGAGCCAGAGCTCGAGACTTGGACATACTAATTCATCCATCCCCTGTGAGGGTTTTCTTTCCTTCTAATTGTAACATAGAAGATTTCTAAGGTAAAGATGGGTCTTCAGTGGAAAGAGTAACTTTTTACAGATACAGGATGACTTCTGTGATTAAACTTTAAGCAAATGGGTGAGTTCCAAAGGAATATGGGGTGAGACGTAGATCTTAATGAGAAATCAAGACTGACCATCTTACATCATTCACTCATCTAGTTCTAGAATTTACAATTTAGATCACTTAAAATTGGTAAGCAACCGTAATTAGTAAGCAAGATGCTCCAAAGCCGAGGTGTGACATGAAGAGCCACACATAAACTGGAAGATGAATACATTTTTGTAAAATTGCTCGTTCATTCTCTACATCCTGTTTGTGAAGGGATGCGTTCCAAGGAGCACCAAAACGAGGAAAGATACTCCTTTTTTTTTTTTGGGGGGGTGGAGGTGGGAAGGGGAAGGGAGAGTGAGGAGGGGAAACATGAGCATGCGCCTTGTGCATGCAAGGTGTGCCTCATTATATAACTGTCAATGATGCTAGCACCTTCATTCAACTTAGCAACAGTCAGCAACTCAACCTATAGGCCAACAGAGCCATACCCAGTGAAGGATGTATTCTGCAACCACGATGGTAGCAGCATAAGCTCTCATAGTGCGATTCACTGTCGAAATCACAGTTGCTCCATTGGGAACAGTTAAGGCTGCAAGCGACTTGCAGAATTCAGCAGGATCTGCCACATGTTCAATCACCTATAGAGAAAAAATGCAATTAGAGCCAAAGAACACAGGAAATGAACTTCCTTCCTAGAAAAAACTAGACAGAAATGGCTAAATATTCAATCTTCAATAGACTTTGCTGTTCACCAACACTTTGTCCATAAGGTGCGTCCATCTTTAGCATCTACATCCCTTTCATCACATATTCCACTCTCCTAAATTCACAAAATAAAAGATCCATTCCATTTATAAGACCAACTATCTTCTCTTGTCTATCACTTTTCTATAAAAGCTTTCCTATCCAAAATGCATTCCATACAGAAGTTGTAAGCAACTACTTAAAGAAACAGAATTGCCACATGTCGCCCACACACCCCAACACCCCCTCCCCAAAGAAAATGAAAAACCAGGGGGGAGTAATCATTTAGCTTTCTAGAAAAAAGAACTGGATGTGTTGAATAGAAAACATACACGTTGTCCAAAAAAAAAATTTGCCACATTGTCTCAAACCTCGTAATTAAAGACTCACCATATTTCACCAAAATACACTTATTACATTCTGTCCTCACCTCTCTCTCTCCATCACTAAAATCAAGTGAAGATATGTTAGAAAAGCTAAACATAATCCTTTTTCTATTTTAAGAACTACAACAAGAACGATAAAATCGACAGGAGGGGGTGGAAACAAGTTGATTTCTTATCCCATGTTCCTTTGCACTTATTAACAAGTTTTTCATTTCATTTCATTTCGGTCCAGTCCAGTCCAGTCCGAAAGAAACAGGGCCCTTAGTATGAGTGAACCAAAGAGGATTCAGCACTAGTTCCCAAATCCCAACTGCCTGATATCGTCTCTTAGCTTCTTCAAATTAGTGCTTTAAGTTAATATTAAGGCAAGCTGGTTATTTTGCGAACTCATCCTTCGTGTCCAATACAACCTCATGGATCTATGTTTTCTACACAGAAATATATTACGAAATCAAATATTCCACACAAATATTACCTCGAGAGCAGTGACTAATGACTCAAGGAAAAGTAGGTAAATGGAAAGTAAATAGAAGTAGACATATTCAAAATTAAATTTATTGATAAATGACTGTAGAAACAACATACTAATACTATCATGGAGTTCTTTTTAGTTGCAATGTGTCCTTTTCATGATCTCCAAAGCATAACTTTGACCTTTGACATCTTCAATTAAGCATTAATAAATATTATGAAAGTTAATATTTGAAAATATGCATTGAAAAATCTCACATGATCCAACACGATAATATTATTTTACTTATATTTGTGAAAAAATGATGCTTAAAGTTTGATATGTTTTACTCGTAAAAAAGCATATGCTACAACAATATAATTAAAACAAAAACCTGGAGGAAGTATGCAGCTTTGCAGCCTAATTAGAATCTTAATGAAATTACACATACCTCTAAAGCAAGCACCGCATCAAATTGTCTCTGTTCTTCTACCAGGTTTTCTGTTGGATAAAATTTCTGTGAATTTCACATATGTACATGCAGACATATTTTGAGGATGAGCAAATCTAGCAGTTCAAGCTCCATTCTAATATAAATGGTGAAGTAGGAAAATGATCATGCAGCAGGTCATTAACTTCTTCAAATAAATAAGAAACTTGGATATCATTAATAAGAACGCGGCACTTGGTTAATCACAAAGTTTACCTAGAATGAGAAGGAGGCTCAGTCAATACAACTTTGTCTTTTCTCTAGCAAAGTATACAAGACAAAAACTTTTGACCCACTTGAAATTGATTTGCTACGAGATCTATATATACACAACCTTTTCTTACGCAGAATTTCCCTCCTCTCTTCTCCTCTTTATTGCCAAAAAAAAGCCTCCTCTTCCAGCAAAGAAACAATCCATCAATGTAAGTCCAAACATTTGGGCCTATAAGGAAAGCCACGAACCCCAATCACATATGGTCTCTTACATTGAATATGAGTGTCATTCTAAAGTTCTTTTTTATTTTGGAAACCAAACTAGGTGCAATATTAACATCTTCAACTCAATAATTTAACCACTTCCCGTAATATATCACTTCACGCTCATTTAAACTTCAAATGCAATATCGTACCCAATTATTATGAAAAAAATAGTTGAAGTGAGCAGAACAGTATCAAATTCAATTCATTTAAAGCCATCAGTCCTCAACAATTCATGTCTGAAGCAGGTTTATGATTTTCCATAATTAGTAAGGCATTGTTACCTAATTTGTAGTACAAGAATGTGCAAGGACATGCAATTCGCTACCCACATTTATTAAATCAGCCAAAACGTATAGCACTTGTAACAATCTGCCTTTTTCACATCATAATTCGTGGGAGGAGCGAATTAGGTAGATAGAGAGCCACAGAGGACAGTGATATAGACGGAGTTCAACAACAAATCTTGGTTATCTCCTCCACAAGACATTTCACATACATAGTATGATTTCATAGCTTGGTTGTATGGGAATGGAGAATTACATAAGAGCGGTTTTGCTAGTTTTAGGGCTATATGTGTTCATTAAAGGAAAACAAATAAATCTGATGATTAGTTAACTGAGGGACTAGATAAAGATAAGGCCCAGGTTCATAACTCTAATTATGTGATAGGACTCATAGGGGTCTCTACTGAGGCAGACAGGCAATGCATCACAAACATAATCTTGATACCTAATACGAAACGATTTAACGAAATCAGTGAATAAAATACTAGAATAATAAAAATTTAGTATGCATATCAATTGTAAGCTACAGTTATGACATGGATGTAAAACCTTGCAGCGATTCAGAAACTAGATACAATATATACATCCACTTCAAAGCAGAAAATCAGATATATACAGGAAAAAAGTTCAAGTCATACATTAGACAACAGAAGATACAAGTGGATAGAGGGTATTAAAGGGTGGTCTAGTGCCCAAGTACTAAATTAACGACTGATCTACATAGCAGGTGGCAAAGATCCAACTTCGAAGACATACCAGCTGTTGTGCAAAGATATTCAATGGATGAAGTGGCTGGATCAGATTCCTGTGTATATGAGAATGTCAAAAGGTTTACTAAAAAAAAGAAGGAAAAAAAAAGAGGATAGCAAAAACAAACATAGACCAAAACGACTTCTATTGCGGCCTTACCCTGCAATAACAGAAAACTATTTCCAATTGACCCTTAATCTCATTCACAACCCTCAACCCAATACCTTTTCTGATAGATATTGCAATGGAAGAATTAGTCTATAGAATCAGTCAACACGGTATGCACAAGTAACCAATTCCTGGATAGCATACGGTCTTTTACCGAACTTCTACAACTATAATGGTGATGAATAATGATTACTTGTTGTGGTCTAAAAGATTCCGAAATCTGTACATACATACATATACAAACACATACGTGTGTGTGCGCGTGTGTGGGTGTGCGTGTGTGGGTGCGCGCGTGGGTGCGTGTGTGGGTGCGCGCATGGGTGCGTGTGTGCGTGCGCGCGTGTGTGCGTGTGTGCGTGTGCGTGCGTGTGTGGGTGTGTGTGTGGTGTGTGTGTGGTGTGTGTGTGGGTGTGTGTGTGTGTGTGTGTGTGTGAGTGAGTGTGTGTGTGCGTGCGTGTGTATATGTATATGTATATGTATATATATTTTTTTTTAATAAGGTAAGATGAAGTCCCTTGCAAGTAGGGGGGAAATTGGGGATCCCTCCTTGCAAGGGGTGATTGGAGGTGATGCCAACACCACTAGGCTATCACCTGCTGCTCATATATGTATATGTATATGTATATGTATATGGATGTATGTATATATATGTATGTATGTACATATACATAGGGTGCTTGAGAACAGAATCCCCTTACCGTGAGAACCATTTTTAACATGAGCAAAAGCTTCTTAAAATGAGCAACAAGTGCTTAAAATGAGCAAAAACTACATAAAATGAGCAAACATTGCTTCCAAATTAGTTGCAACATTACTTAATTTGGTAATAGGTTCTCTATCTCTCTTCTCATTACATGGGTCTCTCTTTTTATTTTTCGTTATCTCTTTCCCATCTTTTAAACTTGTGCCTTCTTTCCATGTTGCAACTAATTTGGAACATATGAAGAATTATATATAACTATTGATAGTTGATACATCAGTGCCACTAAAAGATCTAGCTAACATAACGTATAGAAGAGAGCTAATTTTTCTTTGGGGACCTTATTGATCTTATTCAGTATTGAAACCCTTTGTAGTACTTTTCTCGTTTAAGGCTTCCCTCACAAAAGTTTACAACCAATAGATACACGTCATACAAGCTAGCTCCTCCCAAAGCTCAGTGAAAACAATTTTAAATACTCAAACCAACTAATCAGATGTTGCATGCAAAAAGATGTTCACATACCATTCGAGAAAACTGGAAGGCTAGAAAGAAAGCAGCAAGTGATAAAGAAATAGGCAGTGCCATACTTTCACATTGCAAACAAGAAAATCAACAAATCAAGATTCAAGCAAAAAAAGCCACAAGTTTCATCCCCCAAATTTACTGAAAAGATGAGTACGTACAGCATGAAGACGCGCAATTTTGATATTTTTATCCACTGCATCAACTCCAGTCACTGTAGCTCCCATTCGAGCCAACGGCTGTATGAATTAAATAGTCATAAATCAATTACAAAAAAAACAATTATAAAAGATAAGAGTTGCTGAACCCAGCAGCTTGCTTCATTTATCATGAATTTTGAAGCGAAAGCACACTAACAAACATTATAAAGGTTTTTGGCATGACAGATGCCAGGGTAATTGTGTGTAAGATGATATTATCTAACTTTAAACAACTGAGTGGAATTATTAAAATTTATATTTTTCTTCAACATGAAGAATGGGATGTTTTTTATTGCTTATTATAATAAGTCTACTAAATACTACTTCCTCTTATCCAAAATATAAGTTGTTTAAGCAATTTTCACACATGAGAGAGAGAGAGAGGGGGGGAGGGGAATAGAACCATTTCTTATGCTGAAAACTGAAAACAGTAACATAAAATGAGCAAAAACATAAAATGAGCAAAAACGTAAAATGAGCAAAACACATAAAATGAACAAAAATTTGTAAAGTGAGCATAAACATAAAACGACCAAAAACATAAAATGAACGAAAGTTTGTCAAATGAGCAAAAGTTTATTAAAATGAGCAAAAGTATCTTAAAATGAGCAAAAACATGAAATGAGCAAATAACATAAAATGAACAAAAGTTTCTTAAAATAAGCAAAAAAAGTCTGGTTTTCAATTTTCAACTTAAGCCTTGTTTTATTGGATCTATATATATACATATGTATATATATACATATATATATATATACATATATATATATTTTAGAGAACAAAAATCGTCAAATCTAGTTGAAATTGTGGTAAAGTGGCAATTTCATGCTCCAAAACAAACACTTGCAAACATTGAAAATTTTCTCACTTTTCAATACTAACAATGCAATCAGCTCAGACATCACCCTAATTTGGTATCAACTTAATTTTCAGGTTTTCATGTACCAAAATTTGATGGTCTACTAACTCTAACTGTTCACCTAGCATAAACTCTCCCCTGGTTCCCTACCCACAGCATTCTCTCTACATATATAATCAAGTGCCTATATCACCCTCCTGCCAAAAAAAATGAGAAAAACAAGGATAAGCAGCAAAGCTGTAGTCGACAGACAAGCAAAGCAAATGAGCAATGCTAAAGTCTGATATACCTCTGACAATATTCCTCCTCCACAGCCGACATCTATAAAATTCAGCCCTTCGAATGGCCTAGCACTTTCTGGATTTTTTCTGAATCAAGTAAACAAAGGATCTTATTCAATAAAGGCATCATAGAAAATTATGACTATGAGCACAGACCATTTCAGTTTCCCTTTCTTTTTCTTCCTTCTCCTGTTCTCTCTAAATTCAACAAACACTTTGCCAGGAACTTTGAGTATAGTCATTGAGCAAGGAGAAACAGAAAGCAGAACAGCAGAAACGAAAAAAAATATTCCATTTCAAAGAAGAAACAACCACCTGAAATGATGGCAAAGCGTGGAACGTATGAAGGCAAGCCTTGTGGGATTTAAAGCATGCAATGGTTTGAATGGTCCTTCAGCATCCCACCTAAGTGTAACATGGTATACTATATTACAATTACCATTATGCATCAATCTTAATTGTTATAAAAACATATATATTAAGTCAAATCTTGAACAGACAAATCATCAGTACATAGACTGTTCACATAAAAAAAAACAATGTCGTCTGGGCAGCATCTCCTTGAGAAACTAGATTCCCGCCACATTTATGAGCAAATATGAACATGTTACCTAATATTTACAGACTTTGAGCAAATGGCTGTAAGCCTGTTAACTCACATAAGTAAATCAGATAATAACAAACACACACGCACAAATGAGACATGATACACAATCTATTCCTTAAAGGATGCATGATTTCATTCTGACGAGTAACATAATATTTGAACACTCTGCCTCACTAAGAAAAAACATATAGGCATTTGCATTACTCCAGAAGGTGAACTTCCTTAAAAAAAATGGAAACTCTAAAGAGCCATATGCACACCAAATCATTCCCAAAAGACAATCCTCATCAATATTACATGCAATAATATTGTGACTAGCAAACTGTAACCAATGGCTTCACTGAATGCCTCCAAGAAACCAAATTCGTGATTGGCTAGCTCTACATTAGAGCTATTCTAAAGCCAACCCCACAAATATTCACTGGATGAGAACAGAGTCATGTTTGAAAAAGAAGATGAATCTTGAACTTAGCTTATGGGAGTTCATTTAGATTGTCGGCTTCCATATATAAAGTCCCTTATGAGATAGGGGAATGTCAAAGAGGTGGAAGCTTGAGCTAAGTGAAAGGATGCCTAAACGGCTAAACCTTAATTGAGAGGAGAGGATGAAACAAGCCTCAATAAGAGAGATCAGCTAAGATTGTGTTAAGTCTGGATATTTTGTGAAGTCATTCCTAAGAAATTACTTTTGTAATTTCAGCTCCATAAGATGTAATTAGAACATGTTTGGTTCAACATTTTTGGGCTCTAAGAAATGGAAAATATATTCCCTTTCTTCTTGTTTGATTCAACCTCTATTCAATCGATTACCATTACTTAGTGGTAGACCTGGTTATCGGGCGGGTCGGCCAGAGTCGATGCGGGTCGATAGCGGGTAGGGTCATAAAGGGTCACTTCATAAGGGGTCGCTAGCGGGTCGGGTCAATGCGGGTCCGATAACGGGCCGATAATGGGCGGATCGACAACCGAGTAAAAAAAATAATGAACGGAGAGAGACAAAAGTGAGTATAATTAAATAGGAATCCATACATGTAATTATTTTTACAATATCTAATATATTTTTCAAAATTATTGGGATATTTTATCGGCCCTATAATGCCCCTGTCCAATGACCCTGTCCATTAAAGCCCTGTCCAATAAAAGCCCTATAAATTTGACCCTAACCCTTTAGCCATTGGGCTACCCTGTCCAATAACCAGGTCTACTTAGTGGTAATAGATTCCCCTAGTTTTTTACCTTCCTTCCCCCTCAAGTAACAAAATCCATTTGTTGGTGGTAATGATTTCCTTTCCCTTTCCATTCCAAAGGTTGAACCAGACACCCAATAAAGGTAACAAGTTTTGTTGCCATTAAAAAGTGAACCGTATTTCTCACTTGTTGTTTGCTGATGATAGCTTGTTGCATGCTAGAGCAACTATGGAGGAAGTGGACAAAAACTGAATATGGAAAAATCTGTGGTATCTTTCAGCCGAAGTGTTGAACTTGATAAGAAAAATTTGCTCCTGGAGAGATTGGATTTTAAGACAGTGGAAGATCATGATAGGTACTTGGGTCTCCCTACATATACAGGAAGACCTAAGAAGGAAGTTTTCCAAGCTATTCAGGAAAGAGTTTAGAAGAAGCTAAAAGGGTGGAAAGAAAAATTTTTATCACAAGCGAGAAGGGAGATCCTATTAAAAGTTGTTGCTCAAGCCATCCCGATGTACACAATGCAAGTTTTCAAACTTCCTCAAAGCATCATCCTGGAAATTGAAAAAATGTGCCGGGCATTTTTTTGGGGTCAAAAAAAGGATGAGAGGCGAATTCCATGGTTATCTTGGGATAACTTGTGTCAATTAGAAAGGGAAGGAGGAATGGGTTTGCGAGATCTCGAAGCTTTCAATCAGACACTATTAGCAAAGCAAGGATGGCGAATATTAACTGATGAAAGATTCCTGATGACGAGAGCTCTAAGAAACAAATACTTTCCAAACTCAACTTTTCTTGAAGCTAAAGTGTCCCCGACAGCCCGACTGCATGTTTTACATGGAAATCCATACTACAAGCTAGAAGTTTGCTGAGGAAGGGAGTTAGAAGGGTGATTGGAGATGGTATGTCTACAAGAGTGTGGCAAGACCCGTGGGCTCCTACTGAGCGCAACGAAGGCCTGCTGATCCCGTGCAATATTGAGGAAGGTAATGTCACCATGGTCAGCGAGTTAATGGTGGGGAGTTCATGGAATACACAAGCCCTTTATGCAGCGTTTTCTCCATGGGAAGCCGAGAGGATGAAGGGGATGCTTCTACCAACATTTCCATGCTGAGATGCTTGGGCATGGAGATGGTCAAAGAGTGGAAGTTTCTCTGTAAAGAGTGCCTATTACACGGATGTTAAAGACAAAAAAGGGCTGCAGGCAAGTTCGTCGAAGGAAGAGTACCGTGGAGTGTGGAAAAAAAATGTGGCACGCTTGTGTGCCCCCAAAAGTGCGCAATTTCGCCTGGAGGGCTCTGAATAATGCTCTACCAGTGAAAGAAAAACTGAAAAAAAGGCATCTCAATGTAGAATTATGTTCGAGATGTGGCGAGACGGAGGAGAGTGTGGTGCATTTACTTCTTACATGTAAAGAGGCTAAAAAAATGTGGTACAAATCTCCCCTGAGAATGGACACAAAACAGGTGAGTGTCTCAAGCTTTTGGGGCTGGGTTATGGACAAAATGCAAATCTGTACCGTGCCCGAGTGGTGGGAAGTTTTCTGGATGCTATGCTGGTCTTTATGGCTGGGCAGAAACGATTGGCAGTTTAATATAGTGAAGGGAGATATAATGGGGAAGATAAGGAAGGCTTTAAGTGTTTTGGAGGAATATAAAAAAGCTGTAGCCTTGGGGAAAATTTCAAGGAGCATAACAGCAAGTGCGCCAACACAATGGGTTCGTCCTACGGGGGATATATTAAAACTGAACATAGATGCTGCATTCAAGGAAGGAGAGAAGGTGGGTATGGGAGCTGTGTTAAGGGATGGAGTAGGGGATGTTCTTATGGCGATGTGCGACTCTTGGAGGGGAAGCTGTAAAGTGCATGAAGGCGAGGCTATGGCAGCGAGGCATGGCATCAAAACTGCTATGGAGGCTGGCTTCACACATTTTGTGCTTGAAACTGACAGTGTGTTATTGTTTGAAGCCCTTAAAAGGAGAAAGAAAGAAGTGTCCACTTTTGGACTCATCTTGAATGACATTTATATGCTTTTATTTCATTGTGGTAATGTTTATTTTAGTTTGGTTAGAAGATCACGGAATAGAGTAGCTCATGTATTAGCAAAGAAAAGCTTGACTGGGGATGAGATGATTGTATGGCTGGAGGAAGTCCCTACTGATGTAGTGGAATTTGTAGTTGCTGATTTACCAATTTAATAAAGCTTTGGTTTTGCTGTCAAAAAAGAAAGTTTTGTTGCCATTCCACTCCTCTATTTGATTCTATTCCCTTTCCATTCCATGACTTGAACCAAACATGCTCTTAATGTGTAAATGTGTTTGTTTATTGTTTGATTTCTCCCTCTAAATTCCTCACACTTCCGAAACACGAGACCCCCAGAATAGGGAAGGGGGCTTGAACTCACAGCATAAGTAACGTTTCTAATTTCCTTAAAACCTCAGACACTGTAACCAGATGATACACCTCGGTAACAACGAAACAGAAACATTAGTACACAAACGAATCAGTCAGACCATTCAATAATCTGACCAGATATTCATGTTAGTTTAAAGTGCTCCAAGAAATAAAAAATGGTAATGTCCACTAAACTATCAATTATACCTCAGAAACATAATTGGAGACTCCATATCAAGATACCATCAATTAGCAAGTTTCATGAATTGAAAAACATATCCTAATCATTTCAGCATAAGAAAAATTTAGCATTAAAAAGTTATGCGGAAGAAAGAAACGCACCAGGTTTCAGCAACGGCGGAAAACTTAGTAATCTCAACCTCATCCAAGGAAGACTTGATTGGAACCCTAGCTCCATTGACGACACTTTCAGAATCACGAGGAAAAGTTGGGGGTTTTGCTGAGGAAGTGAGTTCATTCGCGAGAGGTCGAGCGACATCGGAAAAATGGCGGAGAATATAGCGGCCAGGGTTTAAGAATTGAGGAGAGAGAAAATGGGGGAGGGTGGAGGTGGATTGGTGGCGTAATCGAGTTGAGAGTCGCGCCGCCATTGTTGGTGGAGTTTGAGTTATGAAACGGTGACGGAGTGACCGAAGGGATAATTATTTCATGATGCAATTCATGCAGGTGGAGTCCGGATCCTCTAGAGTTTTGATAGAACACTACAAGATAGTGTTATATGTAGGGGTGTAAGTGGACTGCGAAAAGTCCAGAGTCAAAAATATTTGGATTGGACTCGGACTCAAATTTTCGAGTCTAAATATTTTCGGACTGGATTTGGACTCACACCTTTGGAGTCCAATCCAGTCCAAAAAAATATTTTAGCATATAATATATATATACATATACATATACTGTATATTTAACAAAAATCTTTAATATTTTTGTTGAAATTTTGGACTTTTTAGCCTTCCCTCTCTAAATTCTATTACCTAGCGCCAAAATTTTCGCTTACCCTCCAAAAGTCCAAAATGAAAACCGAAAACTAAAAAAGCAAAAGCGACTTTAACACTTTTGGCGCCTTTTGTATTTTGCAGTTTACATTTTATAAGACTTTAAAGATGTATGGAACTTACTTTATGCAGTGGATGTAAAAAGAGTCCAATTTTTCAAATCTCAATGATTCAATCATGAGTATACATTGTGAATCTAAATTGAAAAAAAAAAATCATATAATAATCGGACTGGACTGGATTCGGACTTAAGAAAAAAGTTTCGGACTGGACTGGACTGGACTCAAAAAAAGTTTGGATCGGATTTGGACTCAATTTCTCGAGTCCAAACAACTTTGGACTGGATTTGGATTTGGCAAAGTCCAATCCAGTCCAGTCCACTTACACCCCTAGTTATATGTGAACCATATAATTTAAAATCAAGGGCTCATATTTTTGGAGGGGAATATTAGGGGGTGAATTTTGATGAGAAAAAATAGGAGGAGTTTTGGAAATATAATATATGAGTCATTGACTTTTTATTCAATGGTCGATATTGCTCAAACTTTACCTTGTAGAGTTTTTTTCAGAACTCCAGAGGATCCAAACACATGCAAGTGTGTCTGTGAAAGAGAAAATTGCGCGCGGCCACGTAGTTTCCGTACAAAATTTTATCATACACCTGATATAACATGTGAACATGGTACTCAAGGCTATTTTTTTGCTCATTGTTTATTTGAAAGAATCTAAATGAGCAAAATATCCTTTTTAAAAAAGAAATAAATGAGCAAAATATACTTAAAAGGAGAATTTTAAATGAGCAAATGAGAAAAAATTGTACCATGACCTGAGTGTATAATGAATGAACTCCCACTTTCATTTGGTTGCATGAAAAATAATTTTTATAGAAAGTAATTAGAGATTAATTTTCTTTTGTTTGGTTTATTGTTGAATAAAAAGTTAGATATAAAATGAAGAATGAAATGAGGAGATGAGAGATGAAAGAAAGGTGTTTTGGTTTCTTGACTGGCAAGTAACTATTATCCCTCAATGATGTTCTTCAATTGGAGACTTGTGCAACGATGTCTGAATCTGGTATCCCGAACCTGAGCTTCGTTCCAAACCTGGTTAAAAAGGGACCCACCCTGGAGGTTTGGGTGGTGGTTCCTCCTCCGAAGCTTAAGTCAGGTATCAGGAGTGAGAAGGAAAAGTAGAGATAGAGAGAGAAAGTTGAGAGAGTATTTTCACATAGTAAGTTTACACTATTCAAAATGAATTACCTTTCTCCTGATTTCAAGGGGAGTATTTATAGTGTTTGTGATATGACTGCTGCCCTTTTAGGTTACCCTAGAATAGGGGCACCTGATTGGCTAGGCAATCAAATCATGACACGTGGTAGGCTATGATTGGGGGTGGATCATCAACCAATCACCTGCAGCCATTTTAGGGATTTGGGCCCTAAATACCCTTTAGGCCAAAAGGTGGGCTCTTACTCCCATCTGAGTAAAACCCAATGGTTAAACACTTTTCTTTACTTCCACTGATGGGACACGTGTATGATCCTGATGGATCCAAGTGTCTCCAAGAAAGTCGTTTGATTATTTAGGCTACAACATTTGCCCCTAAAAGGGTTTTTACTGTTGGCCCCCCAAGACGGTTAATGCCCTTTTACCTGAGGAAGTTACCTCAATTTCAAAAAGAAGCATAAACGCGCCAATTTTGGGCTTTACCAGTCATATTTAACCGGTTTAATCATTACCGGTCAACTTTTAACCGGTCTAGAAGGTTTTTCACCCCCTGTATATATATGCTCCTTTGTCCTTACTTCAATCATTTCACACTTTGAGATAAGTTTTTTTAGAGAGAGAGGCTCTGCATATTTTTCTAGAGAGAGTGTGAGCTCGTCCAACTTCCGTTATCTTCTCCGAATCGTCCAAGCGCTTGTCAGGTATCCTTTCTTTCTTCCTTTTCTTTTTTTTCTTTATTCTTTATTTTTTCTTAAAAAATCAATAAAATGGATTCCTTTTCTATCGTCTAATAATCCTGGCCGTTCAAGAGTTGGCCTTGACACTAGAACCGAGAGTACCTCTTCTTCTGCACATTCTAGAGTTGGGCCTATTCTGGCCGATTGTATATATTTTTATGATTTTGGCCGGTAAAGTCAGACGACCCAGTCTTTACCTGTGCAGGGTAATCTGGCGCGCGTCAAGCAAACGGCCCGTCTAAGACGAAGAATAATTCTCCCTTCCTATAGCTCTGAAATGGAGGAATCCACTAGACGAGTTCCAGAAGAAGCGAGGGAGACCCAAAGTGCTCAGCTGTTGGTCGGGTCTACTTCCCCTGGCTATAGTGAGGAAAATCTTGAAGCAAATCCTGAGCCCAGTCCATCGGGTAGGGACATTGATATGGAGGAGGTCGACGACGGCAATAATGAGGGTGATTCCAGCAACGCTGAGGAATCGGACGATCCCTCCACTACCTTGTCTGAAATTAGGAGACGCTTAGGTCCCCTCTCTGATCCCGGTTTTATTTTAGTCAACCGTAGGTGGTTAGAAAAAATTGGCCCTGACCCCAGCTACTTATCCACCGTCATGCCCATGTCGGGCTTTTCTTTCGTCATTCCCAATAAGGAGGCTACAATTTTGCGCGCTCCCAAGAACCACTTCGCCGTCTACAAGCTGGCCTTGGACGCGGGGCTAAGGTTCCCCCTCCACGATTTTGTCGAGCAAGTGTTAAGGCATTAGAACATCGGCCATAACCAACTGGCACCAAACGCCAGGCACAACATTCTAACCTTCATAGCCGTATGCGAGTTGCGCAGCCTGGCCCTTTCTCTCCCGGCCTTTACTCAAATACACTAAGCGTCCAAAGTTCCAGGGACAGTGGACGGCGCTTGGCTCAGCATCTGCAACCGCCCTGGCTTCCTTACCTCCTGGGGCAAGCCTTCAAAGATGCATGATTGGAAGGCTGACTTCATTTTTCTCAGAGCGGCCAACGATTCTGTCACTGAAGGATACCATTTTTATAGTCGTGCCGTCATGAATACTGGACGAGGGAAATCTTTTTTGGATTTAGAGGATAAATTTGACGAGGATGTGATGGAATACTTTAAAATAAAAGAGTATTACAGACCAAATCACACATCCTTTAAAGGGCCATCTAACTAGAATCCCTTCAAATAGATGTTTTATGACGATAACTTCTTGGTCGCTGCTGGCTTGCGGTTGGTCGAGGATAGAGGTATATTTTCAAAAATCTAAGTAAACAGCCCCGTCCAGAATGTGTACCTTACTAACCCCTTTATTTCTCTCTTTTGCAGATTCAGCCAGAACACTTCTCAGAAAATCTTGGACGGGCGATATCAGTATGTCTAAATTTACTGATAACCTGTGGAAGGAGTTCGCCAAGACGAGCGCCGAAAAGAGGGCCAAAACTCTGGTAAACTTTCCTTTTTTTTTTATAAACGTCCGGTTGTCTCAAAGCATCTTCCTTGCTTTGGACGGGGTTTCCTTATGGAAGGAAAACGGCCACACATGGTCGACCTCCTTTTGCTCTTGAAATTTCGGACGGGGGTTACTCGAGGAAGGAAGGCGTCCATGATTGGACGACTTCCTTCATCTAACCATCCTCGTCTTGTATTTGCTAATGGCCTTGGACGAGACCCTGGATGGTCCGTCCAAGGTGATTATCGGATCTTGGATGAGGGTCCCTCGAGGAAGGAAGGCGTCCAATTTTGGACGGTTTCCTTCGTCGAACCATCCTCGTCTGGAGTATGATGAAGACCTTGGACGAGGCCCTGGGTGGTCCGTCCAAGGTGATTATTGGATCTTGGACAAGGGTCTCTCGAGGAAGGAAGGCGTCCAATTTTGGACGGCTTCCTTCGTCGAACCATCCTCGTCTGGAGTATGATGAAGGCCTTGGACGAGGTCCTGGGTGGTCCGTCCAAGGTGATTATTAGATCTTGGGCGAGGGTCTTGAAGAAAGAAGTCGTCCATGTTTGGACGGTTTCTTTCATCGATCAATCCTCGTCTGGAGTTCAATTGGACGACCAATATCCTGACTTGTTTATTTTTGCAGAAAAATACCCCAACCAACAAGACCCCACCTGGGAAATCTTCTTCGTCCAAGAAGAGGCCCGTGGTGGCTGCTGATCAGCCTCCGGCCAAAAAGGCCAAAGGCTTTGTGAAGAAAAAGACTGAACGACCATCCGTTCATAAGGCAACCCCAGCCGGCAAGGGGGTCGGAGGAAAATCTATCCAGCCTCCGACGGCCAAACCTCTGAAGGACGAACCGTCCTCTGATGCCCCGGCAGCAGGGGAAAAGGAGCTGGACTCTGCCTTGGTTCCTATTGATCAGTTGGACGCAACTGATCATCCTGAGCTCAAGCCGGAGTCTGCTCTGGCGTTGGTGGAACAGAAGCCGGACGCGGCTGCTAAAGACGGATCAGCCTTCATTGGCTCAGTTGCCAAGCTGGTCTCCCAGATGCCGCTAGCTATTAGGGCGGCGTCCTTATCTTCGGGTAAGTCATATTACCCTAACATAGTTAGGACGCTACAGGTCGATGGACGTTCAATGAGTCCGTCCAACAGACAAGCAGTAGTCATCCCCATCAAGAGAACTGACTCCCCCCCCCCTCTTTCAGATGCGAAGCAGGAACCTGCTTCAACTTGAGCCGCCCCCACAGTAGACTCAAACGAGGAGTCTTCTGCTGCATTTGCAAAAATGTCAAGGGCTGAACGAGATCGGCTCAAGCAGGAGTTGTTCAAATGTTACCCTGAGTCCTACATAAAGGGCTTAAGGGGAGCATCGTTTGGACATGTGGGCTACATGTAGGGATGGCAATGGATCCTGGACCCGGCCCGGATCCGTGGACCCGGATCCGTTTTTCCGGGTCTGGATCTTAAAATTTTAGACCCGTTGGATCCGGGTCGGATTCGGGTCCACTGGTCAGATCACGGATCCGGGTCCGGATCTGTCCAGTAGACCCGAACCCAGATCCGCAGATCCGTTTTAAAAAAAAAAGAAGTTGGGTTTGGCGCTGGGCCTCCTCTCCACTTCTAATCTTCTTACCTTCTTCATTTCATTCTTTTTCACGCCCAGTAAACTTCCCTTCAATCCCTAAACCCTAAGTCCCTAACACTTCATCTCCCTCACCTACTGTTTCACTCTTCTTCTCTTTCGCCGCCACCACCGGCCCGCATCAAGATCTCGCCACCACCGGCGGCCCAACAAGCTCGCTAACGTTCGAACTCGCGATCGCCCGCCATCCACCGTAGTCGCGACTGCAAGCACACCGCCAACGGTTCTCTCTTCCGCCATTCCCCTTCTCTCTCTTCGCACGGGCGACAACCAGCGGCACCACCATGTGGGTTAGGATTGTTGGATTTCAGGGAGAGGGGAGAGAACGGGTGGGTAGGGCAGGAGATAGTGGTGGTGCTGGTAGAAGAGGAAGAGGAAGAGAAGAAAGATGAACGGGTGGTGCACTGGTGCTGGTGGAAGAGGAAGAGGAGAGAGTTGTTTATTTAATTTTAATTAGTGTAAGTTTTTAGATCTAATTCATTTTCAGAATTTCAAATTGTTGTAAGCTTATTGAATTAGTTGCGAATTTGAAGTAAAATTATTGATTGTTGATTTTTTTTGTATGAAAAGTACGTAAAATAATATACATTCTACTAGATCCGTTTCGGACCCGTTTCGGACCCGGATCCGTAGGATCCGTCGGATCTGGATCTGGGTCCAACATTTTCAGACCCGCTGGATCCGGGTCGGATCTGGATCCAGTGTCTGAAAACGGATCTGGATCCGGGTCCACCTGGACCCGGTCCAGATCCGACCCGTTGCCATCCCTAGCTACATGTCACAACTTGCTGTCGAGGTACATTTCGTTGTCGTTTTTATTTTTGTACTTGTACCAATTTCTTATTTTGTAACTCGACTACTGACTTGCTTGATCTTCGTTTTTTCAGCTTCTTGCTCGCAGCATTTTAACGGAGGACTGGGCGAGAGAGCTTAGGAAGGAAAATAAGCATCTCGTCCATCAAGCTACAACGGCCGGTGATAAGGCCATGTATGACATTGAGCTGGCGGAGACTCTTCACCGTCAATCCCGGGAGGCCTGGGAGAAACGGTCGGCCGAACTGGAGGCCAAAAACAAGAAGTACCTCGTCACCATCAACGAACTGTTCAAGGAGAAGGACCAATTGAAGCTGGCCTTGGACACCGTCTCAGCTGAGCTAAAGCGGGAGAGGGATACTACTCTTGTGGCCGCCGTTCAACTTAGGAGGGATAATCTCCTTCTAAGGGCCCAGAATGCTCGGCTGACAGGGGAGGTGCAGCAGGCCTACACAGATGCCAAGGAGGGCCTTAGCCAGGTCATTGAGACGTCCAAGGACTGGGCTCTCAAGGCCTTTGAGATACTGGCGGCCCCCGAGGAAGTTCCTCGCTTTGAGCGCCGCCTGGCCTTTCAAGAGAGCGTCCACCGGGCAATGGTGACTGCTAAAGAGCCTCCCACCTTCCTTGATTCCTCAGACGAAGAGGTGGATGATGAGGAAGAGTCTCCTGTGGACGACCAAGATACTCCTGCCGAATAAAGTACCTAACTTAGGTTTATTTTTCTAAGTATCTTGGCTTGTTCGCCATTGTAGCTTAGTTCTTTTTGTTTTAGACTAGGTTGTAAAGCCTCTTTTGACGTTTAATGGAATGATCTTTTGTCAATGCTTATCTTTTGGTTCTATTATCACACTTAAATTTTCATCAAGTATAACTGAGACTTGTCCAGCTCTTCTGGGACGTCCTTGAAGCTTAATTAAACAATAGATGAATACCGAACTTGTTGCTGGACGATCTTCAAACTTTCATCAAATTAGCAAAGTATAAATGAGACTCGTCCTGCCTTTCAGACGGCCTTCGGGCTTAAGTTAAGGAAAGGGTGAGTCTCGTCCTTGTCTTTGGACGATCTTCAAACTATCCTTAAATAAGCTAAGTATTATTGTGGCTCATCCTGTTTTTTGGACGACTTTTGAGCTTAGTTAAGCAACGGATGAGTCTCGTCCTAGCCCTTGGACGATCTCAAACTTTCCTCATATATGCGAAGTATGATCGTAGCTCGTTCTGTTTTTCGGACGTCCTTCTGGCTTAATTAAGCAAAATATGAGTCTTGTCCTAGTCCTTGGACGATCTTCATACTTTCCTTAAATAATCGTGGCTCGTCCAAGGGTTTAGCTGTATCCCCCCTTCTTGGGCTTAGCTCGTCCTTGTATTCTGGACGAGCTTTGTACCAAGAAGGAGAACGGCCAACTTTGGCCGAGCCAACATAAAATTTTCTATTTAGGACGGGCTTAGATGCTTATATAGCAATTTATATTTTGCTGTTTTATATATGGACGGACCATGTTTTGGTTGGCTTCCTTAAGGAAGCAATGCTCGTCTTGAAGTAGTGAGCCCTTACTAGGGCCTTTTACTTCTTAGCTGACCTTGCATTTGAAAGTAAGATTCCTTTACTAAGGCTTGCTTATTTTTGGTCGGCTTCCTTTTAGGGACCATGATATTTCTCTTACTAGAGACTATCATTATTTGGTTAACCAGATGTGTGATATACCTTTTAGGTTTATTACACTTTGGCCGGTCTTCTTGAGGAAGCAATGTGCGTCAGAGAAATGGTTATTCCATGTTGTGATATCCATTGTTTATCTTTTACTTTGGACGTTTATAGTTCTTTGTAATTTTGTCTAAGTTAATGTCACTTTTAGACCACTAGACTAACTGGTGGTAAAAATGCCCCAAAGTGAACAACTTAGTAAAAAATAAAGGAACAATATAGGGAGAAAGTAGAAATTGTATTATATGAATTTTGCTTGAATAAATGCCAAGATACATGTATACATTTCTAGTTCTCTTTTTTGTGCCGTGGCACTTTGTTTTTGGAATACAAACTACTTTTTAAAATTCTTGCCGATTATCTGAGTCAGACGTGGTACTTCTTCAATGTGTCTGAGTTCCAAGTGTGCTGTATTGGTCGTCCATCCATATCTTGGAGACGAAAAGTTCCGCTTCGCACTTCCTGGACTATCAGATAGGGTCCTTCCCAATTCGGGGTCAGTTTACCCAGCTCCTTAGCTCGTCCAATAGCTTCCATCTTCCTCAGAACCGTCCCCTACCTTTAGTGGTCGTTTAGCGACTCTTTTGTTAAAGTCCCGAGCCATTCGTAGCTTGTACAATTGCATTCTTAAAAGTGCATTGCCCCTGACCTCTGGTACTTGGTCCAAAGTCGTGCGCAAAGCAGCCCAATTGGGTTCTTCAATCTCGATGGGCAAGACTGCTTCAGTACCATAAACCAACATGAAGGGTGTCTCTCCTGTAGAGTTTTTGGTCGTGGTTCTGATAGACCATAACACCAGTTGTAGCTCTTCAACCCATAATCCCTTGGCATTGTCTAGCTTCCTTTTCATACCATTAGAAAGGATCTTGTTGAAGGTTTTTACTTGCCCATTGGCTTGTGGGTGGGCGACTGCGGCAAAGTGAGCTTTGATCTCTCTTTCTTCCAACCAATCTTTCAGCTTTGGTGTTTCAAATTGTGGACCGTTGTCAAACACGATGGACTGTGGCATGCAGAACTGGGTTATAATGTTCTTCCAAATAAAGCTATTGACGTCATTCGTCGTTATGCCCCGTACTGCTTCAACTTCTACCCATTTAGTGAAGTAGTCCACTGCCACAATGACAAACTTCTTTTGCCCAGCGGCCACAGGAAAAGGTCCCAGAATATCCATGCCCCATTTGGCAAAAGGAAGTGGGAACAAGATAGGAGTTAAGTAATTGGACGGCTTCTGGTGCAAATTTCCATGTTTTTGACAACTGTCGCACTTCTTTGCATGAGAAAGAGCATCTTCCTTTAAGGTAGGCCAGTAATACCCAGTCCTTAAAGCCTTTTCCCCCAATGCTCTTCCTCCAATGTAGGATGCACAAGCTCCTTCATGGAGTTCCTTCAGTACTTCTAGTCCATCTTCCCTGGTGATACACTTGAGAAGAGGACGATTGAATGACTTCTTGTAGAGGGTTTCATCCCACAACTCAAACCACTTGTCTCGGGCTTTTACGTACTTAGCCTCTACAGGATCTGAAGGTAGCCGTCCTGTCTTCTTAAATTCTATAATGGGCTCCATCCAAGCTGCCCCTCGGCTAAGGAACATGACCTGCTCTTGATCAATACTCTTTTTTGGTTTAACTTCCCAAAACACTGTTCTTGGTGCATCACAATCAGTTGAGCTGGCCAATTTTGAGAGAGCATCTGCTTGATGATTTTCTGACCTTGGCACTTGGTCGAGAACAAATCGCTTTAAGAGATCAATCTCATCCTTGATCAGACGCTTATATTTTCTCATTGATGCTTCTTTGTATTCAAAATCTCCATTGACCTGACTGACGACTAAGAGAGAGTCTGATTTGACCTCAATCTCTAGAGCCCCAGCCGCCTTACACATCTTGATCCCAGCCAGAATTGCTTCATACTCAGCTTCATTATTGGACGCTTGGAACTGGAACCTTAGCGCATATTCAAATTTATCTCCTTCTGGAGATTGGCAAATGATTCCTGCCCCACATCCATTGACAGTGGATGATCCATCTACCATGAGCGTCCAATGCTTCCTTCCTTCGGTCGGATCAGATATTGGTTCTATAGTTGGCCGAGTGAGCTCAATTATAAAATCTGCCAAAGCTTGCCCCTTAATAGCTTTCCTTGGTTCAAAAGATATGTCAAACATGTTTAGTTCAACAGCCCACTTCAGCATCCATCCAACAGCTTCCATTTTTTGTAGAACTTGCTTCAGAGGTTGGTAAATATAGACTAGTATATTGTGAGCCAAGAAATAAGGCCTCAACTTCCTGTTGGCCATGACAAGTGCCAACCCAAACTTCTCAACCGTTGTATACCTACATTCCGCTTCCTTGAGCATATGACTTACAAAGTATATTGGGATTTGTACTGATTCTCTTTCGGCCAGTAGAACAGCACTCACGGCCTGAGGAGAGACGACTAAGTATACAAACAGTTTTTCCCCCTCGGCTAGACTGACCAACCTAGGTAACTGACGAAGGTGGTCCTTGACTTGCTGAAGTGCTTGCTCAGCTTTTGCTGTCAATTCAAACATAGCTTTCTTCTTGATAGTAGTAAAAAAATAATGACACTTGTCTCCTGACTTAGACAAAAATCGTCCAAGGGCCGCTAGGCAACCCGTCAGACGCAGGCAACCCGTCAGACGCTGCACTTCTTTGATTTTGGATGGAGACTTCATGTCTATAATAGCTTGAATCTTTTCGGGGTTTGCTTCTATCCCCCTCTGATCAACTAAGAAGCCCACGAACTTCCCAAACAAGACGCCAAAGACGCATTTTTTGGGGTTCAATTTCAACTTGTACTTTCTGAGAGTTTCAAAAGTTTCTCTCAAATCACCAACATGGCCTTCCTCTTGCCGACTCTTCACTATCATATCATCAATACATGTTCCTTCCCAACTGTGGCTGAAAGACCGTGTTAATCAATCTTTGGAAAGTGGCCGACGCATTTCGGAGGCCAAAAGGCATCCTCAACCAGCCATACATCCCTTTCTCTGTAATGAAGGACGTTTTATTTTGGTCCTCCGGCCACATGGGTATTTGATGAAATCCGGAATAAGCGTCAATGAAGCTCAACAAAGCATGGCCAGCCGTGGAATATACCAGCTGATCTAACTTAGGCAAAGGGAAACTATCCTTAGGACAGGCCTTGTTAAGATCAGTGTAGTCCACACACATTCTCCATGCGTCATTGGGCTTTGGTACCATGACCACATTAGCTATCCAATCTGAATATTAAGTCTCTCTGATAAATCGAGATTCCAACAACTTCTGAACTTCTTGGTCGACCGCCTGGTTTCTGGCCGGTCCCAAGTGTCTTTTCTTCTGACGAACAGGTTTTGAGCTTGGATCAACATTTAGCCGGTGGACGGCTATCTCTGGATCGATTCCAGACATCTCTTCAACACAGTAGGCAAACACGTCTTGAAATTCTTTGAGCAAGTTAATCAAAATGCCGCTCAACTCAGGGGAGAGGGAAGATCCAATCTTCAAGGTTCTTTCTGGACGAGCTTCATCCACACAAATATCTTGTGGGGTCTCCACAGGCTCTGGACGTTCAAGCGCCACGCCTATAATGGCCATCACTTCTCCAGACGAGGGTGGCTCTTCCTTGACGGGCACATACTTTCTTTTCTTGCTGGGAAGATTTTCGGACGTTTTCCTTGAGGGAGCAACCTACGTCTGAGGACTTTCAATTGTCATTCTCAGGGAGGCCACTTGGTCTTTCACAATCTCGGACGTTTTCCCTTCGCCAGCGACTTTCGTCTGGACTGGTTTTGCTTTCCGTGATGATGGTTTCAGAGTAGTTAGGTAACATATTCTAGCCGCCTGCTGGTCTCCATACAAGGAGCCAATTTGACCACCATCACATTCAAACTTCATGAGCATCAAGTGAGTTACTATCACAGCCTTAACATGATTCAGAGTTGGTCGTCCAAGAATGACATTATAAGCCGTCAAATCTCGGACAACTAAGAACTTGATGAACAAAGTCCGGGAGGTGTCCTTCTCTCCAACTCGGACGGGCAAAGTAACTGTCCCCATAGGGTGAATAATTCCTCCCCCAAACCCAATGATTGGATGGTGGACGGGAACTAAATTCTTCTCATTAAACTTCAATCTAGACAAGCAATATGCACTGATGATGTCCGTCGAGCTTCCAGTGTCAATTAGAATCCTTCTTACTCCCAGGTTTGCTATCTTCATCTCCACAACCAAAGGGTCATCGTGAGGGGTTCTCAGCTTCCCCCGATCTTGTTCACTGACTACTACCTAGGGAAAAGGCTCGGCCTTTGTCTGATCTGTCAACAAAATTTGGCTGAGCTCCCTAAGATAGTTTTTGTGCCCCCTGTTGGTTGGTCCTCCAGTGGCGAATCCTCCTGAGATGACAAGAACAACATCTTCGTCAATGCTCTCACTTTCTTTTTCTTGCTCTGACGATCATCTCACTTCTGAAACTTTTTTCCCCCTTGGGGTAAGTATGAGTTAATATTTCCTTTTCGAGCTAAATCCTCCAACGCCCTCTTAAGGTGTTTACATTCATTGGTCTCATAACCACAGTCCTTGTGAAAATGGTAGTACTTGCTCTTGTCCCTATTCCTGTAAGGAGTCTTCATTTCAGCCGGAGCCTTTAGCTCATATTGGTCCTTTATCTCCATAAGAATGGAGTATTGATCCTTGCTAAATTCAATGGGATTAGCTAAAGATTCAGCTTCTTTCCTCTTACCCCGCCTGGACGAAGTGGTTGTAGAGGTTATAGCCCAAGTCTCAGCCTTTTTAGGATTGCTCTTCTTTGGCTGAGCTACCTCTTCAGGCTTCTTGGACTCAGGGTGCTTTGCCTCGGCATATACTTCGGTGGCGTGTATAAATGCTTCAGCCTCTTTTAAAGCTTCTGCAAGAGTAGTGAGCCCCCTGATGAAGGCGTCAAAGGCCACACCAGCATTGAGATCTTGAATATGTAGGGCCTCTAGATTGAATCTCTTAACAAAACTTCTAAGGGCCTCTTTTGGTCCTTGGACGACCTTGCCCAAGTGCATGCTTGTTTTCTGCTCTTGCCGATTGGCAACAAAGTGACTAGTGAATAGAATACTGAGTTCAGTGAAATTGTTGACTGAATTAGGGGGGAGATTGTTAAACCACTTTTGAGCTATTCCCTTTAGTGTAGCCGGGAAGTTCTTGCACCAAGTAGCATCATCTACAGCTTGGACATACATCTGATGCTTATAGGCGGATAGGTGATCGTCGGGATCGGTTGTTCCATCAAAAGGTTCTATGGTAGGGAGTTTTACCTTTGGAAAGAGGGGCGCTTCTATGATCCTGGCCGAGAATGGGGTTGGACAGTTGATCCGGAGAGCTCCCAGCTGTCCCTTAATGGGTATGAGCTCCTTACGATATTCCTTCAACACTGGATTGGATGAAGTGTTTGCAGGGGTAGGACGCCTATAAGCCATGGGCTGCACCACCGTTTTCTCTTGTCTTGGACAAACAAGAGAGGGGCCCACACTTCTTCCTTCTATTCTAGATGGTAACCTCAAAGAGGGATCTCTCAAATACGGTGTAGACCCTGTGGCCGATCGTTGTAATGCAGCAGCTTTCTTTGCCTCTAGGTACTCCCTGGCATCTGTTTCCATTCGGTGCCCATTTGGACGAACATTATCCTGGGTCCTGACCACAAGGTTCCAGTCCATCTTCCTTCGCTGCTCACTGACTTCTTGCTGTCTTTCTCTGGCTGTTCTCATTGAGGGTTCCTGACGGACAGGTCTGCTTGGACCTGTACGATTCTCCTCGGAACGTCCTCTAAGAGGAACTGGATTTTTAGCTGCTAGATCTGGATTGACTTGGAAAAATAGCATGTTGCTCTTGATCTGCTCCTGGACGACTGCTACCATCTTAGTCTGAAAGTCATTTAGGACGTTCTCCAAGTGAGCTGCAGTCACTGGACGTTCTAGATTTTCTTGGATGACCGGTTCATGGCTTTGACCAGGAACATTGACAATGGACGGAGGTCTATCCCTCCCTCGAGGTGGTCTCTCGTGATCTACGGTATCTTCAACTCTAATCTAAAAACTTTGATTTCTTGCCACGTTGGACGATTGACAATCAGTCATCGTTGCGTCTCCCCACAGACGGCGCCAAATGTTTTGGTTTCTTGACTGGCAAGTAACTATTATCCCTCAATGATGTTCTTCAATTGGAGACTTGTGCAACGATGTCTGAATCTGGTATCCCGAACCAGAGCTTCGTTCCAAACCTGCAAAAAAGGGACCCACCCTGGAGGTTTGGGTGGTGGTTCCCCCTCTGAAGCTTAAGTCAGGTATCAGGAGTGAGAAGGAAAAGTAGAGATAGAGATAGAAAGTTGAGAGAGTATTTTCACATAGTAAGTTTACACTATTCAAAATGAATTACCTTCTCCTGATTTCAAGGGGAGTATTTATAGTGTTTGTGATATGACTGCTGCCCTTTTAGGTTAGCCTAGAATAGGGGCACCTGATTGGCTAGGCAATCAAATCATGACACGTGGCAGGCTATGATTGGGGGTGGATCATCAACCAATCACCTGCAACCATTTTAGGAATTTGGGCCCCGAATATCCTTTAGGCTAAAAGGTGGGCTCTTACTCCCATCTGAGTAAAATCCAATGGTTAAACACTTTTCTTTACTTCCACTGATGGGACACGTGTATGATCCTGATGGATCCAAGTGTCTCCAAGAGAGTCGTTTGATTATTTAGGCTACAACAAAAGGAAAGAGGAAGATATGGCATTCCTACCTTTATAAAGGATAATATTTTTACAATTCGAGAAAATAATTTTTTTTCTTGGGAAAAATTGCTCTTTACAAACCAAACAAAGGAAAAGTAGAAAGTCACTTTTCCTTTAAAATGCTTTCTGTCTAACTAAATATTCTCCTAAATTCTAATGTGTTTTTTGTTTTCATAGGACAACTTGCTTAACTTTAGTTGTGGCTTGCTCTTTTCTTTAAGCGTTAATTACATTAGTTTTTTTGTCGTTATAAAAACCCCAGTTATGCCTAACTCTAAACTTTGATGAACACTTTTTGTTCAATTATAAATGTTTTATATGTAATTCTAAATATAATACTTCATCCATTTTATAATAAATGAATCGTAGGAGGGATGTATAGGGATTTAGTATAAGAGAGAGATAGATAAAATAAATAGAAGGACTCATGTGATGAAGAGAGAGATAAAGACAAGTAAATGCCAAATACGTGCAGAGGGGTAGGCAAAGAAGTGGAATGGGAACTTTAGAAGAGTAAAATAGTTTCAACTTTCATGCGCATAGACGAAGGAGGTATAGTAATCATGAGGTTCTAAAAATATGTGGCCAGACGAGAGGTTCTCTCTCTAAAAAGAATTTCCAACTTCGAGTGAAGTTGTTTTCATAATTTGAGAGCATTAGAAGTCTTAGATAGTGACTAACTACATGAACAAGAATCTGGTGGAGTTGTATTTAATCCTTGTTCTTTTTAATCCCGCCCATCAGAAAAATTGCTTTCTTAATTTCTTCTTTGGTGACCCTGGCTCTTAAAGATTTAGCTTACTGCATTGATAATCGAGGAATTAAATCCGCAACATCGCTAGGAGGACTCCACCTACTTTCTTCTTGCTCATTTTTATTCTTGAAAATATTTTGAAAATAATCCAGAATTACTTGATGGATTTCCTCTCTCTCAGTTCTCCATTTTCCCTCCTTATCTTTAAGCGCTAGAATTTCATTTCTCTTCTTTCTCTCTTTTGCTTTTTTTGAAGAACCACTTCGTATTTGTATCTTCAAACATCAACCATTTTCCTTTAGCTCTTTGTTTCCAGAAATCAAGTTGAATTTTTGCTTTTTCCATCTGCGCCTTTCTAACCTCTCCATAACTATCACCATCCAAGTGATGATTTAAACTCTCTTGTGCTTCATTGCAATGTTCAACTATTTATTCCCAACCAATCTTATGCTCTTCCTTGTAATTCTTGCACCATTTGAATAGGCTGAATCTTACATTTGCCCATCTGTTTTTCACTTTGAACATCGGAGAGCCTTGCCATTGTTTTTTCCATCCCTTTTCCACCTTATCCCTTGTCTCCTTCATGTCAAAGCACCACACCTCCATTCTTAAAAGAATTTTCCTTTTAGTCACCTCCGGCTCAGTGAACAATACCGTCGGGCTATGGTCTGGCTCTAAAATGGGTAGATTTAGCAATTTAGCCTCTGGAAAATTTTGCAACCAACTCTCTGAGCCATAAGCTCTATCCAACCTTTCATATATTCGTTCATTTCCTTCTCTATTGTTACACCATGTAAATCTAGGACCATGAAATGGTATATCTACTAGCCCCATTATCATTCTCCATTGATAAAATAACTCTTGTCCTTGCACATAATCTACTCCTCCCAATTTTTGATCCGAGGACTCTATTTGATTAAAATCTCCCATAATCAACACATCATCATTTCCTTCCCTCAGTGCCATTTCAACCTCCATCCATACATTACTTCTATGTTTCAAAAAAGGGGACCCGTACACCAAAAGCAATTTTCATTCATAAGGATAACCATTTTTTACATCAGATATTTTACAAGACAAAAGATTCATAGAGCTACTGCATAACAAAATATTTACATCACTTGACCAAAACTAGGCTAAACCCCTGCATAGCCCTGACCTTCAATTCCTACAACATTAGCATATCCTAACAAGTTAGCTAAATGATCCACTACCTCCAGACTTGCTTTTTGTTTCCATTAGAAAGATGATTTGTGGACTGAATCTGCGGACTAACCATAGCAAAAAGGAAATTGTAGGGGAGTCCGCATCATTAATACCCCTACAATTCCAAGATAAAATTCTCATTGATCCCCTTGAGACTGATTTGGCTCAGTCTCCAAGCCATCATCAGTAGGGTAGCTCATTATCTTGAGTTTTTGAAACTCTCTTTAGCTTCTAATTTTTTAGCATCTATCCATTGCTTGCATTCACGTTCAAATTTCTGAGCAATTGCCTCAATGTCTGGAATTAAGTCAACAAATCTTCTTCTCTTTCTTTTCTTTTTACCCTGCTGCTCGTGAATCATTTCCTCTTTGGGCTTAGGAGGTCTACCAACATGCCTTTTTTCAGCTTAGAATCATAAAAAGCCTTATCACTTGCAAAATAATCAAATTCAGGCTTACCAGATAACTCAACACATACCTCCGTCTCAACCATCAGAGAGATCGCCTCCTCCGCCCCGAGCTTCTCATCAGCGTCAATTTTCCCCTTCTTAACAGCCCCCTCCAATGGACTCCTTCCCCAACTTCACTCGTCTCTTGATTCCCCAGATTTATTTTCCCCAACTCCTTCGGTTCTTCATGAAGCTTTTGTTGAAACGTCTTCGTCACTTCCGGTGCCAGTGTTTTCTCCATAAAATCCACTTGTTCTGAAAATCCCAAAAATGGCAAGATCTGAAGATTTGCCAGTTGTTGAACCGGGACACCCGAGTGAAACGAGCTCGAGGACCTAGCCAGCTGCGATGACCCCGGGAGACTAAAAGGAGTTTGAGGCGAATTTACACTTTGGACCCCAAATTCATCTCCCCACACACCACGCAGTATCTCCAACCAATCAAATGAGTCATTTGTAGGCAACGAACCAGGAGAAGAAGGCCACTGAGGCCCACGCCCAACAATTGAAGTTGACTCAGAAAGCCCAAAACTTGAGTTTTCCTGATAATCCCTTAAAAAAATAATCGGGTCAAAGCCCACTCCCACTCCCTCTTATCTCTATTTTCTGTAAGTGGGTCCTTGACCTCCACTAAAGCTTGCCCAAAAGAGTCAGAAGGAAAAAAGTCATCTTTTTTCTTTGAAAGGGAAGGTTCATTTGGTAAAAGTAATTCTTTATGAGCATTGAAGGAGGTAGAGTTAGAAGAAGAAATATCCATGTTTTCTTGTAGGGAGTCTCCACATGGAGGAGATGGAAGTTTACCAGAGTAGTAACTACACCCACTTTGTTTTTCACCCAAACAATCTCCTTCATTTAATATAGCTGCATCCATTTTAAGGTCATAATTCATATTACACAACACATCCAAGTCATTCAGATAACTGTCAACATTGAATGAGGGCCGTAATTTTCCACTAAAACTCTCCTGAGAGCACGAGTCTCTAAACCCATCCCCATCAAATCTCCTCACCCTCTTATATGAAAATTGATTATTTAATTTACATAATTCCATCTTTTTCCTTGTAACCCCAGATCTTTTCATCCTTATAGTCTTATTTACTTTTACCAATTTACCCTTACTATAACTCTCACCTCTCACATTAGCCCTTTTCCTTGTATCCGACTTTTGGGCCCCAATAATTAATTTTCCTTGTATCTCATTTGAGTTAACCCACTGACTACATTCTCCCTTCTCAAAGATTGATTTTTCAAACCTCCCAAAACGGGCCCGCTTAGCTGAATTGTTTCTTTCAAAATTACCATCTCCATCACCATCACCAACAAAACTGTCCCTATCCGAATCATCTGGTTCCCCCATCGGTGTATCTCCATTTCCATGTTGATCATTGTCATCTCCATCGCTCGAACTGCTACTACTAGAGGACCAAAAATCCAGCGGGTGTACAACCACATCTAACCTGACCCTGGTAGTAAAAAAATTTGGAATGCTTCGCAGACCCATAATTTTTGATGAATACAAAGGAGCCGAAGTCTGGCCAAGCATTAGATTCGTATCAGGTTTACAAGCTTCCGACAATGCTCTTTCAACACCTCTCCACGCCTTCTCTCATGGTACATTGCATGAATTATTTTTGTGACCAATTTTTCCGCACCTCTTACAGAACACGAACACCCCCTCATACCTAAAATCTGCCCACACCGTCTTTCCATCTTGATATTCAATTAACACCCCTGGAATTAATGGCACTTTTAGCCGAATCCACATATATGCTCAAAAAATCTTTTTGGACCCCTTAACTGAGATTTCTCATCTAAGTGCAGAACTTTCCCCACCCTTGATAATATACTTGAAGCAAATTCCAACGAACTCAGATAAAGCGGGATACCTTCCACCTTGACCCACAATCTTGTCTCCGAGAATTTGAATGATCGAATAGATGTTGCCTTCCTCCAAGGCTTCAGCACAAGTAATGCACCACGATAATTTAGTACACTATAGAGCCCCACTAAATCTTCCTTATCATCTATATTATTACAATAAAAGAGAAACACTCCATCTTCTTTTCTCACTATAATCCTCTCCTTGGTGATCCAAGAATCAGTCCATTCATGGATTTCTTCCACTTTGAATTCACGTCTATCTAAAAACTTCCCAACCACCAGGAACTTAAGCTCCATTTCCATAGTGTTCACCAGTGACTGAGGAGCTTTTATGAAAGGACCTTGTTTTCGATGGAAAATAGATTTTGAATGTAAAAGACTCATATTTGACTCCATACTTAACTTGAAAGATGAGACCAGACTACCAATAACATTAACTCATGAGACTAAAAAGAACAAGGATTAAATACAACTCCACCAGATTCTTGTTCAAGTAGTTAGTCACTATCTAAGACTTCTAATGCTCTCAAATTATGAAAACAATTTCACTCGAAGTTGGAAATTCTTTTTAGAGAGAGAACCTCTCGTCTGGCCACATATTTTTAGAACCTCATGATTACTATACCTCCTTCGTCTATGCGCATGAAAGTTGAAACTATTTTACTCTTCTAAAGTTCCCATTCCACTTCTTTGCCTACCCCTCTGCACGTATTTGGCATTTACTTGTCTTTATCTCTCTCTTCATCACATGGGTCCTTCTATTTATTTTCTCTATCTCTCTCTTATACTAAATCCCTATACATCCCTCCTACTATTCATTTATTATAAAATGGATGAAGTATTATATTTAGAATTACATATAAAACATTTATACATAATTGAACAAAAAGTGTTCATCAAAGTTTAGAGTTAGGCATAACTCGGGTTTTTATAACGACAAAAAAACTAATGTAATTAACGCTTCCTAAAGAAAAGAGTAAGCCACAACTAAAGTTAAGCAAGTTGTCCTATGAAAGCAAATTTTCAGATGGGCGGGATGAAAGCTCGTGGTCCGGACGGCATTCCTGCTCTTTTTTACCAAAAGTTCTGGCCAGTAGTAGGAGAGGATGTGTGTGATGCTGTTCAATACTTTTTTGAAAAAGGCTATCTTCTTAAGGAGTGGAATTTCACTTTCATTTGTTTAATTCCTAAAGTAGAGAGGCCTGAGGAAGCAGGGCAATTTAGGCCAATAAGCTTGTGTAATGTAGTCTACAAGATCATTTCAAAAGTCATTACGAATAGGTTGAAAGCTTTCTTAGGAGAACTAGTGTCTCCATACCAGAATGCATTTGTGCCAGGAAAGCTACTTGTGGACAACTGTTTTATTGCACATGAAGTTATTGGGAAATTAAAGAAGAAGAAGAGAGGAAATGAGTACTTGGCTGCGTTGAAGATAGACATGTTCAAAGCCTATGATATGGTTAGATGGGAGTTTTTAGATTGGCTCTTGAATGCAATGGGTTTTCCTAGTGAGTGTCGATATTGGATTATGCAATGTGTTACTACTGTCTCATATGCTATACTAAATAACGGTGAACATATGAGAAGATTTAAGCTTGCGTGTGGACTTCGACAGGGTGATCCATTGTCGCCTTATTTGTTCATTTTAATAATGGAAGTTCTGTCAAGAATGATCAGCAAGGCAGAAAGGGAGGGGAATATTAATGGAATAAGATTATCTAAGTCTGGTCTATCTATTTCGCATCTATTCTTTGCTGATGACTCTCTTTTGTTTTTCTAAGCTAATCCTCAGTCTTGTGCGGTAGTAAAGGAGATCATCCAAAAGATCAGAAAATTTTTTGGGGAGGTGATAAATTTTAATAAATCGCACATCATGTTCAGTCCATATACCCCAAGTAAATTTAAGAGGTTTATGAGAAGTTTGATTGGAACACCATCAGCAGAGGAGTTAGGGAAATATTTGGGTTATAACGTGGAAGTGGACGGGCGGAGTTCTTCTAAATTTGGTTGGTGGAGAAAGTTAAAAGAAAGGTTTCAAGTTGGACTCATTTAGCATTGTCGCATGCTGGGAGACTTATGCTAATTTATAGTGTTTTGACTGCAATTTGCCAACACGTTCTTTCAGTTTTCCTGTTGTCGAAAGGAATTTCGGAAAAAATGAATAGCATTTTCTCAGTGTTTTTGTGGAGAAATAACAAGGGAACTAAACCAATATACTGGAAGAGGAGAGAGGTGATTGAGATGCCAAAAGGATGGGGAGGACTAGGCATACATAATGTTTATTCCTTCAACAAAGCTTTTCTTCTGAAGCAAGCGCTCATGATGCACAACAATAAGGAGCTTCTTGTCTTAAAAGTTTTTAGATCAAAATACAAGATCTCTCCAGTTCAATTGGGATTGCAAGGAAAGAAGATTGCAGGAGCTTCATGGGGATGCAAGGGCTTAAGCTATTCGGTTAGGGATTGCAAAGAAGGATTTGCTAAAATTATTGGAAATGGTGTGGATACTGATATTTTGCGGGATAAATGGGTAGGGGTGGAGAGCTCAAGCTAAGAAATGGAGTTACGCTGGATGATCTTGGGGTGAGGAAAGTTGCGGACCTCATGATAAGGGGTCAAAATTGTTGGAATTCTCATATGATTTGGAAAATTTTCAGAAAAAAATCAGCAGTAAGGATTCTAGCAACACATATCCCAGAAGATAGTGTGGAGGATGAGTATGTTTGGGCAAGGTCGAAAATGGGTTTGATAACGGTGAAAGATGCTTACTCCTTGTTAATGGAGAAGCAGAATGGTATTAGAGGAGAAAGTCCAACAGAAAGATTTTGGAAAAAGCTTTGGGCTATGACTGTCCGGCCAAAATGGAAATTATTTATTTGGAGGCTTCTAAATGGAGCACTTGCGACAAATGTCGACTTGAAGAAAAGGCAAATTCAAGTTCAACAAAAATGTCATTTGTGCGGGAAGAGGGATGAAGATGAAAGCCATCTGTTTCGGGAGTGCGAGATGATGGCTCATGTGTGGTGGAGTTCTTCACTGGGGATTAGGATGGAAGTATCTACAGGTATTCCTATAGAGAAGTGGATTAAAAACTTCTTATCATACTTTTGGAAAGAAGATGGTGCTTGTAATACTCCGTATTTTTAGTAGTTAATATTTATATTTTTAGAAAATTTTTGGTTATTAAAAAGGTTTTTATTTACTAAAAAGACTTGTTATTTACTAAAAAGGCTTTTAAAATAGGCTTTTATAAAAGATTTTGGGTGTTTAAAATATATTCTAGCCCAATTTGGATTTTGGGCTTATGTTTACTAATTTTAAAATCCAGGTAGTTTGTTTAAAATAAAATATTTTAAAGGAAAAAAAATCCAAAAGATTTTACAAAAAGATTTACAAAAAGAAAAAAAGAAAAAAAAAGAGTAAAGCATTGACTTCAATTCAGCGGATAACTCACGCCCAAAGTTAACAAAAGTTGGTTAACTTTACTTCTTCTATCTTTTGCTTAATATGCTTCTAGATTATTTATCTTAGGGAATATTCCCCAATTCTAGCTAGATGATCATAAAAAAAATAGTAAATCTTAGCTCAAAATATTTATCTTCTCTCCAAAACCCATCTTTTAGTTCCGAGTCCTAGTAGACTCTACTTATCCAACTAGTATAAATAGGGCTCCATCCCTCATATTCTTCACACCAAATTTGAGAAATACATCTCTTTTCTCAAGTTTAAACTCTCTCTCCCTCTTAGCCTACCCTTTCTCTTTCTCCATTAGTAGTCTTTTAATTTCAAGGTGCGTGTATGTGTAGATCTTTTAAATAATTTTTTTTTTGCTAAGCAAGATAAGTAGATTAATTGAAACAACATATTACAACCTAAACAAGTCAAAAGGAGGAAAACCAACTAGGTTGGACTCCCTCACACAAAGACTTGTAAAACAAACCCAACAAAAGGGTCATTAACTCTCACAAGTTCACAAACCACTCATGATCTTTCCTAGTGATTTTCTTTGGTAATACATCAAAGATTATATGCTTAACTATACTTTTAATTTGTTTTATCACAAAATCAATACTAGGTAAGCATTTCTGCCAATATACAGTATTCCTGCCCTGCCATACCACATAAACTAAAGCAGTATTTCCAGCTTGAATTATTTGCTTCTGAAATTTGGTTCTTCTCCCATTCTGTACACTTCTGATAAGCTGCTGCAATTCCAGCCCAGGGCTTCTGATATTAAGCCAAATCTTCAACCTTTTAAGACATTCTTGACTATAGTGACAGTGAAAGAACAAATGCTGATGATTCTCATCATGTGCACCACATATCAAACACAAAGGATCTTGACCGATGCCATATTGAAATAACTTTGAAGTAGTTTGCAATTTTTGCTGAATTGCTAACCACATCACAAATCTGTGATTTGGAACATTAAGCCTGTTCCATATGATTTTATCCCAAGTAACCTGGACTTGGTCTCCCATAAGCTTCTCATATACAGCTTTGATGGAATATGAACTCATTGCAGCCATATCTGCCCTGGTATAAAACTGCTTCAGTTGCTCCTTCACATGGCAAATCCTCTTCCAGTACCAACTTGCACCAGTATTCGGTACATACTGCCACCAGTCTTCCTCTTTCAAATACACAGAATGCACCCACTTTATCCATACACTATCCTGCTTTGAAGCAATTGCCCATACATATTTTCCAAGGCTAGCAATATTCCAGAGTAGAATATTCCTAAACCCAAGTCCTCCAAAGAGATTTTCTTCGTACATAAATGTTCCCAAGCAATCAAACCAGCTTTTGAAGTAAAGTGTTGTCCACTCCATAGAAAAGCCCTACAAATCCTGTTGATTTCTTGTAGAACTTTCTTTGGCAATACAAAAACTTGTGCCCAATAGATGTGCAAACTTAACAGAACAGAATTAATAAGTTGAACTCTAGCAGTGTAGGATAACTGCCTAGAGCTCCAAATTCTAATCCTGGATGTCATCTTCTCAACTAAAGCTTCACATTGTGCTGCATTTATCTTCCTTGCACATATTGGCACACCTAGATATCTGAATGGCAATTTTTCTCTTGCAAAACCAGATACCTCTTCTACTCTCTTCACTTCTGCTTCTGTCATTCCACAAGTATAAAAAGCTGAATTGTTGGCATTTGCTTGTAAACCAAATTACTCTGAAAATAACTTGAATGCCCTCAACATCAGATAGATGGAAGTGAAATCACCCTTGCAACATAGTATAAGATCATCAGCAAAACACCTATGAGTAAGCTTCATTCCCTTGCATCTGGGATGGAATTGAAACTAATCTAGCTCTCCCATCTTTGTCAATATTCTAGATAAATATTCCATACACAGCACAAAAAGCAAGGGTGATATTGGATCACCTTGCCTTAAACCTCTAGAAGATTTAAAAAAACCTTCCATGTTCCCATTTAACATGATTGAAAACTTTGGTGTAGAAACACATTCCATTACAAGATCTATGAATGATTCAGGAAAACCTAAAGCAATCAACATTTCCTTGAGAAAATCCCAACTAACTGTGTCATATGCCTTTTGTAAGTCTATCTTCAATAAACAACTAGGCTTGACTTGTTTCCTGCCATAGTGTTTAACCAGATCCTGTATCACCATTATGTTATGTACAATAAATCTCCCATGTACAAAACCTCCTTGGTTTTCCATGATTAAATCAGGTAAAACCCTTCTTAGTCTCCCACACAAGACCTTAGTAATACATTTGTACAATGTATTACAGCATGAAATTGGTCTAAATTCACTATCATTCTGAGGGCATTTTGTTTTAGGAATTAAAGTTATCACTGTAGTATTCAATTCCTTCAAAATCCTCCTACTTTACAGAGTATCTAATACAGCATCAATCACATCATTATTTACAATATGCCAAGCATCCTTGTAAAAATGAGTGCCAAATCCATCAGTACCAGGTGCTTTGTCACCTGGAATTGAAAATAATGCCTTTTTCACTTCCTCAACTGTGTATGGCGCATTAAGGATCTCCCTGTGCTCATCTGTTATCATAGGACCCTCCTGAATAAGCTGATTTATCACAGACTTCCTCTCTACATTGCTTCTGCTCAAAAGCTTCACATAGTATGATTGAGAAAGCATGTGACACAGTCTCAGTTGTATCCTTCCAGTTGCCATGTTCATCATGTATGCCATACACCTGGTTTTGAAGATTTCTTGCTTTAATACTTTGATGAAGAAGAGAAGTGTTCTCATCTCCATCTTTTATCCAAGCAAGCTTAGCTTTTTGTGATAAGAATTCTCTATATGCCCTGTGTTTCAAATGATATTCCTTAACTGCTTCCAATTCCACCTCTGCCAATTGGATGTCCCCTGGATGATTATGCATATCTTGTTGTGCTTGCTGCATTCTGCATAGTGCTTGAAGTTCAGCAGCTTGAATTTCTGAGAACCCCTCTTTGTTCAACTCTTTCAGTGTATCTTTCACAGCTTTAAGCCTTTTAACAAGCTTAAATATCTTAGTACCTTGAACATCTACACTCCAAGCTCTTCTGATTATGTCATTAAACTAGGAAGATAATCTCCACATAGTGTAATATTTAAATGGCTTTCTACCATTTAATACCTCAGGATAAACAGTCAAAATGGCAGGTGAATGATCAAACTCCTCTTCCTGCTGGAAGCAAACTTCTGCTGAAGGAAATATATTCTGCCATGCTTGATTTGACAGAATTCTATCAAGCTTTGAAAACACTCTGGCATCTCCTTGTTGTTTATTGTTCCAGGTAAAAAAAATTACCAGAACTTTTGACATCAAACATATCACAATAGCTCGTACATTCTTTAATATCTCTAGTTTCAACTTCTCTAACATATGAACCTATTCTTTCATCACATTGCATTACACAGTTAAAATCTCCACACATAATCCAAGGATCTAAAGTTTTCAAACTTCTAATATCTTCCCACAATGCAATTCTATTATTTCTTTCATTAAAAGCATAAATGAAAGTGCAATAAAATCCACTTCTATTGCTAGTAGGTTGCAAAAAACAGTGAATTAATTGACTTGTAACATGTAGAATTGTTACCTGGAAACTTCTTGATTTCCAAGCCAATACAATTCTTCCTCCATCATGACAACTTGCATTGCTTGTAAAACACCATCCTCTGAATGCTCTCTGATACAAAACACCCATATTCTTGGCTTTTATTTTTGTTTCCAAGAGACTAACAACACCAAAAGCAGACCTATGAACAAACTGTTGCACATCTCTCTGCTTATTAATGTTGTTCAAGCCTCTAACATTCCAACAAAGAAGCTTATCCATTGATATCAGGAGGTTCTCCCCCTCCCTTTTGTGAATTAGCTTTCTTGCTACTTGATACTGAAACTTCTGCATTCAATTGTCCAGTTGACTCAGTCTCCTGATTTATCACGTCCAAAAATTGAAAGTGATTCTGAGTTTGTGTGGGTTTGACAGAGTTCACCCTGACTTTGATTGGTCTCAAAGCCCTTTGAAAGCCATCCTGGTCAACTTCCACCTCCTTAGTCTGTGCTACTAAGGTTTTCTGTTGAGAGATCTCCACTGTTTGTGTAATTATTGGAGGATTAGTTACAACCTGTGGCATTGTAACTTTTGGCACCCATATCTTCTTAACCTTCTTCTTCATGCATTCTTGTGTTGTATGTCCAAAATTAAGACAATTTTGGCACTTATTTGGTTTCCACTCAAACACTACAGGCACATTAGTCAAATTTCCATACTCATTCTAGAACTGAATTGAGTCAGGGAATTTATGATCCATCTTCATTTCAATTAGTATTCTAGCATACTGTAATTTTTCCCTGTTTCTAGTTGCTTCATCACGTTTAATTGGGTCTCCTATATGTGATGCAATCTTATGAAGAGATTTATCACCCCAATACTTCAGGTTCAGCTTCAATTGGACCCAAACTGGAATAGTTTTCAAGTCTTCCTTCTCAAAATCCATGTTTGGTGTCCAAGGTTTGACAATCAAAGGTTTCTTATCAAAAAAGAAATGTCCACCCAGAATTTTGTCTTTAGAATCCATGGCATTAAATCGAACAAGATAAATGCCTTTTTGAATCAAAACAACCTTATCAACATTATATGTCTTCCAAATTCTCCTCAAGAATCCCTCCATAACCTGAATTGGAGGATTTGAACCTAATACATAGCATATAATCGATGAACTCCAAAAATCCACCTCCTCCTGAATATCATCAAATTCAATGTGAATCGGTTCTAAATCCACCATCACATCATTCGATTTCACCTCAATTTCATCTAGATTATCCTCATTATCAATCTCATCCACTTCTATCACATTTCCATCCTCATCAAAATCAACATTAATCTCCGAATTATCAGCTTGTTGTAAGATAGGAATCAAATTACCTGAACCAGTTTTGCCACCAGATTGTTGACTGGTATGAATGGATTGCAGCCATTCATTGAAAGTGTTCTTGATTTCCGATTGAACTTGCAAATGTTGAATCGACGATTTTGGAGTTACCACCTCTCCAATGCCTAATCCAAAATCCAAAGCTTCTATGCCCAAAATTTCATCCATTGAACGAGTACGAAGAGCTTGAGAATCAGACGTTGGTCCTCGAGCTTTCCCCTTCTGCTTTCCATTTCCAGAATTTTGAGTTTTCCCGCTAGATGTTCTTGCCATGGCGACGGCGCAAGATAAGGTATCATGCACCGAGAGAAAACTTGGAGAGAATTCTCAAAATTTAAAGCTTAATATGGAAATTCGTGATTTAATGAAATTATATTACATTCTTTTTTTGATCTTTTAAATATTGTTCTGCCTATATAGTATCATGTTTATAGGGTTATTGTTTTGGATTAAGAATCATGCTTTTATATGAACTTTATGAGTTATTTTATAATTTTGTTGAAGGTTGATAAACGTTTAGAATCAAATTGGTATTGTAATACATGTTTTGTGGGTAATACCGTAACTCATACTAACTACACATATGTTAAATTCTAAAGATGCCGACTTTATTTCGTTTACCTTGTTTGCAGTATTAACGCTCACTTTACTAACATGGTCTTGTTATATAAACTTACCACTAGGTGTTAATATATTAGTTGGATTGATACACTAATGAATTATTCAAGATGTTGTTCTCTACTGCTTGGTGTAACTTCGTTTAGACTCATTAGGTTGTTTATAGTAATGGTTGACTTTGCTAAAAGTAAATATAGTTACTGATTACTAAATTCACTAGTCATATTATTGTCTTGTGTCGCATATGGCATGAAGTTTCAAGGTTATTACTTGAGCAAACTTTTATTTACATTATGCCTTTATATGGCTAAGTATATAAGTATTATTATTCTTTTTAAAGAAGGATTATTTCCAAAGGATTTTTATTAGTTATATGATCTTTTATGATCGCAATTATAAAGAGGCAACGACTTGTTATTTATTAGCAAGAACGGTAGCTATTATATTTTACCCATGTACTTTTTGTATAAGTCATGTGGACAAGGTAGTAACCCCTCGTAATAGACTCAGTAAGGAATACTAAACTTGGGGGTGTGCACACTTTAGGAAAGGTACCTAGGCAAGGAAAGGAGTTGTATTAAAGTTATATACTTTATATTATATAAGTATTACAAGTATCCAAGGAAGGTTTATGAAAATATTTTGAACGTTTATTAAAGTATTTAAATTTCCGCATATACATGTACTCAGTATTTTTACTGACACGCGTTTTGTTTGTTTGTTTTGTGGTTTTGTCCCTGTGATGACCCTATTTTGGCGAGCAGACTTTTACAAGTTGATATGATGCATACTTCAAATGGGGGAGCTAGTGAGGAATAATAATTAGTCTAGGAGTTGTTATTTTATTTTCTTTATTTCCATTGTCATAGTTGTACAATAAAGTTTATTTCAATAAAGAGTTAGTTATTTCAGTTATTCCGCTGCATTAGTTTAAAGTTCAGTTAGTAGTAAGTATTAAAGCCTTTAACGTTATCACGTGGCGGTAATACTCTCAAATTTCTCAAGGGTTTTATATTAAAATATGTTTTTAGAAAGAGAGAAATTTGGGGTGTTACGGTGCTGATAGTAACAGAGCAAAAGTTTTTATTATTATAGCCTGGTCATGTTGGATTCATAGGAATAGTGTTGTTTTTAAAAATAAGAACCCTGATCCCAACGACATCTTAAGATTAGCACAATGATTGATGGAGGAAGAATAGTTTAGAATTAGAATGACAAAGAAGATTATGACTCACTCATGCAAGGAGGGCAATGGGGTGGGAAGGGAGAAGGGTGAAGATGATGATGGGCAGATGGCGGAATGTATTTTGATAGTAGATGGAGCATGGAAGGTTGACAAAAAAGGAATCCCCCAAGCTGGAGTTGGGTGGGTGGGGTTTAAAGGTGGGCAGAAGGAGATTCAAGGGAATGCCAAGGTTTTTGCAAATTCAGCAGTTCAAGCAGAGGGATATGCATGTTTAATGGGTCTGAAGAAGATACGAGATGCAGGATGGAGGCATGTGAAGGTGCAAACAGATTCGAGTGATCTAGTTCGGGCGATAAAAAGAGTTTATTTGACGATGAATATGGCAGGTTGATGAGAATGTATTTTAAAGTAATGAGAATGTATTTTAAAGTAATGAGAATTTACCAAGGTTGATAGAAAACTTGTTAATAAAGCTCATGTCTTAGTTGTTCAAGCAAGATGGGGAAGTATTATGTAAGTTTGTTGTTTTGTTTGTTCTTGCTGTCAAAAAAAAAATGCCAAATACGTTTCGTTTATTTTAAGAGGACCTTAAATGATTTGTTTTTCATTTATTTTACAAGCGGAAGAAGTATGTCAAATAACAAATGTTGTACATACAAATTCACTATTTATATGTGATAGATGGGAAATCAAACATGTATTCAGGAAAGTAAACAAGCAACTGATTGAATAACTAATGTAGGGCGTCTTATGTTGGTAAATTCTTGTGGGAGTGGTATCCAAGACCTAAGATTGAATCCCATCTACATCACTGTGCCTAGTCGCTCATTTACACCAAAAAACATTAAGGGCGTTTGGCAATTAGAGTTTTGGGGCAAAAAGAGAGTTTTGGATCACTTCTAAAGTTTTTGACTAGTCAAAAACTCTATGGGGGTGGTTGGTAAAGAGAGTTTCAAGAGAGAGTTTTGGGGTGAAAACTCTCAAAATGAAAAAACTCCTCTTTGGAACCTTTTCTTTAGAGGATTAGGTGAGAGAATGTGTGAATGACTTTTTTGCCCATAATTATAATACTAACATATCAGTTAATATGTTCATAAATATCATTTTATACAAATAAAGGGTAATCAGCTTTTAGCAATCAACTAAGCTTTCCCAAACACATTTATGTGAAAAGTTAGTCAAATCTACAGTCAATCTTGCTAAACAAAAAAGGTAAAACTCTAAAACTATAAACTCTAACCGCTAAACTCTAAACTCTATTTACCAAACAGGGCCATTACCTTATTAGACATTAATATCTCTTGGTTTTCACACAAGGTTTAAGTATCTAAGATATTTTAGTGTTTGGGTTGAGAATCTATTTGACAGTCCCGTTCCTAACAACTAAGAAATAGGCACTCTCTTACTGATTCACTTCCATCAACAAAGTTTTCTTTTTTTCTTTTTCTTTATCTTTATCTTTTGGAGAGAGAAGACTTCCATCTAACAGTCTGTTTGGGAAGAGAAAGGAAAAGAGTGGAAGAGAAAAGAAAAAAACTAAACTTCTCCTATTTGATACTTTGTATAAATTTTCTCTTTCTTTCCAAATTCCCCCACTTTTGAGAGGAAAGGAAAGTGAAATTTTATTAAGGAGTCTTTCATTCCAATTCTTTCTATTTCCTTTCACTTAATGTTTTTTAATGAACCAAATATTGAAATGTAACAAATTTCCTTCCCCTTTCTTTTTTTTCCAAATCCTTTCAACCAAACAAACTGTAAAATAGGGAAGGATAAAGAAGCAAAAAATAAAATAAAAGTTGTTTCTAACCCTAATCCTCGATTACAATTTTTACATCTCTCTACATTCATCAATTGCAGTTCTCTATCTAAGAAATCGACAAATCACCCGCACAGTATTACTTTTTCCGAATTAAAGGAGAAAATAAATTAAAGATTCCGGGCGAATTTAACTTTTTTTTCAACGAGACAAGAAACTTGGATCATCCAAAAATTTGAAGGTTTGTTTAGTACTACTTTTACTATAAGTTCTAAGATTTTAATTTTGTAGCTCAAACATTTATGAGTATAAGAATTCAGAATTTATCTGTTTATTTATTTATCTATATATGTTTTTCACTAGTATGCTAAAAAGAAAATCAGATTTTGCGGTTCTAGTCAAGAACATTTTACTCTATTTTGAGGAAATATGACAGGTTTTTATCCTGATGTCAATTTCCGTAATTATAGTGGGATGACATAAGGATGACTTTTGGGGATGTTTGGGGTGAGATATGATCATATGACACTATGTAGAATTTTCGAATAATTTCGGGTTACTTTAATCGTTATTTGGTAAAGCGTGGAATGTATTGGTAAATGGTAATGTGATTTGGCCCTCTATTTGAATTGCAATTAAATGGAAGAATTTGTTGATTTATAATGTCATCGTTTGATTGAATGTAACATATACTGGTACTTAGTTAGCTTGGTATTAGATTGGTGGAGATAGGTTCATGTTTTCTGGATAAAGATTTTTTATTTCTTTACTCGGACCACGCAAGAATTTTGCTGTCCGAATTCCAATTGAATCTGCTTGTTCCTGGTGCTTTGTTAAATTTTATCGCTGTTTCATTGCTCCAACGAGAAAGGTTCATCCTGAGGACGTTATGAAAAACTTTTACGTAGGCAGCACTATGCTCTCCAATAAAGAAGCTCTACTTTCTTTTTTATTTGGAATGCTGGCTATGAGCTAGGCTTTTCTTTTGTGTTGCTCTGGTGATTCCATACCTCCCTCTCTCCATGCACAAAAGTTATTAGACGCTAGAGCATTTTACGACTCCAATTCAAGCTTGTAGATATGGTGTAGCTTTGTTTGTTAGACCTATTTGTGTTGGTTTATAGTCATTAGTCATTAGATCCACGCACAAGTTCGTTCAGAGGCACAAGTTCCTCTCAGATTGAGATGTTGCAGGCTTGCAGCGTTTTGTATCAAGTCTCTATATTGACATGGGTCTCATAGGGTTCAATTGAAAGATTGTGCATCTCCATTTGCAGTTGAATATCCGAGGAAAATGATTTAATTGCCTACAATTTATCTCTTAAGCATATATGGGCAGTGATGGAATTTTTCATGGCTGTAAATTTTGGGAAGAAAACTCAAGTTTTTTACTTAGAAAGTCATCACTGTTCACCTCCATTCTTTGATTTTGTTATTCTTTTTCCTGGATACATGAGAGAGGGAGAGAAGCATGCGAATCCCCTACCCCCTTCTCTAGCTGTCTAACCACCATTTGTATCTTTCCTTTAATGAGAATGTTCATCCAGGTTCCATGGAAGCTTTCTCTATGGTTATTCTTTCCTTTTGTTTGTCACTAAGTGTTATCCCCTACTAAGGACACCTTCTTCCATCTGAGCAACATGGGCTCTTTACAAGGTAAGAAAATGACACGTAGAACATGTCAGGAGGTGTTATATGTGGTGGGAACCGAGCAATTCAGATACGCTTCTACTTCTAAATTCTAGTCAATTTACGTACTATAAAACATTATTTAGCCTTTTTCTTAATGGTGGTGACTGGTGATAGTGATACTAATCCTTTAGTCACTCTGCCAGCACAATTCTTGAACCATGACATTCCGAGCAGTATCTAGAAACACAAGGCGTCTGATTACGTACATACATCTAGTTCTAGCCATCAAGAACTAGAGCAGGAGTACCCAAGTCTGAAATCAGGAACTTTGTAGCCAAGGGGTGCAATATGAATCTTGAAGGTGTGGAATGCTTTTACCTGATAAAGCATCATCAAGAAGATTCTTGTCTATGCATTTGAGTGGATAATGCCTATTTAGCTGATTCAACATTAAAGACAAATAAACGAAGGAATGTCACTTATGAGAGTAGCTTTCCTTCCAATCAATGTTTTCTTGTTTATTCCTTTTGTTACATTGATGAATTATGTCAATTGCACGGGTTCATACACTTAAGGTTAGTGTCATGAAACTAAGTTGGAACAAGAGAAATTGAAGAGCCATACTCTTTTAAGCTGAAATACTGTTGCAGCGTTTCCTATCATCAATTTTTATATCATTACCATCACTATTTATGGTCGATTATCCTTTATCCCTCACTTGGATTGTTTGTTCATCCACTGTTTTTCTTCTGCTAAGCCTGAAATTACAATTTTGAATTAGCCTGCTGTATATATGCATAAACTTGTAAACAAAATTTAGTTTTTGTTATCTTAGCTTTTTACTTGCTGTTCATGTATGTCCCACCATCCCGTATTCCTGCACATTCCACCTTCCTGCATTCCTGCACATTCCACATACTTTTTAAAGCCTAAATATATCTTAGTTCACTTAGAATCCACAAGACCAAAACTGAGCATTGAACTGTATAACCGTATTCTAGCTCACATAAAAGCTAGCGATTGATGACGTACCCATATCTATGGGGCTTAGTGTCATTATTGGGCATTTTCTAGTCTTTTTAGCTCATGTAAGGGAGGTGCTAAACATTCCTTCTTAAGAAGGCCAAGAACGAATAATGATGAATTGAAGAAGGCTAGTGCAAGAAATTTCTGGTGCTCATACTAGTGGTGATTTTACTCATGGAGTAGGAGACCAACAAAGCATAAGGTCATATTTGGAGATGGGGCCTCGTCCTCGTTAATGGTAGGTTGAACATCATAGTGTCTTTTTCTTTTCTTTTATTTACTTTTATTGCGGGTCCAGTAGTGTCCTCACAATAACACGAAAGTTAAGTGGTCACACTAACTCTGTTGAAAGTGCACCTTCTTATGGTGGGAAATTGTGTTCGAGTCCAGAGCTAGGAAAGAGACTTACAAATGACATTATAGAGCTCAAATATGCTCAAGAAGATGGATCTTGCAAGAAAACATAAAAGAGCATTACATTTCGATGGTAGTTCTCTAGCAATGTAGCTTTTGCTTAGAAGAAAGCATTGAAAGTTTGAGAAACCCATGATGAGTAGTGTGGAATATTGGTTTGCACAATATCTTTGTAGGTTGGTGATTGACAAAGGTAAAAAGGTTAGGCAAGCTTATTTGGACATCCATGAAGAAACATAATCCAAAAGAAGGTGTAATTTAAGTTTGCAAGAATGAAAACCATCTTTAAGAGAAGTCTTCATGTTAGAGCACTTCTAAGGCCATTTGTAATGAGGCTCAGGAGAAAGTAGATAGATTTTGTGTAAACATTATGTGGAAGAGCGTTAATCTAGATGGTATCTTTGAAACAATGTAACTTTTGTTTAAGAGAAACGTTTAAAGAGCTTGATAAACTCATGATGAGAAGTTGAGTGGCAAATTGCTTTGCATACTTTCTTGGTGGGTGCAGAGTATTAACAAGCTGCATGCTCGTTAATTGCTGGACAGCGGGGTAAAGAAACAAGATCCAAAGGTGTAACTTAAGTTTGCAAGCGAGAAAACCTTTATCAATGGAAGTTCTCATGCTAAGATTGAATCATTTCTAAGGCCAAGGAGTAACGTTACTCCGATCTCTCAAGCCCCCATCCCAAATAAAAGCAACATTTTAGGTGTGGACTAGATCATAGTATTTTTGTGTTCCTATGATTTAGTATAAACAAGTTAATTAACAAATTGCACTTTATGCCAATTCAAATATCATAATGTTTCTAGTGACACATGTCTCAAGGATGAGGGCTCCACGCTTCTGAAGGAGATGTTATAGAGGCAAGACTAAGAAGATGATTCTACACTTCCATGTTTAGCTCCAATGGCTTTAGCTTTGACTATGCTGGACCAAATTCTAGAGCATGCCATACATCACCATGGTTTGATAAGGGGAAGATAGGAGTGGTGACATCTTTACTCATGAGAAGAGATCTTCTTGCGGTGTAGCCATCCAAGAAAAACCTAATAGCAAGAAACTTTTCATTCTTGAATGCAAAATCCATAGTAAAACCTATGGTTGTTCGCTGATGATGGAAGTTGCCACATTTTCGATCTCGTTGCATCTTGGGAGACACAATATGCCTAAAATGAAGTGTTGCTTGGTGTGTAATCATTATTTGCTCAACCAAGGAGTTTCGATGAGGTAACTAAACGAGTCTTCGACTTACAAAAAGTTCTATATGTTTTGCATTTTTGCCATGGATGTTATCTTTGGTTTGTTCATAACATTTTGTTAGTAAATGTTGCATAACGTGCATAGGGAATTCTTTCTTTTGGCATGAATAATAACAATACGCTCGTTTCACTAACATCCTTAGCAATTAACCAAATCACAAATCGCCCCCACAAATTGCGAATCAAGCCGCCACCCAAAATTAGGATATTGGCAATTTGGGTCACAAATCGCCATGCCAAACCCATGGATCCTTCTCCGTATACTTTTGTTTGTGATGTTGTAGCCAAATTATATTCTTTTTGAACAAAAAGTAATTTAGATCTAGAGTTTAGATGGAAAACCCTAGATATCGTTAATCAAAGCATCAAATCAAGGTTTAGAAGAATTATACTCTTCTTTAGAGGAAACCGAGTAGATCATTAGATCAACTAAGGAAGGAGAAAGAGAGATGCGTGCATTCAATTGTGAACTAGAGTATAGGTAAACGTTTGGTTTTTTCCCTTACATATCCATACAACTTTCATGTGTTCACTCTTTACCGAAGATGACTCCTCTACTCTCTTCTTATTAAAGATTGTGTTTATCACTCTTTAACTTCCTTTGTTTTCCCCTTGACATTCCAAATAATAAGTGTTTGGTTTTTTCCCTTTCATAACTTTACAACTTTTATGTGTTGACTCTTTATCAAATATGACTAATTTACTCTCTTCTTATCAAAGATGGTGTTTTCCCTCTTTAGCCTCCTTTTTTTTCCATCGACGTTTAAAACAATACAATCCGTATTTTTTAGGGGAACCAAAATTGTACTTACTATTTGTTTATTAGTATTAAACATTTGAATTTTTTTAAAAAAAATATATTTCCCAGTTCCTAGAGAATAGTAAATATTTTTAGGTATGAAAATGCACATTCCTTTAAAAAAGAAAGAAAGATGCATATGATTGTACCCAATTGAATCCAAGTCACTGTAGGCATTGTGTGTGTATCTGTTCTCGTACCCTGTATTGAATCGAATCCGTAGCATGTAACATTGATCCTTAGCCTAACTTAATACGTAGAATTGACATCTTTTAGCAAGATTCATGGGAGCAGATATTTTGTTTTTGACATTTTCTTGCTATTTTATTCATTACTCCTTACGTTAAACTTGTTTTCAATAATTGTATTGTGAATTACTTTATAATTCTAACACAATGTGACCCATAAATTCTCGTGAATAATTTTGAAACAAGCTCATAGACTTGTATAAGCTTTTTAACTATGTAATATGAACAAGTTGACCTTGAACATTGTAGTGCTCGATTCATATATGTATAAGGCGATTTAATCACATATTTTCTTTAGAATAATTCTAATTTTCTATAAAGTAAGTGTTTCTCTCTACAATTTAGTTGGATAATTATTATATTTGATGTGCTAAATTTTATTGAATTTAAAACATATATGTCCACTTTTGTTTTCAATTTAGGAATTACTTAGAGGCTTGGAAAGAGTGATCAAAAAAATGAAAAGATTGAGTTAGTGAAAATTAGAGCTCAACTAAAATTTCGATTAATTTTGAGTGGACAAATTCACAATTATGTTCACTCCAAAACTTGGTTCGACTTTGCTCGTTTTCAACCCTAAGACTGTTAATGCACTAAATTAATGAATCATATGAGAACTTTGAAGGACATATATTTTGGGATGGAGAAAGTATTTATTGGTTACTCCCTTTGTTCTACAAAGATCTATGTAGTTATTGTGGATATGCATACTAAGGGGGGAGGTGGGAGAATGTGAAAACGGCCCAATGTTCCCCAGTTTGTTATTTGAGTAAGAGAGATAGAGTGTGGGTGGAATTATATAGCTAAGTGGGTTTGACATGGTGGTGGTAATGAGGGTAAATGGGGAAGAAACTTTTACCAAAAATGGAGTAAAGAAAAATTGGGTTGATTTATGTGGAACATATGGAAACAGTAAGTGGGTAGAACTTTGTGGAACGGAAGAAGTATCTGATATAGAAGGAAGAAATTGCAAAAAAAAAAATAGAATGATAAGCATTTTGTTTATCCTTAAAGACAATTGAGAGGAAGCATTAGAAGTATAAATTTGAAGTGGGGTTGAAGAAAAAAAAAAGCCATGCTATAGTTGACGATAAAATAGTCCAGAATCTCAGTTTATAAAGTTTTTGTGGTTCCTCTCTATCCACAACACCCATATGATAGACGTAGGACTTGACCTTATCTGGATGGTTTACTCTCTTATTCTTTCTGTAACATTAGCTTAGCTGCTTATGAAGATGTATGGTAGAATTCGTAATTTGTTAAAAGACATGCTTTTAACTTCTCTTTTTTTTTTCAAATTCAACAAGTATTTTCTTTGCTTTTTAACATATTGATCAACCATTTACCATTTTCATTTTGTTATGTTTGACCCTGTAAATAATTTATAAAGCCCAAACTGAAAAGCAAATAAAAAGGTGGCCCAATACCGTTTGCTATATAAGGTTCCACTCCTTTTGACTCGTCCAAACCTTGTAGAAATCCTATGTGCTGTGTAAGAGCGGCTTGAAAACCCACTCCTTGATAAGCTTTGTTAGCTTATTTCTAGGTAGAAGTAGCAACTTCGCTTTTCAGTGTCTGAGATGCTGTCCAGATTTTCTAACTGTTTGTTTCTTAGTTGTTTGGGTACAGCAGGACTCTGGAGATATGAGATCGAGGTATACACACTTCTCTAACAGAAACAGAGTGGCAAATGGAAAAGCTCCATCTTTGGTTGATTTATGTGTTCAGACTGCAATTGATAACATTAGGTACATCGGTAATGTTGGTCCAACAGATTCACATCTTCTTGAGCGCATTTTACCCCATTGTACAGTGGAGCAATTGATGCATATTGAAAATGTTACAGCTGTAAGATGGACTATCTTTTCTTGGCTTTTGTGTGCTGAAGTTCACTACTCAGAGTTAAGTCTTATATATTTTGAACTTGTTGTAGGAGAGAGATCTAAGTCCAGTTACTGATAAACTATGGAAGAAATTTTATGAGGCAAAATTTGGTGTTACGAGTGTTGAAGTGGTAGTGGAGAGGATGGGAAAATTTAAGGTGAAATATAATTGGAGGCAGTTGTATCAGGTACGTAACACTTATCTGATGTGCTTTTATCATGCAGATGCTTTACATTCTATCACTTGTTACTATGTTTGGTTTACCTCTTTTGGAAAAGGCGTAAGGTGTGGTAAAACTTGTGTGATTAATTCAAATGCTTGAACAGCCACTTGCTTATTTTGTAATTTTTAACTGAGGCTTTTCTCTTGCAGGCAAAATTGAAGGATCAGGATGAGGCCCAAAAACAATCACTAGAGCGACTAGCACAGTCATTTAAAAATGAAAATGCTCGTAAGTCTCCTTTAGTCCTTTATAATCATTTGTCTTTCTTATTGCTTCTTAGCTCATATAGAGGTGTGACCTTTGAAGAGGGGCTTATTAATTTTTTACTGTAGGAAAGCAAAGCCGTCAAATCCAGATCTGTGGAAAGATTCCACCCTCATCGAAGCGACGAAGTTTTGGAGGTATCCTGCTGTTTTCTTGGGGTTCAATTTGGTCATGTGATTCTCATTCTCTACTAAATCACTTCTTTGTTTATTCTCTCATCATTTGTTACGATGGTAACATTTAGCATTTGGAGAGTCAAGCACCTTTTCCAATGTGAAGAGCAGCATAATGAAGAAGGCAAAAGTGGAACATTTTAACAGGTATCTGTCTCCAATATTATTTTGATGTTGATGATGTCGTCATGATAACCATATCACACTTCCTCTTTTTTATCCTTAATTTTAATAGATAATTACCTGTTAGCTTTTTACAAATTTGCCTTTTGGTATATCAAATTTATGCAAGCCTTTTAGAATTTATGTAGTATTTGACTAGTAGAGAAGGTCACGTATATGTAGGCGGTAGGCCTCTCCAAACCTTCCTCAACAGGATTCATACTGGGCTCTTATATTGTTTTCTGTCATTTCTCATCTTCGTTGTATGTAGTAATTATTATTAATGAAGGAATTCACCATCTGTATGAGTAACGTGCTTGTGAACACAGCTATGTAAACAGTCCTAGTATCCTATTCACCTAAATATTTAAAATTGCTGAGAAAGGACCGCATAACTTATAACATACCCTTATTGGTCATACGCAACCTCAACTTGAAAAAGAATTAGAAACCATCATCTTGGCATTTCTCAGAGATGTAGTATTTGACTAGTAGAGAAGGTCACGTATATGTAGGCCTCTCCAAACCTTCCTCAACAGGATTCATACTGGGCTCTTATATTGTTTTCTGTCATTTCTCATCTTCGTTGTATGTAGTAATTATTATTAATGAAGGAATTCACCATCTGTATGAGTAACGTGCTTGTGAACACAGCTATGTAAACAGTCCTAGTATCCTATTCACCTAAATATTTAAAATTGCTGAGAAAGGACCGCATAAGTTATAACATACCCTTATTGGTCATACGCAACCTCAACTTGAAAAAGAATTAGAAACCATCATCTTGGCATTTCTCAGAGATCATGATGGTTTTTGACCTTTTGTTTTTCCTTCTGCTGTTTCTCTAACAGTGCTGAGATGAAAAACCGGGCAGCTGTACGGAAAATAGCTATACAACAACAGCGAAGTAACAGGTATGTCGACTGTATCAATGTACACCTATATGTCTCCAAATATGTACTCTGATCTTGTTCTCTTGTGCTTTTTAGTGCTCCTAGGCCTCAAAATGCTCGAGGGAAGGGCATTGCTTCATATTCAAAAGTAACCAAGTAAGCTGATTAATGGGGCAAATTATTTTACAAGTGATACCTTCCCACCTCTGCTTGACATAATATAGGAATTTGGGCTGAACAAGTTTCCTGCATTACAAGCATTCCTGATCGAGGGTATCTTATTCTGCTTCCTTCACTGCCTAATCTAAGTGGTCCCCATCATGTGTCATATTATAGATTATCATGCGCTTTTTTCTGTATATCCACATTGTAATCTGCAGTCTGCACATCTGTTGTATGTACGAGTACGACATATTGAACTGGACCATGCAGTCCTACCTTAATGATGAAATAATAGTTCCAGCATCTGAATTCGAGCTGCTTATGGTTGATATTATCTAGGATCGGTTCGTCAAATTTTGTTTCTCAATTTTGTGGTGTTTTACTTATGGGACTTGAGAATAGGATATCTTGAACCCTCACATCCTTGAATCTATGAATTCCAAAATAGCAAGCGAAAGGGAAGTGTGTTTTAGACTTGTAGTGTTTAGGTGTCGACCTTCCTGATATCTCATTTCAGGAGTGTTAAGGGGTATTATGCGTGCGTCCACAAATTTACGGGCAATTGTTGATATTGGTTACTCAATTGAGAGGGCTATCATGTGTAGTTTATACCATCCTCTTTGGTTGTGACTCTGTCTAGCACAGTTTTAGTTATTATCGAGTAGTACTTGTAGTTGGTGGACATCTCATCTTGTACCTTGGCCAAAGGTTCGATCTTGACCACTTTCGATTATTGGAGGTGGAGATTTCCTTACCTTTTCCCTAAGGGCTGGGCTTAGAAAACTGGATTAGGTGGTCTGCTAGTCCTTAATTTATCATATTAATAAAAATATACTTCCTCCGTTCCATAATAAGTGAAACACTTACTATTTTAGAACGTTTCAAAATAAGTGAAACATACCTTAAATGGAAAAAAGAAAGTGATAAAATGATAAGAGTACTCATCACAAACTTGTGTGGTTTGCTTTTCTCTCTCCTCTTTTTGATAATGTAAAGGGTATTTATGACTTTTTGGCTTTTGAAAGTGATGTTTATTAAATCTTGTGCCCAATTCCTATGTTTCACTTATTATGGAACGGAGGAAGTATATAATTGAAGTTATATGTCTTTGAGGTAAATGTTCAATGCTCGTCAGACTATCTAGTATTTCCTCTATTTTCTTTTAGTTGTACTATAATGACTTTTGAAACTATTCCTTGATTCCACTTTGACTTTATTTAATTATTTATACACAAGGAAAAACATAGTTACGTGGAATCTTGTAAGATTCGTTTGTCACATACTTTAATAATATTAATTTTTATAATTTTTACTTAAAGATATTACTCTTCAAAGTTGTGTGTTGACAAATGTGTCAAAGCCTTTGGGCATAACTAAAAGAAAAGGGAGGAAATCTAAAATATTATCTCTAACATGAGTTGAAAATATTTTAATCTCTCGACTTGATTAATGTCTCTAATATTATCTGATTACCTTGCTAGGATCACAAATCTAAAATACTTTAACTCTTAAGCCACCTTTGCCTTCCCCAACATGAGTACATGTTGAACCAGAAGGTTGAGGAGAAAAAGTCGCGGAACTCTCACAACCCAAGCAGATGTTGGGTGTTTGAGACGGTAATTCTCGTGCTACAACTCAATTTCGATGTATGTGGTTATATTTTCGTTTGTTGACGCTAATGTTCTTATATTTATATTGTGAAAAATAATTACAAGGTTACAAACTTTAAACTGAAAATAACAATTGGAACTTTTTAGAACACTTGTTACAAACGAAATGAGTAATTTTCTAAGACACAAAATGACATGCTAAATTGCTAAGGTGGCTTTCTTTCAAGGCATTCCCTATCCATTTCAAGCAGAAGGAATATTCATGGTTTATCGACACATTCTTATCAAAGTATGTCCTACACTTACCAAACAACCTGCTAAATTTACTTCAAACAACAATATAGTAGATTGTCTACGCAATGCACATGCACAAGTTATTACTTCCAATTTTTTCACCACAAAAATCCCATTCCAAGAACTTCTACTTACGCTGTAAAGAAGAGAATATGCACGCCTTTCCTAAGAACGTACCACATAATGGAAAGATTATTATCTTACGTAAAGACGTAAAAAGAACACGCACTATTGCCTTTTCTTATAAAAATATTTATGCTAAAAAACCATGTAAGCGCGATCATAAAACTACAAGTACATTGATAAAAAGAATAAACAAAACATAAAGATATAATAAAAGAACATGTAACCCAAAGCATGATGTATGATGTGCATCATGCTCTCATGTCTTGGATGTCTACTGCGCCTAAACTGCTTAAGATTAGCAATTGTAAACTACTATGACTTGGTTTTCTAGCATTACAAACAGAAAATTACGAAACCTTATACATACTCCCCGAACTAGCCAGTCTTATTATCCCCCATAACCTTATTGATTGAAGTAAATAGGAACTGCTTTCTTTTATTTCTTGTCTCCGACCCCAAGGGGATTGTGTTTCCCCTTAAGCTCCAGATCCAGAAAGCCGCCGCCTTGTTGCATTTGAAACAGAGACCTGTCCAAGCTTGTCTACCCCAGATGAAACCATACGTTCTTTCAGGGGCATGTAATGCCTCAACCATTCTCCAGTGTACACCTGCAACTCAAAACAGTTAAAACTAATTCTTCAAATAAAAATGAGTCGAACCAAACAACCAGCAAGTCTAACACGGTCAACCAGAAAGCCAAGAGAAGGAGAGAGAGAGAATGAATACTTCAAACTTTTCAGAAGATGATGTTCAATAGAACAGGTGAAGATGCAGAAGTATTTGAAGTGCACATTCTTCTGGGATTCTCCAAATATGCATGCTACAAACAGGACTGAAGAATTTTTTAGATTTTTGTAATCCCCATTCAGATCATACTGGTGTGTTTTACAATGGATGAAAGTAGAAACACACAGCCTTGGTAGACATGAAAGTTGACTGCTCGAGAGCTAGAGCTATGGCTAGAGCTTCACAAGATTTAGAATTGTAACATCAAAGTGCAGAGTTGTTCACAACCGAAGCAAGAGCATGGGCATTTCAATTGTACAAGTTCAGTGTAATATGGCTAACCACACTTGTCTCACCAAGAATTGGAGCTAGTGTAAGAATAAACTTCCTTCCATTGCAGAGAGTTTATAGTCATTGATTATGGGTTAATTAAATTTGTTAAGTCATGTGTTGATGTGCTAATAAAACACCCACAGCCCATCCCTCCCCTTTCCCCACCGTCTCTCTCTCACCTCCCTTCCCCGCCCCCACCATCATCTCTCTCTCCTTTCTTCCTCCACCCCCCTTCCGGCATAACACCACCAATGTTGCAACTCAAATCAGCATCCACAGCCAAAATTGCGTCAAACTCAACACCACAACTGCCTCATCTCTCCCTAGGCTACGCCATTCACCCTTTCCCACCAAAAACATCTTCCTATAAGCGGTGAGAGAAAGTGTGGGGATCCAAGAGAATTGTTCCAGATCCATTATATCTTTAAGATCTATGGTTTGAAATGGGACGAGCGAAGGAGAAGTTCAAGATTCAAGGGGCGGAGAAGTGAAAGAAGACACCGGGTATAGAGAGAGAGGATAAAGTTTCCCACGAGGAGATGCCCAGAAAGAGGAAGCAAGAAGAAGAGCACGCCAGAGATAAGGGGAGGGGACTGGGTGGTGGCGGGTTGGAGAAGGGACAGGGAGGAGAGAGAAAGAGAGTAGTACTTAGATTAGTTTGCCACTGTTAGGGGTAGGTGAGGTTAAACTTAGGCATAAAAGTTACCTGAAAGGGGAAGTGGAACAACTATTTGCAACCATCCCAAAAATAAGTGCAACTATTTACACATGGAGTATGAATTTAATTGAGCTAGCTCAGGGACAGTGATTATTCTACAGACCTATAGACACTATTATGCACCTCAACTGGAATGATAAGTGATTGTTGGAGACATAACCTTTTAAGAGACAAAGTAATAATCGTAGATTGCTGCAATAGTACAAGCCATTATATCTAGAAGGTTTTGCAAGCAATCATATGCTTGCAACAATTGGCCGGCAAAGATCCCGGTTAAAAAAGCACGACACTTGGGGTAGGAATGGAGCAAAGTGTTTCATAGTCAAACCTGTTGTGGTCGCATTATCTTTGTATCAGGATCATCAAGTGATTCACGCCAGTGGGCCAAATACCCAGCCATTCGAGGAATTGCAAAAAGAACAGGGAAAAATTCGGTTGGGAAGCCCATTGCCCTGGTTGAAAAAAAATTATATGTATATAAAGCTTTCTGAAAGTAAGATTTATAAATTAACAAATGAAAGTTACTATGTACAGACAAACACCTGTAGATTAATCCAGAGTAAAAATCAACATTTGGATACAATTTCCTCTCTATGAAATATTCATCTGATAGGGCAGCTTTCTCCAAAGCAACAGCCACCTGTACAATATTCAGATACATTGATGACTCTGCATTCTGTAAATGATCCTAGAAGTTCATGGCATGCACTTGAGGAGCACTCTTCTTATCTAATCTGAATCTTTATAATACTTATACTATATATCATGGTTCATCAACCAAATTTGAACACAGATAGACAGATGACACCCGTTCATTTTCACTTTTTTCTAGTAAGCATTATTTGATTTTGAACTTTAAAAGTGTGTTCTTCAGATTTCCCTACAGTGTTTTTCTAATCCTAGAAATATCCAACGTACAAGGTGGTGATATTCAAATCCAAAAATGAGCCAAGATAAAGGAGGGAGGTGAAGTCACAAGAAAGAGCAACGTACCTCAATCAGGGGATCTCTTCCAACTATGGAAAATACTTCCTCTGCCAACGTCCTAATTACCTTCGCTCTAGGATCATAGTTTTTATAAACACGATGCCCGAATCCTGACATTTTCCGCTTCCTTCAAACGTAAAAAATGATAGATATTTGTCCAAGTCTGGTTAGTTACATCACATGCAAATATGCAATAGCCATGCATGATGAATTGACAGATTCAGAACAAAATTGTTTGCTCTATATTTATTACCTATTTTTCACGCCCTCGATGAAGTCTGGTATGTTTTCAACACTTCCAATCTCATTCAGCATTTTGAGCACAGCCTATGTTCCAATGCGAATAGGCAAACTCATCAAATACCACCAAAAGCAAACTCATGACAAATTCAAAATATCATCAAATAGATACATGAACAGAGTTTCATACCACAATCTACATATCTTTCAGATTATAAAATTAACAGATTATGATGTGGAATGTTATTGCATATTACCTCATTTGCACCACCATGAAGAGGACCATAGAGAGCCCCGACAGCACCGGCAAGAGCTGTATACACATCAACACCACTGCGGGTACAATACAAGAATATTACAAGAAATGTATTCTAATCAAATTATCTGAACTTCTTGTTTCACTGAAATGTCACATACCTTGATGCTAAATGTCGGGCAGCAGCAGTAGAGCAATTCATTTCATGTTCAGCATGTAGTATGAAAAGAACATCTAGAACACGAGCTAAGCGAGGATTTGGTTTGTAAGCCCTATCCCCCCTGTACAAGTAAAGGGAATTTCATCAATATTTAAAGGTGATAGTGACGTCACTGTGAAATCAGCCAAAGACTGCCCATAAACAAGTAACACAGAGACATAAAATCAACCCTTGATGCTTAAGGGGGTTTGTAAATAGAACATACAGAGAGTCAAGCATGTAAAGGAAGTTCTCCGAGTATGAAAGGTTGTTGGAAGGAAGAACTGGAGGTCTTCCAGCCAATCTCAAATAAGCTGCAGCTGCAACTGTTGGAGCCTGTAAAAGTAAAGATCAAATCTGAAGGGCATGAGGCATCAACATGACGGATCAATGGTTCAATCATATTGGCAATTGAGACTCCATATAAAAGATAGATGCTTTTCCCATAGATACGCCACCTTACTTCCTAAATAATTACTCCCTTCGTCCCCTTAATAAATTTTCCATTTCTCCTTTCCACGTTTGCCAATGCACATTTTGTATCATTAATATCTTTAATTACATATTAGTAAAAATTATAAAAGTTTGATTTTCGTAATGTAGACAATGAGACAAATCAAACAAGACCCCACATGACTATGTTTTTTCTTATTAATTGAAAAAAGTTTTGGAAGATTTCCTTACTTATGAATAGTGCCAAATTAGAAATGGAAAATCTATTGAGGGACGAGGGAGAGTACATCACTACACATGTTGCCCCAAGATAAAAAACAAAAGATCATGGGTTGAAGAGTAATAATCTCACTTTTCACTTTCTGCTATTCTCAAATATATAATCATGAGTTTGAAGTTTTAATGGATTGATTAGAATTGTGCTTAAATTTTAAAGCTAGTGTAAGTGATTGTAGTAAAGAAGATCTAAGGTCATTTAAACCCAATCTGAACAGGGGAAAAGAACTTATTTCATTGTTCATTCTCCCAGTTTTTTTAGTTGTTCCACTTTGGCTTCAGATGTTTGCCAACACACAACTTTCATTTGTACTATCTTTGATTATCTATTGATATATTGAAAATAAACATTGAGACAAATCCTATTTAATTTTACATCATAACAATTGTATTTATAGAGCAGTAAAAATATGGTCAAAGTGGAATATGTGAGTAGTGCACAAAGTCAAAGTCGAACAACAGAGTTTATGATATATCGCCACCCAGAGTTAAGATTCTTGGATGATTAATTAATTGGATAAAACTTTTGAGTGTAGTAGCAGCAAAAGTCAAAAATAAGAATGATACTGACCTTCCCGAGTATTCTGACTATCTGTTTATCTCTCACTTGTTTTGACTTGTAAAGATCCTGACCCTGCAAACAAGGAGGATTATTGTGAAGAGCTGGCAAGTACCGTGAAGCCACAAGTAGATTGAAAGCAATAAACAACCCAACTCCTGATGTCATAAGGATGGAAGTACTACATACTTCCACTGTTTTTTATTTTTATGCTTAAATGTTTTATGACACAGCACAAAATTATGCAGAATTTATCATGGTTAGTTTCTCTTTCCAATCTCCCCTTTTTTTCTCTTCTTCTTCTTCTTAATTAGGAAATTAAAACTCCATCCAACATTATATCTAAAGTGTTCTCCCTCCTGATTAATCTCCATTCACTTGTAAACTCACTGGAATTTGAAGGGTCAGAATCAAAAACTCCAATTATGCCAACTCTTTATCCAAAAAAAACTAAACCAATGAACAATTGACATTTCCTAATTTAATTGGAGCCAAAATACAATTAGGTCTCCAATCGGATCTTCAGTTCCAGATGAGTTTTCAAACATCATGTCTGCAATCGGAATTCTGGATCCATTAGTGTCTAAATAACCATGTCTTTGATCGTCAGTTTCAGTTAAATATTCAAAGCCCTATACATCGAACAGCTACAATCTTCCGCCTTCTTTCTGAAATTTTTGTTCTTTTTCTTGAAAAAATTTGTGTTGTTAAGTATTACGCCAGAGAACCATTGCTATGGTGCTTAAGGAATATGCAAACCAGGATTGGAACAGACAAGGGAGAGGGAAAGTGTCAGAGACTTAGGAGTAGTAATGTATGCATTGAGACTTGAGAGTGTATTGATAAGTAAAGCAAAATTTTCTCTTTCTCATTAAGAACTCCTAAAACATTTAAAAACTAAGAAATAAAAAAGTGCAAAAAGACTAAAACATCAAAACAAAGAACAAATTATACCTCTCATCACAAGAGAGAGTTTGACCACCCAAGCTTTAAAAATAAAAATAAAATGGAAGCCAAACCAACAAGGAGAATCAAGCACTATCACTAATCTACTTTTATGAAGAGTTAAGTCCATTCATCTTCTACTAGTCATGATCAAAATTTGACTTCATTCCACCCCTCGATTGATCAAGCCCAGTAAGAGTAGATTTCAAGTTCCAACCCTCGATTGATCAAGCCCAGTAAGAGTAGATTTCAAGAAGGAATTTCCTAATTAAAATAAAAATATCTGAAAACAAGTCGTGCACAAAAATTACGATGCAAAAAGACTACAAAACTCATCACAAGTATCACAAGAGCATGGTAAAACATGAGTCAGTCCAACCCTTCAAATCCGAAGCATAAGTGGTTTTAACGATGTAAGAATAGGATCAAAGAGGAAATTTCAGATCCAGACAAGGATTTCAGCAGCACAAACATGACAAGTAATGCAAACAAAACAAAACAGAGCTCATCACGTAGTAAATTAGAATCAATATACTGCATGAAAAAATTATGCCCATATAGTATCTGTCAGAAGTGGAAGAAAAAAAACGTTGTTTGGGCATAAACTGTACTCAGAACACTCTCCACAATGCTAGACCATGCTTAATCAATCCTGAGAAGAACAAGCTAAATTATACACAATGCTAGACCATGGTTAGTGTTCACAGATTTAACAAGGATTATGATGGTTGCAAGAGCTGCATGCTAAGGCCCATTCCAAGTCTCCTATTCTCTACACTTATAATAGGAAGAGGAAGAAAGGTCCAGCAGGATAAGTAATTTGAGCTATCAACTGCAGTTATCACCAGGGGGGATGAATGTCACCAGTAATAGGGAATTTTATGGTGGGAGTTTGTCATCAGCTTGTTATGGCCACTAGGGCCCACTCAGTTGTAAAGATCTAAAATAAATAGCCAGTAGACAGGAGGGGAAATCTATCCAAAAATTGAGTGAGGTAATTATTGAGTGGAGAGTCCTTTACCTCTTGGAAGTAAGGGAGTTGTAACTGTTGGTTACTCTGATCAATCAATACAACTATCTATCTGGTGACTGAGTAATTTCCTTGTTATCGATTATTCTTACTGTTTTATGTTAATTTGGGGTGAGACTTAGCACTGCACGATAAACCCAATTTTATAGTGGCATCTGTGAGCGTATGTTCTAGTAGTTACTTGAAATATCTTCACCGAACTGAATTCAACCCTCATCATACTAAAGAGATACTCCCACAAGAGTGTACCAAAAAGAGCACAGATCAGATCCACCAGTTTGATAATTTCAACTAGAAACTACATATAAGGATATTTTTGGAAGGGGGTAAAGGGAGCGGAGACATCTCATTACAGCGACACTAAGAGGAAGTATAACATAAGAAGAAATACTAGAGTAATGAAAAAACTTGTTCAAAACAAAATGATATGCTAAAGAGTAAAGACACAAAAATAAAATCACATAAAGCCGAAGTGCATATATTTGAACAGCAAGGAGAATTGCATTTGGGATGATGGAGGTATGTAAGCTTAGTTTTCACGTTAGTCATACAGAAAGAGAGAAAAGAGAGAACAGAAAAGAGAAAAGAAAAAATAATATGGAGTGTGGGTCTCATAAACATATTCACTTACTCTCAAAGCAGGGTTAGCATCAGGGTGAAAGACAGAAAGTGTACTCATCGCACTCACGAGAACACCCATTGGGTGTGCATCATGAGGCATTGCCTGTATAATATCCTACAAAAAAGATTAACAAACTTCTTTCAGAACACATATCCATATTTTCATCAGCTCATAACATTATTTATGGTGAAAGGTTTAGAATATCTCAACAAGCTCTAACAAAAAGGACAGGATCCAAGAAAACTTCTAATTTGTAGTCTGAGAAGCTCAAAGACCCACCAATGCTCCCTGAGGAACAGCTGAATGTTGGGATACAGCAAATTCCCAATCTGCCAACTGACTTGCAGAGGGTAGATTTCCGTACACTGCAAAGTAAATCACAAATTCTTTTACAATGGAAAAAAAAAGAAAAAAAAGGAAAAGAAACATTCTAAATAGAGGACAACAAGAACATGAAGTCAAGGAGTCATTTCAATTATAATGACTCCACCAGCCCAAACCTTAATGTTTAATTCCAGTTGCTTCCTTTGTTGGAAATATTGCAAATAAATATTAGGTGAGAAAAAGAATCTTTACACCGGATGTATAGAACTCGAGGACTCGAGGTGCTGAAGCAAGCCAAAGCCTATACGTTGCAGCAGGACTTTGGGCTATGACTCACGGTTAACACCTCCTCCACCAACTCTATTGCACTCTAAAGGATGGAGTAGAATACTACCTCTGTCCTTTCTTTGGACGATTGATAAACATAGAAGAGAAAGATGATGTTTTTATGTATGTACCCCCCATGCCAAGGAAAACAATGACATTTATAAAGGCTAAATCAAACCCTTTATTAGTGAAAATTACGGAATGATAAGGAGTTATAAAGGGAGTAATAGTAGGATATTAAGCGAGAAATAAGGAGCAATAAACACCTCTTGTTACCGACATGACTAATGGGTATTTAATTACGGAGCAATAATATGAAATTAATTACTAATTCCAGCAACAATATGTCCTCTCCAAAACTTTCAGACTACATGTCAAAAGTAAGGTGAGTTATGTCTTGAACTTGATATTTTAAGCATGAGGAATAGCCAAATCACGGATGCGGTGGCGATCGCGGTAACGTCAGCGTTGTCGTGGAAGCGGCTTGTAACGGATGAATGGAACGGATCGCGGCCAACACGGTGTGAATTTTTCCAAAAAAATCACATTAATATATTCTAACCTTATTTGCATTGTTTTAGTTTATGAAGCATTATTACAACATAATATAATCAAATCTAACAAAATATCATGTTTCATCAGCTATATAATTAATTCATAAAACATTTTAGGCCAATGTTTGAAAAACGGATGTAACGGGGATTAAAAACGTTCTGACACGGCGAGTTCACGTTACGGAACGAACTACGAGGCGAGAAGTATGTGATTTTTATTATGGCGTTCCGTAACGGGATTTCGTGGAATGACAAATCCAAAATCTGTTACAGCGAGAGAGTTTTAATTCCATGCTCACAACACAGGTACGTTCTAGATATCGTTCCAATTTTATCAAATGTCTCCCTATGGGAGTTATTATATCTTGTCAAAATGTTGGGAGTTTATTGATTCTGGTTTGTTTAGCATTGATGTTGGCTTTGGGAGTTATATTGTTGGACTAATTATTTTTAACTATAATGTTGCTAAAAATCCGTATTTTATTGAGCACAATTTTTATATGGTTATGATAAAATATGTTTTATTGTCTTAGTGGTGTATGATGTTAAATTGGATGATTGCAATATCAGTTGATTGCTTGACTTCTTCGGGAAAAAGAAAAGCAACTAAGGTTTCATACAAATAGATTTAGGATGTCATCTTGATCTATGGAGTACGGGAAATGTCTGTTGTTGGTTGGGAGGCCTATCATGCCTCGAGCCCTCGACGGGTAGAAGAGTGCCTTATGACAAGTCGTATTTTCTCCCTATGATATTGAGTCCATAGCCTCTTATAGGGGCAACTAATGTCTAATGGTGATGACAATAAGGTATGAACCTAACCTTGTGTAATATAATCCAGTTTTCAGTTGGCGACTTGGCGTTCTTATTACCGCCTAAACTATGTGAATGCCATCATGGTCATATGCAAAGGAGTTACTCATGCCTAGGCCTGATTATCAATGTAATTGAATCTTGGATATTCCTCAACTGTTTCTTCGATTGTAGCTGGTTCTCCTTCTTGGATGTTTTTCTTTCTCTATTCTCTAGTGGTTATTAAAGGGAAAACTCAGGTGGGATTTTCCCACATTAAAGGAAGGGGAAGGCGGAACCCTCATGGATTTATATTTGTCATACTCTCCCTGAATAAAAAGTTTGTGTGTGAATATTTGCTTAAAACATATGTTGGAGAGTTGTCTAATACCCATATCATTTACCTGCCTAAGTTATGGTTCAAGCTTCTTGAACTATTCTGTTGTGACATGAGTAATTTGGGTATCTTGTACAATAGCTTGAAATTCCCTTACATTGTAATCCAAATATGACCTAGCAACTTGCAACAACGATGCATGGAAGTTTTTGATTAGCAAGTCAAGACTAGACCTAAAGTGATTGGCATGTCGAGACGAATGATGCCTACATTTCTCATGTAGAGTATTACTCTCACAAAATCACTTCCATGGCTTTTCTAAAGATAAGTTAATTGGTAATTATCAAGTTTCCAAATTCAGCCAGTAACAGAATCAAACAAATAAGATCTCTGACCATCATATATCAGACACCAGTCATCAGCGACATTAATACATGTCGTTAAATTCCAAGGACTGCTCTTTCATGGTTATTTCTTGACAAAAGACATGGCTACCTAAAGTCTTATTATGTAACATAGATATGCACAGAAGCCTCTAGAGTACTTACTCAGAAGGTAAGCCACTTCAAGGAATGAACTACCCTCGGCCAGCTCTTCAATAGGGTAGCCTCTATACCTGAGGATCCCTTCATCACCATCAATATAGCAAATTGACGATCGAACAGGAGCAGTATTGAGATAGCCAGGATCATATAATTTGAGTCCCTTGTCATTCTTTCCAGTTGTGATCTGCCAGACATAAGGAGGATCATAATCTCATGCATAAGTTAGCATGTAAAGAGTAATATAACAAGCAAAAATACCCACCTTTGTTAACAATTATGAGACAAGAAGAACAAGAATATCAGCTTAGCTGAAACTAGTTCAGTGGTATACAGTTCAATCTAGCAGAAATACAGGAACAGAAGACCAACACAAGCTTGAAATACTCAAAGTTTATCCTTCATTTATTGAGTAATCATCTTTTATAACACAAGGAACCACTAATCTCCAACACTATCCCAATTACTGGCTCTACATAGCTTCAAGAAAAGATTCCACCTCTATCCTCAATACAACTATTTCTAACTTCCACAACCTAGAACAAAATGTCATTATCCCTGATAGTTAACTACTAAAAGGATATAAACGACTTCACATATCATAATATCATGCTTCCCCTTTCTCATACTTTGCCTAAACAATGTCTATCTTATATACAAGGACTTAACCCCTTTTCTAACAAATGATTATTCTCTAGAAAAGGATCCTGTCTTCAAGTTTCACAAAAATAAGCCCCCTTTTACCCATTAGCTGCACTCATTATCAAAAATACATACTTTCTCCATTCTATTTATGTTTCAGCATATGGTTTGGGCACACTTTTTTAAGAAAATTATAAAGGTAGTGGAGTTTAGCAAAAAGAACTCAAGTAATTGGTTGGCGGGTAATTAATAATGGATTTAGGTAGACCTAATAAAGGTAAAGTAGTCCAATTGGGTAGCTTTTGTTACCAAAGGAGGAAATGTTGCAATAGAAACTACCGAAAAAGGTATATGTTGCAATAGGAAAAGAACGGAGGAAGTACAAGACACCAATTTCATCCCAAATTATGCTTCATCAAATTTCCCTCGCATCAATGTAACATGAAGATTGATTTAAAAATTTCCCTCCAACAATTGTTAACAAATCTCAATTTCCTTAAAGATTCAATGCCATTAACTTTACACATCATATGAACACACCAGAAGGGTTTTGAGAAGGATCAAGGAGACCTCTAAATGTACAACAAACAAACCCTTCAAACAACTTCCATCAATAATTTGTTTAACTCAACCCACCAACACCTCCAAATATGCAGATAACCATAATCTTCAGATTGTTTCAGACAAACTGATAATAACCCAACAATCAAAATCAATATGCACCAATTTTCCCGGGAAAATTATTAATCAACAAACAAAACAAAACAAAACAAAACAAAACAAAACAACAAACCCATCATAGAAATCAACAAACCCACATCAAATAATCAAAATTCAACAAATTCCAAACCAAAAAAGATCAAAACTAACAATTAACAAATACCCATCTCAGATTACCTTCTTAAAGTCGGTAGCTTTAACAGTTCCATCCTCAGAAACTGGAATTTGGTACTTTTTCCCAGTTCTATCATCAACAATTGTAACAGATCCCTTCAAATTAGGAGGTGGGGGAACCAAAGATTGAGATGAAACACACGATTTCTCAAGAACATTAGAGAAAGTAAGCGGCGGATCAGCTGGTGTTGTTGAAAGATGAGTTGCAAGAACTGCTAATCTGCCACGAGCTTTCGTTGAAAAATCTACAGTCTCCATTTTTGTTGGTGTGAGCATTGAGAATTCAATAATTATATGGTGTTTTTTTTTTATAAGACAATGATAAAATGGTTTGATTAAAGATGGAAATTTAAAAATTCTCTGTTTTCTCTGCTATAATTGTTTGCTTTTAATTTTTTGTAATACGTTTTGCTTGTCAAGTCTTGGTTTCTTCTCTTCTCCGTCTAAAACTGGTTATCCTCGTGTCCCTTGGAAGTTTTTTTGGGAAAAAAATTTGTTTTTATTGTTTGAGAAACGTAGAAATGACGAAATGGATAAACATTAGAGGTCACAAGTGAGGTCGCATTCAATCAAGTAGTACTATAGTACTTGGTCTAGTAGTAATGTATCTCACTTAGAGGTGTCGGTCGATTAAACGGTTCGGTTACGTTGGCAAACCAAACAGCAGTTTGGTTGGCTTGATTCGATTGATTTCGATTCTTTTTCCCAACTAAATTGATTCGATTTAAATTTTTTTGACAGTTTCAACCCAATGCGATTAATTCAATTTGCAATTCGGTTCGATTCTGATTATGCTTTTGGTTTGATCCATACAGTTTCAGTTTGAAACAGTTGACTTTTACCTATTAATATCAGTTCCAACAATTAATTTCAGTTTAGTTTTGGTTAATTTCAGTTTCTTGTAGAAAACCATGCCGGTTTTAGTGAAAACCAATGTCGATTATGCCATATGCATCCTTCTTTTTTTTTTTACTTTGTGCCGTGTTACAGATCAAATACTTTACCGTCCCGCGTTATTTGAGCTCGGTTGGACTTGTTCTTGTTTCGGTTGATCTTGTTAGAACCTCGATGCCATCAAGAAACGTGTCTATATTTGGTCGCAAAAGCCGATTGAAAGTTGCCCCTGGTCAATTTATAGTGAAATTTATTGTATTAAAGCTTTAACATTTGGTTGATATTCAAATTTTCAATGTAGACTTCTAAACTAGATTAGTATATAGATCAATAATGTATTGCATTTCGACTATATGTTAATGTATAGATAGTGTATAGATCAATGTATTGCATTTCTAGTATAGATTAGTATAAACACAAACTAATACAAACGGATTAGTGTATAGATTAGTCAATGTAGGTAGGTAATCATTAGGATAATCAACCTTGAGTGTAATGCGTTTCAAAAACAAACAAAAAACATCTATTTGAATGATTAAAATTACGTATTAGACTAAATGAATGTGTCAATGGTAGTTGATAGGCTAATTCAAGATAACAATACAATATTTGAGTTAATCGTCTTTATGAGAAATGCATTGTGAAACTAAAAACATCTACTTGAATTGAAACATTCATGTTGCTATGGGATTAGATGAATGTATGAATGTAAGTAGATAAGCTAATTCAAGATAACTATATTCTATCTAAGTTCAATTGATTTTGAAACTAAAATCCTCTAATTGGATTAAAACAAGTTGTTATCGGATGAGACCAATGCAATGAGTATTAATGTAAGGTGACAAGCTAATTCAAGATAACAATAATATATTTAAGTTAATCGTCTTTAAGTTAAAATCATTTATGATATAAAAACATCAAATATAATTAAAACAAATTGTTATCGAATGAGTTAAATGAATGTATCATTACTGAGTGACTTGTGATTAGCTAATAGAAACTAAGAATATTGCATTTGAGTTAATAGTCTTTAAGTTAAATTCATTTGAAACCGAAAAAACATGTTATTGAATGAGATTAATCTATCAATCTAAGTCTATAAACTTGTTCAAGATTCCAATACTCCATTCAAGTTAATGGTTATTAAGCTATGTTCATTCGAAACTCGAAACATCTAATTGAATTGAAACAAGTTATTATTGAATAAGATCAATGTATCAATGTAAGTCGATAATCTTATTCAAGATAACAATTCTTCATTTAAGTTTATCGTCATTAAGCTATACTTCGTTTAAGTTAAATTACTTTATTAATTATCAAGGACTCGTAATTTGCTCTAATTTATAACCAACCACAATAACAATGAGTACTCCCTTTGTTTTTTTTTATATTTCTCACTTGGAATCTTGACACTATTCATACTTGAAGAGAATCTTCTCAATTTATAAGAAAAAATATAGTCATGTGGGATCATGTTTGATTCGTCTCAATTAGTATATCATTAATATTCAATCATTATAATTTTTGCTAATATATAATGAAAGATATTTAAGTTTAAATAGGTGCATTGGAAGACGCGCACAGGAAAGTGAGAAAGATAAAAAAACAGAGGGAGTATTATATATTGATTACTGCAATTATATTATCAATTATACGTTTATGTAAATGATTCGATTTCATAATTTGCGCTTAACTTGCTCGATATAATTAATAATAATAAAACAACAACAACAACAACGATAATATTAATGACAATACTACTACTAATAATAATAAAAGTAAATCTCCATCAAAATTTGTTACTAATTATTATTAAATATTAAAAAATTCCATCAGAATTTGTAAAGAATTTTTTAAAAAAGTGAAATTGCTAGATTTAAGTATAAATCTCTAATCTCATACATAGATCAAATTGATAGATATGTAAAATCCAACAAAGAAACCATCACTTCATCTAGACCATTGATCAAATCAAATCTATGGCTATACCACATTAACATAACAACACATGGATCGACATTCTGAGCCGTCTGATACAACTAAAATCAACGATCCTTTTTTCCCATATATAAACCCTATTCTCTTTCCTCACCTCATTCCCTTTTCTGAACCCTAATTAGTCCGTCTCTTCTATAGCTTTCTCTCTATTTTTCTCTCACCCGGCTCTATTTCTCCCTGTTTTCTTACTTTTATTTTTCTGCATTTGGTTAATTTAATTAGCAAACTTTGATTTTTTAGGGGGTGAAGATGAATCGGTGAAAACGAGACTTCAGAAACGAGAACTACAAATTTTTTTTCTCATGCTTGAATTAGGTTAGTGGTATTGCAAATCTGGGTTGGTTTGAAAGGTAGATGGTAACTAAGTTAATTCGTCAATTAAACTGTTGAATAACCTATACGAATCTACGATTATTGATGTTTGTGAGTCAACACTTGGTTAAACAAGGTGTTAAGTTAATTTAAGCCCAGTTTTTTGGGTAATGCACTTGTAAATCTTGTTGAAATAAGGGCGAAATGCAATTTTTGTGTGCAAAAACCTTTTTCTAATTGGTTGTTTAGTGTAATAAAAGTTTACCATTTAGTTCATAGCTTGACATTTCATCTTGAATTTTTGTAGGTTGCTTGGGTTAAGTTTGGGATCGCAATTCATATTTACATCTGGGTTTCTTTCGTCCTTAATTATGCTGCTTTCGGTTCTTGGCTTCTTACTCTTTTTTTGTGGAGATAATGCTTTTGCCTAACTTAAAGTAAATGGTGATAATTTCTTAAATATGGTAAAGGTAAGTTATATGATTTTTGATTATTAACTATACAATTAATTTATTTGTTAAATACGTGTTGTTGTAGCTTGAAGAATGAAACACATGGATTCAATGGAGAGAAGATCGAAGTTTACTTTTTTTTTGGGTTAATTTGTACTACATAATACTGTCTTTGTATTTGTTTTTGTTTGTAACATACTTTTGAGTGATTAATGTAAGTGAAAGTTTCACACTTCTTTTAATAAATTTGACAATGTATGTAACTTGTTCTTCTAGTATATTTTTTTATTTACAAATTGCAAAACAACTATCTAAAATACTACTGAATAGTTATAAATGAACATGTTAGAAATAACGTATGTATTGAAATAAGATATCAAAAGTTGAATCTTTTGATTAGAACATATTTCATTTCAGTGAAATCAGTCTAGATTTCTGCTTCTTCTAAAATAAATAAGGTTAAATAAAAAAAACCTAATATTTAATTTAAAAATGAGAAAACAAATACTAAGGCATCACAACAAAATTGATTCAAGTTGAGGAGCTTCTTGCAATATATGAATTTTGTAAATTAAGGCATCATGTCATTATTCAGTAATGATGTAGTAAGATAATTACTATAGGTTATTATTTGTTATAGTTGAAAACAATTAAAAACAGTTATTGGTTTACTTTAGTATACTTTTGGTTCGGTTCAGTGCAGTTTAAAACAGTTTTTAGTTGATTTCAGTTCAGTCAAAATTCAGTTCGGTTCAGTTTAAAGCAGTTTTTTAACCAATTAATTTCAGTTCAGTTTGTGTTCAGTTCATGTTTCAGTTCAATTTCAATTAAATTAAGTTGCAGTTTATTTTAAGCAGTTGGCTTTTGGTTATTTCACTTTTCAGTTATGGGTCACTTCAGTTCAGTTTATTCAGTTCAGTTGACTATCAGTTTGCAGTTCACCCATCAGTTTTTAACCAAACTGACAGCTCTAATCTCACTAATTATAACCTTGGAGTTATGGGGGATCAAACCCCATTAGGGACACTTTGAGGGTGAGATTCCCTTACCTTCCCCCCACTTCCAAAGGATCTTGTCTGTTAGCTGGGTCAGTCAGATTAACTTGTGCGAAATTCCAATCTCATAGGACACTTTTTCTTGCCATTTAAAAAGAAAGTGAGGTCGCATTCAATTAGATTTTTTTTAAAAAAAGAAAAGAATGGTAAGGAAAAAAAGGAAGAATTAAGAGACCATTCGCACGAGGGGAGCTCCTAATACATCTTTTACAAGGATATAATTTAGAGCGGGAGAATTATATGTTTCGATTAAAAAGAGAATTAACTAAAAGATCGACATTGGCAATCCAATCTGTAGCTTTGTTGGCTTCTCTATCGATGTGACAGATGCTCCAGTTGTCAAAAGAAGAAAGAAGGGCCTGGATATCTTCGATGATGTTTGCTATTTGTCATGGGCTTTCTATATATTTTGGATTGAATTTATGACTAGAAGGTTGTCTCCTTCGATTATAATATCTTCAATCCCTTCCTACTTGACTAGCAGAATACCTTGTTGTAGAGCGGTTGCTTCTGCTATGTATGCTTAGGTATTGCTAAGGTTGTAGGTGCAAGCCTTTATGGTTTTCCCGTGGTGTTCACAGATGATGACTCCGGCGGCAGCAGAGGAGAAGCGAAAAGAATCTTTGAAGTTGAGTTTGAAGAAGGATTTTTTTGGGGGGAGGGGAAATTCCCACGCAACTAAGATATAATTGTTGTGATGAGGATTGTGAAAATGGTGAGTAGAAAGAGAGAGTGGTGTACCTGTGGAATGACAACTGTCAATAGAAGTTCTTAGATTGAGCTTTTCGTTGTTAAAATGATATTATTTTGTTCTTTCCATATGCTCCAAATGAGGAAGCTAAATCTTGAGCTGAGATCTTTTTTTTCCTTTCAATAGATGAAGAATTGAAAGGAGGGGGGCATGTGGGGAATAAAAATTAATCCAATTTTTGACTTCCGGGAGGTCCCAAACCGAACTTCCTAATATTTACACATTGACAGAAAAAGTGGTCTAGCGTTTTGTATGGTTGTTATAAAGGCATGATTTTCCTTTTGCTTAGAACATTTCGGACCCCTAGGATATTGTGGCAAATTTGCCATAAAAAGATTTTTAACTTTGGAGGATATCGATATTCCAGATCCATCTAAAAGGCCATTTACTTTCTTGAGGATCTAAATCATGGGCTAACCAGGTTGAGTTTTTACTCTGAAGTTCTCATGCGGGGTCGGACCCCAAACTGGAGGGTTTTTCATGTTAGACTTGGGCACCTGAATTCCTTTAATTTGGGAAACAATGAAGTGGATCAGGATTTCATGAAGTTTGGCAGTGTTCTAAGATTTATTTGGAAGAATAAAGTCTTCTAATTTTAGGTTGAGATTGACTTGGTCTAAAGATAAATTAAGTAGTTCGAGGAGTGATTTGTGCCAAATTCAATTGTCTAGGCAGAAATAAATATCCTTTCGATTGCTATTCTTCATCTTATTCCTTTACGAATGATTTTCCTTTGTGCTAGAATTTTTCTCCATATAGGCGAGTCATTTGGCTTTGGCGAAACAACGAAAAAACTTCAATTTTTGAGGCATGTAACTTTTATGAAGTTAACACAAAGGTTGTTTTTATCAGTGAGGATTTCCCAACCTAATTTGGCTATGAAAGCTTCATTTACGGGAAGAGTCTTCCCAAGATATATGCCTCCTTTAGACTCAGGGCGGCAGATTTTATCCCAAGCTATTAAGGAAATTGCATTTTTGTCGGCATGAGGGTATGATGACTTGCTTTTGAAAGAAAATCGGCTCCTCAATTAGAACATGAGTGAGGCTATCATTTTTTGAATTTTTTTTTATGATACGTGTATAATTCATATGGTGCTTTAAAGGCTTTTTTTTCTCATCTATATCTATATATCTATATATTTTTAGAATGCGTGAACAAGCATTAGAGAGTCTGCCACATGTTTCCTCCACATGCCACTCCTCAGTCCTCTCACATGCAAAAGCTCTCAAGGATTTGATCCCATGACCTTATACAGAATTTAGAAATTATGAAACTCCCACCAATGAGCTAACATATCAATGACTTATTTAATATCCTAACAAAAAAATATTAATGAATTTATCATAAACTTTTGCATCACAGATTAAAAGAAAAAAAAAGATAAACTTATAAATAAGATTAGGAAAACCAGTGTTAAGTTTTTTTCATGTAAACTCAAGAGTTATGCTATAATAAGTTAAAAAGAGGGAAATTTGTTTATGAAGAAGAGAAAATATTTATGACCCTTGAGCTTGCCTTTATCCTTTAGAGGAACTCTTTTTATTTATTATAAATAAAAAAAAAACTTGTTTTACGTGTATGTAGGCACGGTAATTTTATTATATGTTACTCCGTCTTTTTTATCTATTAAAGTCAATTATCGGTTTTAACTAAAATATAAGTATTAATTACAAGTAATTAATAGAAACCTTGCAATTAACTTTGGCCTATTTTGATTGATTATCATTTATTTTATGGGTTAAGATAGTTGATGAAATTGAGCTACTCCCTCCGTTTTTTTAGATGTAACAATGGACTTTTCACATTTGCCAAGGCACAACTTTGACCGATAATATCTCTAATTGTATAAAAGTAAAAATTATAAAATATATATATTTGAAAAGTGTTGACCGTGACGAATCAAACAAGATCCCACATGATTATATTTTTTCTTATGTATAAATAACAATTAATGGTCAAAGAGTATTGGATGAATAGTGCTCAAAGTCAACATGTTACATCTAAAAAACGGAGGGAGTATATATAAGTACTGATGGCCATGAGACCATTTTGAGGATGAAATCCTTGTTAACCCTAAACCCTAGAAAATTGTAGAGCTCTTCTATCTCATCTGAAAAAGGATAAAAATCAATGCTACTACAAAACACAAAAAGACTCTCAACACCTAGCCATCCAAATCAAATTCACAGCCTAAAAGAATAAAAACAAGCACCAAAGTCAGAGTGTCATTGCATTCTAGACAATAAGACTTGAAAAACAGTAAGCACCATATATATAAATATATAAATATAAATATATATATTTATATTGTGAAATGAGCATAAATATAAATATATATTGTAAAATGAGCATAAAAATGTTAAATAAGCAAAAAAATAAAATAAGCAAATTATAAAATGAGCAAAAACGTTGTGAAATGAGTAACATCTTCGTAAAATGAGGAAAAATGAGTGGTTCTCACGATTCTCATCATAAGGGTGGTTCTCATATGAACTTAAACCTATATATATTGTGTTATAATGAGAACCCTCTTATGGTGAGAACCGTGAGAACCACTTAAAATGAACAAAAACTTTATGAAATGAGCAAAAAATAAATAAAAAATGACCAAAAATATAAAATAAGTATAAAATATTAAACACTAGTAGAAAAAAGGTCATCTGATCCGGTCAAGTTTGTTTGAGTGCTTCAAGTTTGTTTTAGTGGATTCAGATTAAGAAGAATTTGAAGGTAATTCCCGTGTTTTTCTTGTTTCTCATGATTAGATTTGTATATGGTTATTTCACCATATACCCCTGACAAATCGCGAAATTTACCATATACCCTCAATGTTTCAAATATGCACCATATACCCCTGACTTTTCAAAACTGTTCACCAAATACCCTTTTCCTAATCGTTAGTTAACTCACCGTTAGATGTATTTACGATTTTGCCACCATTAACCTCTAACCCTAAAATCCTAAACCCTAACTATAACCCTAACCCTAATTAAAACCTAACCCCCTAAACCCTAACCCTAAACCCTAACCTTCCACCCCTCCCACCACCCAGCCCCTCCCCCACCCCCAGGCCTTCCCCCCCACCTCCCGAGCCCCCTCCCTCCCTCCACCTCGTTGCCCCTTCCCCACCTCCGCGGCCCCCTCCCTCCCCTATCCCCAGCGGGCCCCCCCCCCCCCCCCCCCAGCTGCCCCCCCCCCCATCGAATTCGACGTTTAGAACCCCACCCCCTCCCCCACCCCGTCGAAATCGAGTTCTTCATCTTTTCACTATTCTTCTCTTTCGCTCTAAAATCGGGGTTCGAAATCGTAAAAAAATTCAACCCACTTCATAAAGTTCTTCTCTTTTCACTTATCTTTTCCTTGTTTTGTTTCTTAATTTTATGGGTTTGACTTGTTTGATATAAACCGGGAAATGTTAGACGAGGGAGGAGTAGGTTGGCTCACAGGGGGGGGGGGAGGGTGGGGTTACGGGCTCACGACGGGGTGGGGGGGGGGGTGGGGTTCCGGGCTCGCGACGGGGGTGGGGGAGGGGTGGGGTTCTGTGCTCGTGACGGGGTGGGGGAGGGGTGAGGTTATGGGCTCGTGACGGGGGTGGGGGGAGGGGGTGGGGTTACGGGCTCGTGACGGGGTGGGGGGGGGGGGCCGGGGTGGGGGGGGGGGAGGGGGCCTGCGAGGGGATGGGGGAGGGGGCGATGGGGGGGGGAGGGAGGGGGGGCTGCGGGGGGTGGGGGAAGGCACTGGGGTGGGGGGGGGGGGAGGCTGGCTGGGGTGGTGGGAGGGTGGGGGAGGGGGTGGTGGGAAGGTTAGGGTTTAGGGTTAGGGTTTAGGGGGTTAGGGTTAAGGGTTAAGGGTTAGGGGATTGGATTAGTGTTAGGGTTTAGGTAAAGTTAGGGTTTAGAGGGTTAGGGTGGCAAAATTGTAAATAACTCTAACGGTGAGTTAACATCCGTTACCAAAAAGGGCATTTGGTGAACGATTTTGAAAAGTCAGGGGTATATGGTGCATATTTGAAACATTGAGGGTATATGGTGAATTTCGCGATTTGTCAGGGGTATATGGTGAAATAACCGATTTGTATATAACAACTCAAAACAACTAAAGTTTTAGCGTTTCTTATTATGCTACAATTGACTAATCCTAGTTGCCGGTTATCTTGATAAATCAACTAATGCATGTATCAATGAAGAAAAAGACAGAAGCTTGGGACGATGTAGTGTAGGAATCCATGTTCATTATTTCTGGTTATGAACGACGCTAGTGATTGTGAATATGCTTAAATTCAGCAAATTCTCTTGAGTATTGTTTGAGAAGGAAAAAAATTGAAATGAGCAAAAAGTTCTCAAATTGAGTAAAACGTATCTTAGAATAAGCAAATTTCATATCTTCTCAATTGGTAGTATTAGGTCAGTAGCATTAGATATATGTCAAATGAGTAAAACAATAAAAATGAGCAAAAAAAAATAAAATGAGCAAGACAAACCTTAAAATGAGCAAATTTCATATTTGCTCAATTGCTAGCATTAGGGTCAGTAGCATCTGTTATATGTAAAATGAGTAAAAAAATTAAAATAAGCAAAAAGTTCTCAAAATGAGCAAAACGACATTAAAATGAGAAAATTTTATATTTGCTCAATTACTAGTATTAAGGTCAATAGCATCATGTATATGTAAAATGAGTTAAAAAAATTAAAAATGAGCAAAAACTTGTTAAAATGAGCAAAATAAACCTTAAAATGAGTAAATTTCATATTTGCTCAATTGCTAGTATTAGGGTCAATAGCTTCTCGTATATGTAAAATGAGTAAAAAAAATTAAAATAAGCAAAAAGCTTTTAAAATGAGCAAAAGAAACCTTTAATTGAGCAAATTTCATTTTTGCTAAGATTGCTAGTATTAGAGCCAGTAACATCAGGTACGTGAAAAATGAGCAAATAATTTTGAAATAAGTAAAATATTCTTATAATGAGCAAAAGAAACCTTAAAATGAGCAAATTTCATTTTTGCTTAGATTGCTAATATTAGAGTCAGTAGTATCAGATGAGCAAGCAATTTTTAAAATGAGTAAAAAGCTCTTAAAATGTGCAGAACAAACGTTCAAATGAGCAAAAACTTCTTAAAATGAGCAGAACAAACGTTAAAATGAGCAAGTTTCATTATAGTTGAAATTGTTAGTCTTATGGCCAGTAGCATCAGGTATATGTAAAATGAGCAAACAATTTCTAAAATGAGTAAAAACTTCTTAAAATGAGCAGAACAAACCTCAAAATGAGCAAATTTCATTTTTCCTCAGATTGCTAGTATTAGAGTCAGTAGTATTATGTATATGAAAAATGAGCAAATACTACCTCCGTCCCATAATAGTCTGAACACTTTCCTTTTATGTTTGTCCCAAATTAGTTTGAACACTTCCATTCTTGGCATGGTCCCACCATTAATATATTATTTCTTTTACACATCTTTGGCCCACACTCTACTTTTATCAATAAATAGTTACCCAATTTTCTCTCTCCTCTAATAAAAAATACCCCACCAACTCCTATCACATCTACTTTTTAAATAAAATAACATTTGATAACCACACCACAACTTATCACCTTAAACTACGTGTCCCAATAAGTGTTCAGATCTTTCTGGGACGGATGTAGTAATTTTTAAAATGAGTATAACATTCTTAAAATGAACAAAACAAACCTTAAAATGAGCAAATTTCATTTTTGCTCAGATTGCTAGTATTAGAGTCAGTAGCATCAGGTACATTAAAAATGAGTAAAAAATTCTTAAAATGAGCAAATTTCATTTCTTATTATATAAATAATGAAAATTTTATATGCTTACTGATTATTTTAATTTGCAATCCTATGAACAGGAAGGTTTGTTTGGGAGTGGTGTGTAATAACCCTTTTATAGTAGTACAAGAAAATGGAAGACAAAGAATTCACTCCAACTCCAACTCCTTGTGTTAATACAACTCCCATTGCAATTGCAACTACAACTCCAACTCAAACTCCTTGTGTTGATACAACTCGAAGTGTTGCTACTGAGACTTATAATGCTCGGACAATAAATTCGACATTCACTCCTCGTCCATACTACACACCAAGAGGTACAAAAGAATGGATTCCTTGCTGCCCCCCTTGAGCTGAAACCAATTGTGGGTGTGCCTTTTCATTATATAGCTGATGGTATTGAGTTTTATAAAGCTTATGCTCGCTTTTGTAGTTTTGTCGAAAGATTAGCTACTGAAAAAAAAGATAAGGATGGTAATATTTGCTTGAAATACATCTATTGTAATAAACAAGGATTTAAAGAAGATGGTGAGAGTAAAGCACAAAGTAAAGCTACAATAAGCTCTATTTCTCGAAAAAGAAGTATAAATCGTGGTGGTTGTCAAGCAAGGATAGGTTTAAGAAAGCGCAATGATGGAAAATTCATGGTATATCTTTTTCATGAATCTCATAATCATCTATTCGCTACTCCTAAAAGCATGCATTTTCTTAAAAATTCTCGAAACATGACTCTTTTTCACAAGAAGTTCATATTTGATAATTCGAGATTAAATGTTGGACGAAACAGATCTTTTAGATTGATAAAATAGCATGTAGGTGGATATGAGAATGTAGGGGCGTCATTGGTTGATTTTAATAACTTTAGTCGGGATGTCAAAGCTTACATACGAGATGTTAATGCTGATATGTTTATAAATAATTTCATAGAAAAGGTAAACAATAGCGGTGGAGGGTTCTTCTTTATTTGACTACTGATTAGATGAAGATCGGCATTTGACTAGAGTATTTTGGGCGGATGCCATTAGTAGGAAAAACTACTCTATTTTTGGTGATATGGTTTCATTTGATACAACATTTGATACCAACAAATATTGTATGGTTCTTGCGCCATTTACGAGAGTTGATCATCATGGAAAATGCGTCACTTTTGGTATGAGTCTACTTGCAAAAAAAGATATATAATCTTTCGTTTGCTTGTTTTAATGTTTTTTGAAGGCTATGGGTAATTGTCAACCTACTTGTCTTATTATTGATCAAGACGCGGCAATGAAACAGGCAATTAATTGTAAATTTTTTTGATAAGACAATTCATAGACTTTGCATGTGGCCTATCAAGAAAAAAGTGCTTGTAAAAGTAGGTCCAGATATGTGTAAAACAACAAAGTTTCTTGAGAAATTGAATGCAGTTGTTTGGGATAGAGACCTTGAGCTGGATGAATTTGACAAAGGATGACATTATGTGATGTGTGAATTTAGCTTAGAGAATGATACATGGTTTATTGATATGTTTAGCATAAGACAAATGTGGATCCCTTCTTACTTTCGAGATCTTTCCATGGGTGGTTTTTTAAGGTTCACACAAATTTCAGAGTCTCGAAAACAACTTTTTCACTTTGTTTACAAATGTCAATTTGCTTCTAGTTGAGTTATTGTTTCGGATAGAATCTTCCATGGATGCACAAAGACATGCCAAGGATAAACTCAACTCAGATTCTAAGAATTCAATTCCCCGTCTAATTACCCCTCTTCCTTTAGAGAAGAGTGCATCTCTTGTGTACACACACAACATGTTCTACAAATTCCAGATGGAGTTTTTAAATGCAATTTTCAATTGTGGGGTTTACAAAGTACAAATAGAGTCTTTCAAAAAAAAAGTACAAATAGAGGAAGGGATTGAGGAGTTTCAAGTTGCGGATAATACAAGGAAGAAAACATACCATGTAACCTACATTTCTGGTTCTCATGATTGTTTTTGCTCCTGTAAGATGTTTGAATCCATGGGCATATTATGTCGGCACATACTTTTTGTGATAAAATAAAATTTTTGACTGAAATGCAGTACATATTGCACCGGTGGACTAAGATGCTTCAAAACACCTCTCAACTTTTGTGAGGACTTGGATGGTATAGAACATAATCAGAAGAAAAAAGTTATTGGGGATATTTGGTCCAAATTCTTGTCATGTATAAGCCTTGCCGAAAGTAACACTAACCATCTTGAGTCATTATTGGAAAGGTTATTTGCTTTTGAAGAGGAGATGAAATTTGGAAAAGAAAATGATGAGCAACAGGCTAAAGACAAACATATTGAGTTGTTTGTTGGTTCTAATATAGTATCAGGTGATATACTCCCTCCAAACAAGTCTTCAAACAAAGGAAGTGGTACTGAAAAAAGACAAAAAAAAAGTGATCAAGAGATAGCCATTGAAGCGAGCAACAAAAAGGAGAGACTTTGTAGATCGTGGGGGTCAACTCTCAATTCATGATAGCGTAACTGCCCTCTGAAAAAGAGGAACATAGAATGAGGTAAGTTTAGAATAAATTGTTACCATTTTCCCGTTATGATTTTCTTCATGTATATCGAATATTTGTATGCAATTTTGATATGTTTTCCATACTTAGGATTATGAGCTACATATTGGGTAAAAATCACAAAGGGAACTAAAACTACTAATACTAATCAATTTAACTCCTTAAGAATAGAAGTAGAATGAGTGCAAATTATCAATATGCTAATTCTAAAACAGCAAAAACTAAAACCTTATTTGATTTTATGCATGTAGTAAGAATCGATCAGCTAAAGAGCATACTTGAAGAGAAGAAAGCGATAGGCAACAAGGATTCTTAATTTTTCTAATTTATTATTTTACATATTAATCGAAACAATTGAACATTAGCAATACAATATATGGGATTCATATGACTTTGGTTTTGTCATTTACTACAAATGTTATTAAAGTAATACTAACATTAGGTGAATTGAATCTTTTTTCTCAAATTATGAACAAAAACTTCTTAAAATGAGCGAACAGAGCCTAAAATGAGCAAATTTCGTTTTTGCTCATTTGCTATAACTACGTGCAGTAACATCAGATATATGAAAAATGAGCAAAAACTTATTAAAAGGAGCAGAACAAACGTTAAAATGAGCAAATTTCATTATAGCTGAAATTGTTAGTCTTATGGCCAGTAGCATCAGGTATATGTAAAATGAGAAAACAATTTTTAAAATGAGCAAAAACTTCTTAAAATGAGCAGAACAAACCTCAAAATGAGCAAATTTCATTTTTCCTCAGATTGCTAGTATTAGATTTAGTAGCATCAAGTATATGAAAAATGAGCAAATAATTTTTAAAATGACTAAAACAGACCTTAAAATGAGCAAAACAGACCTTAAAATGAGCAAATTTCATTTTTGCTCATAAGGCTAGTATTAGAGTCAGTAGCATCAGAAGATCAAGTAATTTTTAAAATGAGTAAAAAATTCTTAAAATGGGCAAAACAAACCTTTTTTTTTTAAATTAAAATTAATTCATTGATTCAAAGTCATACGACATCTACAATAGAAGTCAAAACTAAAAAATACATATCAAAATGACATAAATACGATTCTAATATGACAAAACCACGATCGTTGAGTAGATCTAACAATTTCTGAAAACCCACGTCTTTCATATCGCTGTTTGATGCAGCCTTCTACAAGGGGGTATGTCGATCTTTTGTAGTTTTGAAGTAGAACTGGATTCAATTCAAGTGATTGTAAATGAAGTACTGACATCTGTTGCAAACTCGCACAAATTTCGATCAACAAATCAACCTCATGAATTACACAAAAAAATAAAAAACAAAGTCTCCAAGCTCTCACATGGAGAGAGATAAAACCCAATATATGGGTAGAAAAACTCTCCATTAGAGAGAGACTGAAGTTTATTAGAAACACTAACATAAAAAACTAGTAACAAAAGGAGAAAAGGGGCTTACCACCGCCCAAAAGGGTGATGGTAGCACCTAGGTTGAAAATTGGGATTTTGTAGGAGAGGAGAGAGAAGAGAGAAAAAGGGAGAGGAGACGTTTTATTGTGGTTACTTATAAGATATATAAGCAAAACAAACCTTAAAATGAGCAAATTTCATTATTGCTCAGATCTTAGTTAAGAAGCTTTGACAATAAAGAGTAGGTTAGGAATCATATTAACTAGGGTCATACAATCATATTAGGCTACCAATGATTTTACTAAGGTTGACTTCTTATTTCACTTCAATTTTTGATTTTTTTTCATCTTATTTAACGATTTCGAAAAAAATTAACTTTTTATGAATCTGTTCCGATTTGGTTTTCGGTCCTCTGAAATGGAAAATTTCGAACTCCCAATTCCACCTATATCATTCTAGTTATTTTCGATTTTAAAACGGTGCACACCCCTACCCACATGTGCATTCCTAAAGAACTAATTTTCAAGAAAATGATAAATATTTTTCTAGGGAAATAAGGAGTCAGCCTCGAATACTTGATTTCTTTGCCGGAAAGTTGTATTGTGATCATAATTAACAAACGTCTATACTTGTTTGTTTCTTTCCCAGAAAAATTATAATTAAATCTTTCTATACAAAATATCTGATTACAAATCAATCAATTTGGTATGGTGTTGCTTAACATAATTCATAACATATTACTTAATGTCAGAACTTATTCACCGAATCCATTTAGTAACTCCCAAACTACGCATAATCTACCCCCTATAACCATCATTTTTATCATCATTAATGTCCTTGTATTGTTTACGATTTTTTTCGTCGAATAAGATCAAATAAAAATAAATTTTATTAGAAAAGACCTAATATAAATTTTTTTATAGAGAAACATAAACCAACTTTCCAAGGTTGATTTCTGATCATATTCCAACTTTCGTTCTTTTTTTGTCGGTCTTTTAAACAATTCCGCTTAGAGAAGATCAACATTTTTTATATTTATTCCATTTTGGTTTTCGGTCCGCTAAAATGGAAGATTCCGGACTTTCGGTTCCTCCAATGCCGCTATGGTCCTATTTGAATCGGTGCACACCTCTTCCCAAGTGTGCATTTGTGATTAGCTGCTTTTTAGGAGAAATGCTAAAGAAAATAAAAGAGGGAAGTTAGAGAAAAATAAGAAATCAATCTTGAAATCTAGACTTTTGTGCAGCTCGTTAGAGAGTGATTGGAGAGTTACCTTCCAGTGAGTCGTATGTCTTAGTGTGTTATTTCTCCAAATTATCATTTGGGAGGGAAGTGATAAACCAGGCGATCGAAGTATTTAGTCGAGGTGATTTAAGCAATGACCGGCTTGAAAAGTATTACATGACACTTTATTTTTTTCTTGACTGAGAGTATTTGAGATTGTGATCTTTATGTAGAAATCTGTTAATTTTGGGAGTTCTATGGGGTTGATCCTCATTTTGGGTGTATGTGGATGGATAATGTACATAATTGGGTTTCGCGATGCAACGAAATGGGTAGTCAAGAGAATACTTAACATTGACGAAGATGAAAATGATGGTTCCAGTGATCGAGTGTAGATATAGCTGGAGAGTTAGTCAATGATCTTAGTTAAGAAGTTTCGGCAATAAATAGTAGGCTAGGAATCATATTAAGTAATACACAATCATATTAGGCTAGCAATGATTTTTCTATGGTTGACTTCTTATTTCACTCCAATTTATGATCTATGTTTTTCATTTTATTTAAAAATTCAAAAAAATTAACTTTTTATAAATATGTTTTGGTCTGGTTTTCGGTCGTCTGAAATGGAAAATTTTGGACTCCCAATTCCACCTATTTTGGTTTAGTTATTTCCGATTTTAAAACGGTGCATACCCCTATCCACATGTGTAATCCTAGTGAACTGATTTTTTGGAAAATGATAAATAAAAAAAATGGAGGAAAATAAGAAGTCAATCTTGAATACTTGACTTTTTTGCCGGAAAGTTGATAATTGAGAGAAATGACGCATTGAGGAATACGACTCGGTGAATGGCAACAATCCAAGAACTCCCCAACTAGCTGAATAGGAAACCGTCGACTGAACACTCTTCAAAATAAACCACGCATTAACTTGCTCGTCTAGGGGCTGCACTGCAACCAAATAGATGTTGTGCGATATCGCCATGATTCTAGTTTTCGTACGGGAATTAGATAATTGATATCCACGAACCTTGTGTCCGCACGATCTTCCGGAGCAGGCCATGTGATCCGCCTCCGAAAAATTGTTCCCCCAAATGTGACCCTCAACCTAAGGTTCACTTCTTATTTCACTTCAATTTCCGATCTATGTTTTTCATTTTATTTGACGATTCTGAAAAAAATCAACTTTTTACAAAACTGTTATGGTCTGGTTTTCAGTCCTCTAAAATGGAAAATTTTGGACTCTAATTAATTCCACCTATTTCGGTCTAGTTATTTCTGATTTTAAAACAGTGCACACCCCTACCCACATGCGCATTTCTAGTGAACTGAATTTTTGGAAAATGATAAATAAATAAAAATGGAGAAAAATAAGAAGTCAGCCTTGAATACTTGACTTTTTTGCCGGAAAGTTGATAATTGGGAGAAATGACACATTGAGGAATAAGACTCGGTGAATGGCAACAATCCAAGAACTCCCCAACTAGCTGAACAGGAAATCGGTGAGTGAACACTCTTCAAAATAAACCATGCATTAACCTGCTCATCTAGGGGTTGCACCGCAACTAAATGGACATTGCAAGAGATTAGGGAAAACTTTTCTTGCACATGGTCACAATGAATTTGAAGATGTCTTTCTTTGCCTTGAAAGTCGAAAAACAAGGAAACAAATGGGGATTTTTTTGATAACTGATTAATTCTCTAAATTATCAGTCAATAAAACAGTATTCAGCTACAACAATGAGCAGCACAGATAGAATGCAGGAGAATAAGAAGAGAACATAATAGAGAGAATAAGGCAGAAGATATCTCAAGATATTTTGATTATAAGAAACCCAATGAGCAACGGATTCAAAGAGCTTAATATAGTAGCACTACAAGACAAGCTAGCTAGGAGCAAGAAGCTAAAAGACAAAAAACATTATAGCTCATTATTAATCATTCTAAAAGAGAGTAGTGGCTGTAGATTCTAGGTTGATCTTCCTAGGACAGATGTCATGATCAGGAGAAAAGAAGAATCAATTTCATATTTCTTCTTATTATTTTTTGGACCAAGGCAAAATGCAGGGAATAGTGAAAGGAGAAGAAACAAATGGGGTTTTACCGTAACTCTGTCTGCTACTACAAGTGGGGGTTTTTTGAACAGAAAGACCACGGGTAAAATCATCCAAACTTATACGCTGGCACAGCTACAGTACACCACCCACTCACGTAGTCCAGTAGTAACAGAAAACGGATTGCAGTAGCAGACTATAGATTTCACTCTCTCTCTCCTCCATCTTCCATTTTCTCTCCCTCCTCTCTTAAATCTCTCACATAATTTTCAGTTTTGAAGAATAGAATTCCGTTTCTCTTCTCACTAGATAGAATTAGCATCGTCGTAACTCGATCGGAAAAATGATGGCAACGGTCGCGGTGGTGGAATGGAAAAAAGTTGGTTTGCGCGTGAATTAGATTTTCATTCCCTCTCCTCTTTTCCTTCTTTTCTGGTTATTCTATGGATCATGTTGTCGTGTTTTTTTCCCAATTCCACCTATTTCGGTCTGGTTATTTCCGATTTTAAAACGGTGCATACCCCTATCCACATGTGCATTCCTAGTGAACTGATTTTTTGGAAAATGATAAATAAAAAAATGGAGGTAAATAAGAAGTCAACCTTGAATACTTGACTTTTTTGCCGGAAAGTTGATAATTGAGAGAAATGACGCATTGAGGAATACGACTCGGTGAATGGCAACAATCCAAGAACTCCCCAACTAGCTGAATACGAAACCGTCGAGTGAACACTATTCAAAATAAACCACGCATCAACCTGCTCGTCTAGGGACTGCACCGCAACCAAATCGATGTTGTGCGATATCGCACTGATTCTAGTTTTCGTACGGGAATCAGATAATTGATATCCACGAACCTTGTGTCCGCACGATCTTCCGGAGCAGGCCATGTGATCCGCCTCCGAAGAATTGTTCCCCCCAAATGCGACCCTCAACCTAAGGTTCACTTCTTATTTCACTTCAATTTCCGATCTATGTTTTTCATTTTATTTGATGATTCCGAAAAAAAAATCAACTTTTTACAAATCTGTTCTGGTCTGGTTTTCGGTCCTCTAAAATGGAAAATTTTGGACTCTTAATTCCACCTATTTCGGTCTAGTTATTTCTGATTTTAAAACAGTGCACACCCCTACCCACATGCGCATTTCTAGTGAACTGATTTTTTGGAAAATGATAAATAAATAAAAATGGAGAAAAATAAGAAGCCAGCCTTGAATACTTGACTTTTTTGCCGGAAAGTTGATAATTGGGAGAAATGACACATTGAGGAATAAGACTCGGTGAATGGCAACAATCCAAGAACTCCCCAACTAGCTGAACACGAAATCGGTGAGTGAACACTCTTCAAAATAAACCACGCATTAACCTGCTCGTCTAGGGGTTGCACCGCAACCAAATGGACATTGCAAGAGCATTAGGGAAAACTTTTCTTACACATGGTCACAATGAATTTGAAGGTGTCTTTCTTTGCCTTTAATGCCGAAAAAACAAGGAAACAAATGAGGTTTTTTTTATAACTGATTAATTCTCTGAATTATCAGTCAATAAAACAGTAGTGAGCTGCAACAATGAGCAGCACAGATATAATGTAGGAGAATAAGAAGAGAACAAAATAGAGAGAAGAAGGCAGAAGATATCTCCAGATATTTTGATTATAAGAACCCCAATGAGCAACGGATACAAAGAGCTTAATATAGTAGCACTACAAGACAAGCTAGCTAGAAGCAAGAAGCTAAAAGACAAAAAACATTATAGCTCATTATTAATCGTTCTAAAGAGAGTAGTGGCTGTAGATTCTAGGTTGATCTTCCTAGGACAGATGTCATGATCAGGAGAAAAGAAGAATTAATTTCATATTTCTTCTTATTATTTTTTGAACCAAGGCAAAATATGCAGGGAATAGTGAGAGGAGAAGAAACAAATGGGGTTTTACCGTAACTTTGTCTGCTACTACAAGTGGGGGTTTTTTGAACAGAAAGACCAAGGGTAAAATCGTCCAAACTTATACGCTGGCACTTTGCAAAGACACCACCCACTCACGTAGTCCAGTAGTGACACAAAATGGATTGCAGTAGCAGACTATAATTTTCACTCTCTCTCTCCCCTCCATCTTCCATTTTCTCTCCCTCCTCTCTTAAATCTCTCACATAATTTTCAGTTTTGGAGAATAGAATTATGTTTCTTTTCTCACTAGCATTAGCATCGTCGTAACTCGGTTGGAAAAAATGATGGCAATGGTCGCGGTGGTGGAATCGAAAAAAGTTGGTTTGCGCGTGAATTGGATTTTCATTTCCTCTCCTCTTTTCCTTCTTTTCTGATTATTCTATGGATCATGTCGTCGTGTTTTTCCCCTACCGATCATGCTATTCTTCTTTGTTTCGTTGCTTTTGAGAAAAATGATTTTCTTAATTAACCACTGTCTTTTTCTTAATATTAAAAATCACTAATGATATTTCCCCTTAAATTATGTTATGTAAATTTATAAAAGTGAATGAAATACGACATATACTTCTAAATAAATCTATACGTACATAAAGTATACAATATACTTTTCAATTTGTTTTCTTTGTCCAATTATTAGCTTCCACCCAACAAATTACATGGCCATCTTCATGATCTGGCAAGTTAAACCCTCCCACTTTGATCACCAATTGTGCAATTTAGACCCATAAGTTTCAATTAGAGTATATTGACCCCTCATGTTTTGTTCAATGATTAATATTCACCCTATGTTTATAAAAGGTTTAAAGATCTAAAATAGACTTTTTATCACATTCATCCCATGTTTTTGTATTGATATCAATTTTACATTCTTTTTTTTGTAAAAGAATAATAATAAAAATTTGTCAAAGTACATGTTATCTCTATATAAAAGCATGTAACTTGTGATCTTGGTCTCTATTGCACTTTCCGAGCATAAAGACTTGTATCTTTTCACATGCTAATATATAGTCCACACCTATTGTTGTATGATTGGTTATATAAGTACTGAGTTGTTGTCGTTGACAAATTTTGCATATGAAATCTAAAAAGGGGATATCGAGGTTATCACAAAGCTTGGTAATATTTGTTGCACATACAATAATTAAAAATAGGATCACTATTTTATAGTCACATAGGACCGTAATTATATATTCAGTTATTCTACGTTACTATTAATTTGCTAATATTTGTCTCAAGCATCTAAAAAAGGCTAAAGTAACTATAAGCTCTACGATGTCTTATTATTAATTATCTTTGGCATGCTGAATCATATACATAGTGGGCTGGTTTGGATTAATCCTAACCGAATGTATTAAGAGTTAATAGAATAAAAAAACCCAGAATTTTATCCTTTGTTTCGTCCCCCTTTCTTCAAACTTCTTTCAATTCATCATTCAAAGGCATCTACTATATTTTAACTAAAATGCTAAAATTTAAAAGCCTTTAAATGAAATGGTAAAGATAAAAAATTATATTAAAATATTTTAAATTTTAGACACATGCAAATTGCACAAAAACCTTTTGTTTTATAAATTTAAAATTTTATGATACTTTTCCTAAAATCTTGGTGTAAAATTTTTAAATATTTGATGTAATATTAAAGACATAAAAAGTAGTGATACTATAATTAAGCCTATGTACTAAATATAAATTTAATATAATTGAAGAGAATTACGTTTTCTACTTTTAGTCTATAAAAAAATATTTACTCAACTTATTAAAAAGACAATATATTTCATTTATATCATATGTTATGAAATTGAGATCAAGAGGGCATCAAGACAGTAACTTTCGTACTGACACTATATGTAGTTCAGTTCAGAAAAAATTATGGATTGAGAAACATGAGTAAGATTAAGTTTGATAACTTAAAGTTGTAGTTTCTATCATTATGTTTTTAAGTTTAGTGTCTATTTTGGGTTTTAATCAATTTAATTTAGTGTTAAGATATTAGAACCGCAAAAAAAAACTCATGTATGTAGGCTCTGTTCTTTTGGACTGAATTAATGAAAATTCAGTTCAGTTCAGTTCAGGTTTATTCAGTTCAGTTCAGTTCAGTTCAAGTTTATTCAGTTCAGTTCAGTTAGTTTCCTCTCACAGTTTTCATTTTATTCAGATCAGTTCAAGTTATTCAGTTCAGTTCAGTTCAGGTTTATTCAGTTCAATTCAGTTCAGGTTTATTCAGTCCAAAAGAACAGAGCCGTATTCCAAGATGTTGAGCCTTTGCATGTCGATTTGCTCCATTGGATTTGTTATCCAAGATGGCGATATTTATGAATATCTAATTTAAAGACAAAGGAGGAAAATAGCAGTTATCTTTCATTTGATGTTTTAGGATAGTTTTTGCAACCTGTAATTAATGAAAATATAATCAGTTTTCAAACATCTATATCTGACTATCTTCATTCTCTCTCTATGACTCTATGTTCTCGAATCCTCTCCTCACTATATTCTTTCAGTTACAGTTTAAAAATATTTTTTTGACCCGTGCAAAATGCATGGAAATTTTTTGTTTTATAAATTTAAGATTTTAGGATTTTTCTCCTAAAAACATGGTGTGAATATTAGCTTGCACTAGTGGAATAAAACGCAAGGGCTGCGGTCAAAACAACACTAAGGGCTGCGTTTTTGGCCAGCAGCCCTTGCCGTAGCAGCCCTTCGGCAAAAATGAAGGGCTGTTTAGGCTCAAAACCGCAACCTTTTTTACATGGAAGGGCTGCGGTTTTGGCCCAAAACCGCAACCCTTTTGACCCAAATATATATATTTTTTTTTTACATTTTTATGTCAAATTGACACAAAAACAACTATATAGATAGAAGTTAAAGTTTTTATACAAATTATGCTCATAATACGATGTAAACAAAGATATAGAAAATTATAAACAAAAGGAAAAAAAGATGACATCTCGAGGTCTTTTGCAGTCTGAAACCAATTCCATCCTCTATGATTAAAGCCTGCCCATCAATTGATGCTATGATGCCCATTGTAAATGCAAATGGTGCTGCAATTACTCGAGTTTTCAAGTCTTGGATCTGCACGTGACCAATTGGGGGGGGGGAGGGGATTTACCTTAACACTAGAGGCATATGAGAATGGAAGTAGTGTTTAAGCTGGACTATGGTAGCAGAATCACTCAATGCATATATTTCACCTGTTCCCTCCACTCTAAGCCATTCGTCAGTTCCCAAGGCACGCCTATTACCCTGCAATTGCAACATTGAAGTTAAATTTCATGTGCTATTGACCAAAATCTGAAATCCAGCAAGTGTATCTTTAATTGATGCATCTTTGAATGATGCACTTGGTTGAGAATTAGTAAATATATTTGTGCCCTTAAAACATACTTGACCAATTTGCTTCATGAAATCTGTTATCACTGGACGAGGTCCAATGCCGGTAGACCAGACCAGCATTCCATATGGCATGGAGGATATTTGCCCACCATTCTTAAGTGCTTTGGTCTATATTGCTTTGTCAGTCACTTTGTCGTGATTCTTTTATTAAAATTAAATGTCGTGATTCTTTTATCAAACCTGCAAATAAATAGATCAAAAGCATTAATACATAACACAAAAAATGAAGAAATCAGTCTGCTATGGTTTCAACATGCTTGTCCTTTGTCCAGTTCCACTGACTTCGGATATCTTTTGAAGTGCATAGAGAATTATGTCATTTTCATAAACAATACAGTAAAGAATTTTGTGGGACAAAATGGCATCCGTTGGATATAATTAACATAAACAGACAGAGGCCAAATGGAGGAGGAAGATCTCACATATTCAATATATGATATTTTGCCTCAAGTAGTGTTATTTTCACAAGCTCCTTAACCTTTGGATATAACTGCTCAAAGTAGTTTCTCCAATAAAGCCCTTATTGTTTTCTCTTTTCTGGCCACCCACATCCCATATATTGAGAGTATACCTACAAATTTACATCATAGAGACTTCAATCAATAGTAATTTCACTCATAACTAAGCTTCACAAAAAGAAGATAGTTGCTCAAGAAAGAAAAAATAGCATATTGAGCTAATTAAGACCAACCACAAAATCTTGCCAAGCACTGCACACAAAAACATCAATGATATCACCAACATTTGTGTAATACCCCGAATTTTCAGAGCTTATTTTATTATTTATTAAGGTTTAATATTATTTCCACTTAAATTTATTTTTCTGATAATTCAGTTTTATTTTGATAATTATGATTTCATTTAGATTTGAATTATTTAACGAGTTTATTTAAATGATTTAATTGAAATGTATTTTATTTAAATAAACTAATTATTCATTTTCATTATTTCAAAATATTTTAATATGGTAATTGAAATCTTTACTTAGTTGTGGCTTTCTTATCCAAACAATTGTCCATCCACATTATCAAACCCATCAAAGCCCAATGCCAAGTCCATAGCCCATGTGGCATTCTTGTTAGCCAAAAAAAAAAGGAAAAGCCAAAACCAAAACAAACAAAAAAAAAAGAAAGAAAATGTGATCTTCATTTTCATCACCGTCTTCCTCCCTCACGTACAAAATCAACATAGCCAAAGGAACGATTTTTCAGCAAAATCAACAGCTCTTGTCAGTAGAATTTGAAATTCAATCCACAAATCTCGGATTTTGGGAGTAAAATCACCCCATAGTCAAAAAGTGAATCTCAACACCATACTTCCTCCATTAATGGAGGTTGACTAAGCTCCACAAATTCAGAAAATTTGTTCTATAAATAGCAACCCAAACACATTCACCCAATTGCACAAGCAAACAAGTTAAACTTCAAAGGTTTGCTTCAATCTTCTTCCCTTCTCTCTTAATTTCTGATTTTTATTTTGGAAATTTAAAATAAAAATATAAATTGAACCCACCATTAACACATTTCCCCTGTTTCTCGAACCACCTGAACCACTCGCGCCACCATCAAAACCACCGCGTCAAACGCCAGAAAACCACCCAGCACCGCCAGCCCTTCACCTTCTCCCGCGCGACCTCCCCTTCGCAGCACCCCTGCTGCCGCTGCATCGTGCCAGCCACCACTCGAACCACTTCCTGCACCACCGTCTCCCGCCTGAGCTTCGCGGTACTCCGTCCGAAACCACCAGCGCCACCTCCTCTTCTTCTCCCCTGATTCGTTCCCTCCCCTGTCTCCTCCCTTCTTCGTTTTTTTTTGTTGCTTTATGAAACTGATTCTTTGAATCAGTAGTGAATTTTCTTCCTTTTATTTGTTTTACTAATTTGTTTCTTTAAAACAAAACAAATGACTTTCTTAAATTGACTTGCTTTATTAAATTGGTGTATTTTAGATTAATTAACTTAGTCTCTTATAACTTGAAAGTATTTCTAATTTTTCTAAAACAAAGTAAGAAGTATAATAAAGTTAGTTTTCTATGTTTAAAATAATTGTTTAAGTTAATGAAAAATTAAGTTGAAGTAATCTTTGAGTACTTAAAATGATTTCATAAATAATTTAAAAACCATAAACTTTGATTTATAAACTCTCTTAAAATCATTAAGAATTTCTTTAAGTTATTTGAATTATTTAAATTGTTTATTTTATATATAAAAAGGGGTTATTTAGGTAACTAACTTAGATCTCGTTAATATCTATTGTAGACTCCGATTACGTAGACGAGGAATATCAAGAGTGTTAATCTGTTCGTGAATCTAACTTTTGGGCACGCGTCACGAGGTAATCTCCGATGTCCATCTAAACGTAGATCCCATTAGGATAAAACGAATTAATTATGTGACTATGTGAATTAGAATATGGATTTGAATATGGTTTATAGTTATAGATTATGCACGATGAATGAGTATGACAAATGAAATGACTTGTATAACGGACGATATGACAATGATGATTATTATTATAACGTTATTAACACCGTCAATAATAGCAACTTAATCACTAATCTCTTATTCTTGTTATCAACATCGTTTAACGCCATTTAGTAATGTTATTATTATTATTATTAATATTATTGTTATTATTATTGTTATTATTATTATTATTGTTATTATTATTATTATTATTATCGTTATTCTTACCATTTATATTATTACTATTACTATGATTATTGTTATCGTTATTATTAATATTGAAGTTATGAGTGAAAGTTGGAAATTATCAAGAACATGTGATAATTGGATGATTATGAGTTAATCAATGTAACCAAGTGACGGTTATGCTAATGAATACGAATGGGCTCTCGGATTAAGCTATGTATGAATTGAATTCTGGATTTAGAATAAAAGTATTCACTCTTAATTAAATGAATTGACGCATATGTGTACATGTGTTATGTGATGACTTGAATTAAAAGCTATTAATCACTTAAAGTGAAATATCGGAGGGAAATGATGAACAGGTTGCCCTGTATGGGAGGTTCAGCGGCCACCTACAGGTTATCTGGTTACTATGCTGATTTTCTGTTACTTGTCTTCCTTCTATCTTGTTGTGATCCAAGTAGAAGGGGTGTGCACACTAGGGACTATGTTATTATGGCCATTATGTTATCCGTAGGTGGTTGCAGGGGATTGACCCCGGCCTACAATGTTGAAGTAAGTGGTTACAGGGGATTGACCCCGGCTTATTGGCGTTCTCTTTCCTCTCCTTAAATAACTGGATTAATTGAACTTATGCGATTATTCATTGTATATATACGTGTATGTGTGCTATGCTTTTCAACCCTATTAACCTACTATTTTACAAAGTATTTTCAACTTAAGTATTTTACGGGATGGAGTTGGAATTACTCAGTTTTTCTGATTTTTGGTAGCTTGTCTCTCTTGTTTCTTTTCAATGTATTTGTGCAAGTGGGTGATCGACGGGGGAACAAAAGGGAGATCATTTAGAGTTGTCATCCACTTAGCTTATGTTTTAGCTTCCGCTGGAACTCTGAAACACTTAAGTAATTAGTAATATTTAATGAACGATTTACTTGGTTGTAAGGATTAATTAATTTGAATTTAGTATGTTTTAACCTAGCCTTGCATTTATTTCCAAGGAGATAAGTGCGGCGGTAGCACGCCCGTTGAGTCGAACCCTCGTGGATTTCCCCCCATCTCGAGTTTTATTAAATGAAAAAGGGTTCGGGTTGATGGGGTGTTACAATTTGTGAATGCATCATTGAGTGAATAAGAAAAATTGACTGGTGGTTGCAAATATCTCTACTCAAAACTCAAATGCAACTCATATATAGGTGAAGCTTACAGAACCATGTGATAGCAAAATCCTTGATAAATCAATATATCACCACTGCTCAAATCAGAGAAGGAAATGCTAAAATGTAAAAGCTGATAGAATTTGAAGGTTAATATCATCAAAACAATTCGACATATAGACTCAATATTTCAAATTAACATCACCAACAAAGTATACTTGTCCTGACCATTTGGACCATTTCCAGCTACAATTGAACAAGCCGCTCAGACGCTCCTCCCAAAATAATCAATCAGAAGTTGCAGAAAAAACTTGGAAACAATAAACAAATCTCTCAATTAACTAATCTAATACAACAATTCATAAATCAACTAACCAAATCCAGGAGAAAAATAATCTTTAGAAAACCCTAATTAAAATCTATCATCAGTAAACCCCCCCAAAACAATTTAGTAGTTAAATAAACTAAACCGACATAAAATTAAAGCAACAACGTAAAAAACCCTACGCTTACCATCTTCATTAACCCGCAACAGTGGCGAGGACGGCGACGTTCGTTGTCCTTCGATTTTATAGGGCTTGTTTTCATATCGCCATTTGCAATGCTGAAGCTAGCAGCGACACCGCTGTTCATCACCTCCACCGTCATCTCCGCTGTTGTCGACTGTTTCTCTCTCCTAATTGTGGAGAGCTGGAGAGCTGCGGTGGTCGAGCGACGAAAAAGAAAGGAGGAGAAGAGTGAGGGAAGGAGGCGCGGCTGAGGAGAGAGGAGAGAGAAGAGTGAGGGAAGGAGGAAAACAGCAGTGATGAGGCGGCGACCACAGCCGAGGTCGGAGATAGAGAGGCAGGGGAGTAACCGTGTGAGTGAGAAAGAGCGAGAGGGGGGCAGGGGCGTGAGAGAGAGAGAGAGGGATTCAGTAGCTAGGGTCTGGTGAGTGCGGGAATTGCCAATAGTGAGGGAAGTTTTAAGGGGGTAATGAAAATATAACTTCAAGCGTGAAGGGCTGCGTTTTTTAAAAACCGCAGCCCTTTGTAAATAAAGGGCTGCGGTTTTTGTGCTAACCGAATCCCTTCACTAAAAGGGCTGCGGTTAGACCAAAAACCGCAGCCTTTCGTAAATGAAGGGCTGCGGTTTTTGGGCTAACCGCATCCCTTCACTATTAAGGGCTGCGTTTTTAAAAAAACGCAGTCCTTGCACCGCAGCCCTTGCGTTTAATTCCACTAGTGTTGTGATTTAAAGTTTTCATAATCATATCATTTATTAAGAAATATTTCAAAACTGACTTATATCATGTGCGTTCAGTGACTGATGTAGTTAATGTTATAGTGCAACACGTGACCAACATTTTTTTAAAAACAAAAAATTGAGTGAAAAAGTTTCACTCTTCCCAATGCTTCACTTAGGCTCAGATAAAATCGCAATTCATACCACTACTGACACTCAATCATGCAACCACTTTCGCTCCCATATATTTTTGTTGAACCCTAGTTTTGATGATGACAAAGGAACAAAGATACAAACTAAGTTTTGAACTAACAAGTTGTTAAGTGAATGGATTTTACAAGGTATCAATGAAAGGATCAAAGAGAATACTAAGTCAAAGAAGAAATCAAGTTTGGATTTTGAAGACTAAGTGAAGATGCTCAAAGATTTGGTACTGGAGAAGCATTGGAGCAAGAAGACCAAAGCAAGGCTTTTTGTTTCTAGTTCCAATGTAAAGGAACGAGTAAGAATGGTAAGGAACTGTGGCAATTTAGAATGAGAATGAGTGTTTGTTCCTTTGTAAGGAGCAGACGAACTGAGACTGTCATATTAAGTTAAATGAACTAACTATTAAAAGGAACAAGACATAGGATGAAGCAGTACAACGGTTATTAATGTCGCTTGAGTGATTTATGCCTAGATTCTAGGAAACCGTTTTATTTAAGTAATATTCTGATTTTAAGGAAAATCTTTTTAAGGAAAAGATTTTATTTTGAAAAGATAATAAATATCCTTTTCGGTTTGAAGTAAAATATTTTTAAAGATAATATTTTTGGTAAAAGGATTTTATTTCGTTTTATTAATTAAAATATTTCAAGATTAAATCAGATTTGTGATTTACTGCTTTAGTGGTTGCTAAATTTAAGGAAGCAGTAAAATTTCCATAACCCACGTTTAATAGAGATCATGGAGATCATGGGTGTCAAAAAGGAACGTGTTCCTCTAGTTGAGGAACATAATGGGAAAATATTTTTACCACTAACATATGATTATATCCCACGTTCTAAGTTATCACTGCTATAAATACTAATGTTTAATTAAGTTCCAATTTGTGACTGACCAAGTGAATTAGTGAGTTTAACTAAGTAAAGTGTCAGTGCCTTCATTCTCTCATAAAAGTCATTTGTTCTTTACCTTCTTACTCTATTCCACTAAGCTATTATTGATCAATTGTATTTTGGTTTTGGGGTAAGGGGACTTTGAGTGAAGTTCTGTAAGAGAGAAGCTTTGAGTGAAGCGAGTTAAAGTGAGAAAACTTCAAGTGAAGTTGAGAGGAACATCTGTTAAGGGAACATTTATTCAGGAACTTGAGTTTAGGAACTCAAGGTGTGGCCTGTGAGTAGAATTAGGTTGTAACAAAGTTGTTTGGCCTAATTAGTGAAAGTGTTGAGTTTAAAATTCCTAGTGGTCGAGGTTGTTTCTTCTTGTTGGGCCCAAGAAGTTTTTCCTCGTAAAAATCCCTTGTGTTCCTTTAGCTTGTTTCTTTGTTTAAGTTTTATAATTCCGTAAAAAGTTACGTTAATTTCTACACATACAATTCACCCTCCTCTTGTATTGTTCCTAGTGAAATAACAATTGGTATCAGAGCTAGAACTCACGAAAAATAGGAAACCCTATTGAGAAAAAGATCCAAGGAACAATGAATACCACCGAGAAACTTGAGGAAGATTACTCCACGCAAAGGCCTCCTATGCTCAATGGGAAGTTCTATTCCTACTAGAAGAACATAATGGAGATTTTCATCAAGGCCGAAAACTACCATGTATTGAGAGTCATTGAAGTTGGTGATTTTGAGGTCACAACTACTAATGACAAAAATGAGGTAATTCCTAAACCCTTCACTAGTAGAAAAAAGCTAATTTGCGTCTCTTTATTTGCGTCGGACATTTAAGAACCCGACGCAGTAGTTCAGGCTGAGACCATTTGCGTCGGATGGGTAAAAGGGTCCGACGCAAATTATAAGTAATGTGCGTCGTTTGACTAGAGCATTCGACACAAATCACCACTACAAATGATGGGACATAGATTTGCATCGGATACTAATACGAAGCCGACGCAAGTGCTAAAGGAACTAAATTATTTGGCCCATGATCTGCGTCGGCTGGGCCGCGAGAGACGACGCACATGATGGGCTTCTACTCATAAGTTTTAAGGAACAGATTTAGGGTTTTTATTTTTTCTCTGCATTCCTCACACACACTTTCTCTCTCTCATCTTCTTCCTCATTCGGCTGCTACTCCCAACTCACAGAAATGGTGATGTCTCTCTCTCTCTTCCTAACATCGATTTTCTCTCTCCTCTCACTCTCCTAACGTTGATTTCAATGGATTCTAAAGTTTTGATTTTCTCTCTCCTCTTAAATGCAGACGCAGGAGAAGAAGCTTTCGAACCATATGAGGGACTTCAAGGTCCATAAACTTGTTCTTAATATTTCAGTCGGTGAAAGTGGAGTTCGTATTACAGAGTATTGTAATTGAATCTCGGTGCTCAGACCATTTGCGTCTCTAAATATATCAGTCGGTGAAAGGGTTTAGATTTTTTTTCTGGATATTTGAATCTGGTGTTGCAAAGTTGAATTTGTTCTCCATGATGTCGCACAACACTTCAAAAGCGAAGGAATTTGTTCAATACAATTGGCTGCTAAAGTGTTCGGTTCTTAATATTTCAATCGACTCGGATGAAGATGAATTCTTCTTGTTTTTGGCTGTTCGTTTTTTTACATTTTTGTTCAATACAATTAAGGTAAGTTCATATATGTCATATATTTTCAGTTTCAGTTTTAGATCTCGAACTTAGGGGATTTTTTCCATTTTTTTCTCATTGTAAATTGATGATACTGGTTTGTATTCTCATTGTAAATTGATGATACTGGTTTGTATTACAAAGTATTGTAATTTCTGGGATCAATTTTCATTATACATTGTTGAATTTAATTTTTATTTTGTAATTGATTTAATTGTGCAACTTAGTGTGAAAACTGAGGCAGTTTTCAGATCTGATTTGAGGTGCTTTTTTGTTTGAATTTTTTTTTTAATAAAAATTAGCTAATTTGCGTCGGATGGTGTAACTTCAAACGACGCAGATCAACCCTCCAGCTGGCTTGGCGTCATCATCTGTGTCGCATGCTGAGCAATGTGCGACGCAGATGTGGACCATTTGCGTCGCTCGTTGCTCTGCATGCGACACATATGTTTGACGCAGATGAGTGTTGTATGCATGGGTGAGGAGTCATCTGCATCGCATGGTTGGCAGGGTCCGACGCAGATATCTAATCAACTACGTCGCGTCGTTGTCCGACGCAGATCCTGTATCCTGATCTGCGTCGAGACCTGTGCCGTCGGACCCATGTCCGACGCAAATGGGCGCCTCGCATCCGACGCAAATCGTCGATTATGTACTAATGCTTCTCTGAATATGACAAAGCTGATTTTGAAAAAATGGAAGTGAATGCTATGGCTGTTACACTATTGCATTGTGGACTTGGATCCCATGAACACAATAGGATCATGGGATGCAAATCCGCAAAGCAAATATGGGATTTAATTGAAGTAACCCATGAAGGAACTAATGAAGTCCAGAGATCTAAAATTGATTTACTAATGAATAAATATGAACTGTTCTCCATGAAGGCTAAGGAAAGCATAAAAGAGATATTTACTCGTTTTACTAACATTATTAATGAGTTAACTTCTCTTGGTAAGTTTATTTCATCAGAGGAACAAGTTCGAAAAGTTCTTAGGAGTCTTCCTAAGGATAGATGGATGGCTAAGGTAATTGCTTTGCAAGAAACAAAAGACTTCACTAAGTTCAACTTGGAACAGCTTGCTGGATCAATTATGACTCATGAGCTCCACCTTGATACTGAGTATGGTGAAAGCTCTAAGTCAAAGTCCATTGCCCTAAAAGCAGATGATGAAGATGACTCTGACTCAGAAGAAGAGGAAGCAGCACTCATGGTCCGAAAATTTCGAAAGATGTATAGGAACATGAAGAATGGAAACTTCAATGGTAAAACTAAAAAGTTTTCTAACAAAGCTGCTTGTCATAAATGTGGTAGTACATATCACTTCATCAAGGAATGTCCACTTTGGGAAAACGACAAGACCAAAGAAAGGAACAAGGAACGCTTCGCTGAAAGGAACAAGGAAACTAAAGCACCTTTTTCTAAAGCGAACATTCGAAAGGCTATGATAGCAGCTTGGGGAGATTCAGAGACTGAAGAGGAAGAGGAACAACAAACTGAAGAAACTGCAAATCTTTGCCTAATGGCAAACACTGACATAAAAGAAGATGAAGAAAATATTGAGGTAAGCTAACATATACTTGAATCAGACTTAGATGGAAAAACTAGGACTGAAATTTATGATCTTCTTTATGATGCAATTCTTGAATGTAGAGATAAACGTGAAAAACGTGAACAAACTGAACAAGCTGTTAAAGTTTGTAAAGAACATATAGAATGACTTAAGAAAATGAGAACGAATGTTGAAAGTAGGTTCTTTGATTTATTTGATAAGAACTTAAAAATCAAGGAATTATATGAGAGTGTGAAAAATGAAAATTATCTAATCAATTTAGAAATTTCACACCTAAAGGAATTTGTCCCTGTTCTAAGTTCCTTTGATATAAGATCAACTCCTTTGAAAGGTTATAGATATGAGATCGAAAATTTGAATAAAGAAAAAATTGTTTTAAAGGAACAGATCTGTAATCTCAAGAAGGAACTTATTGTTGCAAGGAACAGAGGCAAAGTGATGGTTGTTCCTAAGTGGATTGAGAGGCCACATACTAAAAGAAAAGAAGGTCTCGGTTTTGAAAACCACAAGAAGAGGAACAAGCCTAAGAAATATGTTGACCTACCTAGTGATAAAATTTGTATGTACTGTGGAAAGATAGGTCATTACATAACTCAATGTCAACTAAGAACTGGAATGATTGACAAGAATGTGAAATTAAGCAACATGAAATGGGTTGCTAAAACAAATGCTAGTCAAGAACAGGAACCCACGAAATAAGGGGTTCCTACAACTAACAACTAGTTGATTTTTGCAGGTTGGAGTGAGGGGGAACAACACTTGGTATCTTGATAGTGGTTGTTCTAAGCATATGACAGGAGACAAATCTAAGTTTCTCTCACTCTCAACCTATGAAGGTGGAAGTGTGACTTTTGGTGACAATAAGAAAGGTAATATAATTGCCATGGGTAAGGTTGGTAAGTCACCATCACATTCCATTGATAATGTTTTTCTAGTTGAAGGATTAAAGCATAATCTCTTAAGTATTTCCCAATTCTGTGACAAGGGAAATGTTGTTAAATTTAATAGTGAAAAATGCTTAATCGTTAACATTAACTCTAAGAATGTCATATTGGAAGGAACAAGGAAAGGGAACACATATATTGTGGATCTTGATCTTGTTCTTAAAAACAACTTGACATGTCTTAGTGTTATTGAAGATGATCCACTCTTATGGCATAAGCATCTAGGACATGCTAGTTTTTCATTACTTGACAAACTTCGATCAAAAGATCTTATTTTGGGATTACCATCTATAAAATTTCATATTGATCAAGTTTGTGATGCATGTGCCAAAGGGAAGCATATTAGATCCTCTTTCAAGTCTAAAACAGTACTGAGCACCACAAAAGCCATTGGAATTAATTCATATGGATTTTTGTGGCCCCATGAGAATTCAAAGTAGAAATGGTAAGAGGTATGTGCTAGTTATTGTTGATGACTACTCAAGATACACTTGGGTTATTTTTCTCTCTAGTAAGGATGAGACTTATGATGAGTTCCTTGTCTTTGCTAAAAGAGTTCAAAATTTGAGTGGTCACAAATTGATGCATATTAGATCCGATCATGGTAAAGAATTTAAAAACTATAAATTTGATGACTTAAGCAGAGACCATGGCCTAGATCACAATTTTTCTATCCCTAGGATACCACAACAAAATGGGGTTGTAGAAAGGAAAAATAGAACTTTGGAGAAAATGGCTAGGACTATGCTAATTGCTAGTGAACTTCCAAGGAACTTTTGGGCTGAGGCTGTTAATACTGCTTGTCACATAATAAATCGTGCCATGATGAGACCTATCATTAACAAAACTCCTTTAGAGCTTTATTTTGGTAAGAAACCCAATATTACACATTTCAGAACATTTGGTTGTAAATGTTTTGTTCATAATAATGGGAAAGATAATCTTGGAAAATTTGATGCAAGGAGTGATGAAGCAATATTTCTAGGATATTCGTCACATAGTAAGGCTTATAGAGTTTACAATACAAGAACTATGTGTGTTGAAGAAAGTGTACATATAATCTTTGATGAATCTGACAACTTTAATCCAAGCAAGCAGGTTGATGACTTTGAAATAGGCTTGGTTCGTTCAAATGAAAAAGATGCAGATTCAATTGAGGAAGAAGGAATAAAAGAAGAATGGAACGAACAAGATGAAAACTATGATAACAATGTTGTTCCTGTTCCTCACGATGATGGAGCTGTTCCTATTCCTACTAAGAACGAAAATATTGAAGGAACTAATTCAACAATTGCTGAGAGAGGAACAAATGAACAAGGCTCCTCAACCTCTCATGAAACTCAAGAGGAACAACCTGTTCCTATAAGGGAGTTTCAACCTAAACCTTGGAGACATCAAAAATCACATCCAGTGGAACTCATAACATATCCAAAGGTACGCAAACTAGATCTCAGTTAAGGAATTTTTGTGCATTTCATGCGTTCCTATCAATGATGGAACCAAGAAATCATGAAGAAGCCCTAACTGATTCTGATTGGATCACTGCTATGCAAGATGAGTTAAATGAGTTTGAAAGAAACAAGGTATGTCATCTAGTTCCCTCTTCTAAACAACAAAACGTGATTGGCTTAAAATGGGTGTTTAAAAATAAACTAGATGAGTATGGAACAATTGTAAGGAACAAAGCTAGACTTGTAGTAAAAGATTATAAACAACAAGAAGGAATTGACTATGAAGAAACATTTCCTCCTGTTGCTAGACTTGAAGCTATTAGAATACTAATCGCATTTGCTGCATATATGGGATTTAAACTGTATCAAATGGATGTCAAGTGTGCGTTTCTTAATGGCTATTTAAATGAAGATGTATATGTTGAACAACCCCCTGGATTTAAATGTAATGATTTCCCAAACCATGTCTACAAGCTTGACAAGGCTCTTTATGAGTTAAAGCAAGCACCTAGGTCATGTTATGAGAGATTATCTGAGTTCCTTTTAGAAAACAATTTTAAAAGAGGAAAAGTTGATAAAACTTTGTTTCTAAAATCCAAAGGAACTGATATACTTCTTGTTCAAATATATGTTGATGACATTATCTTTGGAGCAACTAATGAGTCATTATGCAAAGAATTCTCAAACCTTATGAGTAATGAATTTGAGATGAGTATGATGGGTGAGTTAAATTTCTTTCTTGGGTTACAAATTAAGAAAACAGAAAAAGGAATAATTATTCACCAACAAAAATACATAAAGGAACTGTTAAAGAGATTTGGCCTCGAAAATTCAAAGATAAATCACACTCCTATGGGAACTTCAACTAGATTAGATGAAGATTCCATAGGAACAAGTGTTGATCAAACAAAATATAGAGGCATGATTGGTTCTCTTTTGTATCTAACTGCTAGTCGTCCAGACATAGCTTTTAGTGCTGGTTTGTGTGCTAGATTTCAAGCAAATTCCAAGGAGTCTCATCTAACAGCAGTAAAGAGAATTCTTAGATATCTCAAAGAAACTGATGATCTTAGACTTTTCTATCCAAGAAGTGACACATTTGAATTAAGAGGATATGCTGATGCTGACTATGCTGGAGATCTTGTAAATAGGAAAAACACGTCAGGTATGGTTCAATATCTTAGTTATAGTTTAGTTTCTTGGAGCACCAAGAAACAAAACACAGTTGCTTTATCCACTGCTGAAGCAGAATATGTAGCTGCTGCAGCATGTTGCTCTCAAATGCTTTGGATAAAGCAACAACTTTGTGACTATGGAATAATCTTTAATTGTGTTCTGTTGTGAAAAAATATGGAGAGAGAGAGAGAGAAGCTATAGATAGAAATATATCAGAGAGTGTATTGTATTCGAATTGTGTAAAACTGATTTCTTACATCGACGGTATTTATAAGCAAAATTTCTACTGTGTACAATTGCAAATTCAACGATTTCTGCACGGGGAAGAAAACTTTTCCTAACATGCATTAAATGCATGTCAGGACATTCACTTTGGTAAACAGTGGAATTTGGCATTCCACTGTACTCTCAACACTCCCCCTTGAATGTCCACTGATAACTCATAATAGACGTTGTCTCATTAAGGACCTTGTTAGGAAAAACCATGTGGGAAAAATCCATAACTAGGGAAAAGAGTACAACTATTATATATCCTTATATGCTTAAAATTAACTGCCTCATTAAAAACCTTGTCAGGAAAAACTCGGTGGGATAAAAACCTGATCGAAGGGAAAAAGAGTGCAGTGCATATAATACTCCCCCTGAATCTAGCATATATCACGAAGATGAAGCATTCCAATTTTTCGGACTAATTCTTCAAATTTCTTCGCCGGAAGGGATTTGGTGAATAAATCTGCAAGATTCTCACATGATTGGATTTGTTGGATGTTTATCGTCCCTTCCTTTTGGAGGTCATGAGTGAAGAAGAGCTTTGGTGATAAATGTTTAGTTCTGTCTCCTTTGATGTACCCTTCGCTTACTTGGGTGATACATGCAATATTGTCTTCGTAGATGATAGTTGGATTTGTTGTTATTGTTTCCATTCCACATTCTTCTTGGATATTCTTGATCATTGACCTTAGCCATAAACATTCCCTTCCAGCTTCATAAAGAGCAATTAATTCTGCATGATTTGATGATGTGGCCGTCAAAGTCTACTTCGTGGATTTCCAAGATATTGCAGTACCTCCATAAGTGAATAGATACCCAGATTGAGACTTAGCCTTTTGTGGATCTGATAGGTACCCATCATCTGCATATCCAATGAGTGACGCATTTGGTTTTAACTGGTAGAATAATCCAAGATCTTGTGTTCCTCGAAGATAGCGTAACAAGTGTCTGATTCCATTCCAATGTCTCTTCGTTGGTGCATTGCTGTATCTAGCTAACAAGTTTACTGAAAAAGCTATCTCAGGTCGAGTATTGTTAGCCAAGTACATTAAGGCACCAATCGCACTTAAATATGGTACTTCAGGACCAAGAATTTCTTCATTTTCTTCTCGTGGTCTGAATGGATCATCTTTCACATTCAGAGAACGCACTATCATTGGAGAACTTATTGGGTGGGCTTTGTCCATGGAAAAACGTCTCAGAATTTTTTTCTGTATAGTTTGATTGATGGACAAAAATCCCATTTCTCAAATGTTCTATTTGCAAGCCAAGGCAAAACTATGTCCTCCCGAGATCTTTCATCTCAAATTCTTTCATCAAGTACTTTGCAGTTACTTCGAGTTCTCTGGGAGTTCCAATAATATTCAAATCACCGACATAGACATCAATGATGGCGAATCCTGATTTGGATTGCTTTATGAAAACACAAGGACTGATTTGATTATTTTTGAATCCTTCTTTCAATAGGTATTCACTAAGACGATTATACCACATTCTTCCAGATTGTTTTAACCCATAGAGTGACTTTTTCAATTTTATTGAAAACATCTCTTTGGGCATGTGATTTTCTGGTATTTTTAGTCCATCAGGGACTTTCATATAAATATCTGTGTCAAGTGACCCATATATATAAGTATGCAGTCACTACATCCATTAACCTCATTTGCAATCCTTTCAAAACTGATAAGCTTACCAGAAATCTTAGTGTAGTTGCATCAATCCCTGGCATTTGCGAGAAGCCTTGGGCTACTAGCCTTGCCTTATATCTAGTAACTTCATTTTTCTCATTTCGTTTTCTCACGAATACCCATTTATACCCAACTGGTTTTACACCTTTTAGTATTTGGGTTATTTGTCCGATTACCTCACGTTTTTCAAGTGATTTCAATTCTGCTTGAATTGCTTCTTTCCATTTTGGCCAATCTTTTCTGCGGCGACATTCATCTACTGTATTTGGTTCTATATCATTTTCATCGTATGTCATTTCAACCGCGATGGAGTAAGCAAAGATTTCATTCAAGACAACATCTTTTCGATTCCATTGTTTCTTTGTAGAAACATAATTACTTGAAGTTTCATTGTTGTCTATGCTTTCATGTTCATGTTCTTCTGGAACATGCTTATCTTCATTTTTGTTTTCATCATGAATTTCATCATGCTCCTTTGGAGGATTTATTTTAATTTCATTTGTTGTTTCTCCTTGCTTTTTCATTTTTCTTGGTTTTGAGTCTTTAGAACCGGGTGGTCTACCACGTTTTCGACGTGCTATTGACTCATCTTCAATGGCCTTATTGTCACTGGGAATTTCAATTCGTGCCGGGGCATTCTCAGCATGCACATGTGACTTTGTCACTTTCTTAGTATCTGTGAATGCATCAGGCAATTGGTTTGCAATACTTTGCAAATGAACAATTTTCTTGACTTCTTGTTCACATGAATTTGTTCTTGGGTCCAGAAACGACATTTGCGATGCTTTCCATGTAATTTCTATTTTTATATTTTGTGGGTCCACTTTCCCTCCCCCTAAGGATGGGAATACTGACTCATTAAAATGACAGTCAGTAAATCGAGCCGTAAATAAATCGCCAGTTGTTGGCTCTAAAATATTTGATAATTGATGGAGTTCAAATCCAACATATATTCCCATCCTTCTTTGTGGACCCATTTTAGTACGTTGGGGAGGATCAATAGGTACATGTACAGTGCACCCAAAAATTTTCAAATGTGAGACATTCGGTTCTCGGCCTGATACTAATTGTAACGGTGAGAATTTATGATAGGCTGTCGGCCTTAATCTTATCAATGCTGCTGCATGTAATTAATATAGCATTACCCCAAGCAAAAGAGGGCAATTTTGATCTCATTATTAATGGTCTTGCAATTAATTGTAATCTTTTGATTAATGATTCAGCAAGACCATTTTGTGTATGTACATGAGGCACAGGGTGCTCAACAACAATCCCAATAGACATGCAATTGTCATTAAAAGTTTGGGATGTAAATTCCCCAGCATTGTCTAATCTTATTCTCTTTATTGTATGATCAGGGAATTGAGTTCTTAATCGAATTATTTGAGCCAGAAGTTTTGCAAATGCAACATTTCTACTTGACAAAAGGCTCACATGTGACCATCGAGTAGATGCATCAATTAATACCATGAAATAGCGGAATGGTCCGCATGCGGGGTGAATAGGCCCACAAATATCTCCTTGTATTCTTTCTAAAAACATTGGAGATTCAATGCCAATCTTATTTATAGATGGTCTAATTATCAATTTGCCAAGTGAGCATGCAGAGCATGATAATTCATTTGACCGAGGAATTTTGACATTCTTTATAGAGTGTCCAATTGAATTTTCAATGATTCTATGCATCATTCCTGTGCCAGGATGGCCAAATCGGTCATGTCATAGAGTAAATAATTCTCTATTATCTAACTTCTGGTTAGATATCATATTAATTTCAATCGGACGTATATTTATGCGATATAGTCCCGAGGAAATTGCTGGCAATTTTTCATAGATGTATTTCTTGCCGCATTTTTTTACCGTGAGGCATATGAATTCCTCTTTGTTCACTGTCATTGTTTCCAAATGGTAACCATTCTGACGTACATCTTTGAAACTTATGAGGTTTCTTCGAGATTTACTCGAATATAATGCGTCATTGATTATCAATTTTGTCCCATTTGGAAATATAATACAGGCTTTCCCAGAGCCTTCAATTAACTTGGCTGTCCCAGATATTGTGCTAACATTTGCCTGGAATATTGTAAGTTTTGAAAGATACTCTTTATTTTTCAATATGGTGTGTGTTGTCCCACTGTCGAGGAGACATTGTTCTTTGGATCCAACTTCTGGTAAATCCATATCTTCATAAATAATAAATATGAAGATCAGTATAAGAAAATGCATATTTTATTAATATTCAAAAGAGGGAATACATGAAAATGAATATTGAAGCAAATAAACTAAGCATATTAATGCATTGCAGAGTTGTTTTCGGCTTCAGCATTATCCATAAAAAAATCTGAAACATCAAGGCTGGGCATGGATGTATTAGGTTCATTAACAAAGTTTGCTTCAACATTTTTCCCTTTGTTCTTTATTGAAGCCTGATATAAGTCTACCAAATGTTTGGCCGTACGACATGTGCGACCCCAATGCCCAGTCATGCCACATCTGTGGCAAGTGTCATTTCCTTTATAGGACGACTGCCTATGATTTCCAGATGATTGTCCCCAATTTTTATCAGAATTTTTAAAATTGTTATTTATTGGGGAAAATCGACCTCTGCCACGTCCATGCCCTCGGCCACGGTAATTACCACGTCCTCTCCCACGACCGTTGTAATTACCGCGTCCACCTCTATGTATAACATTTGCTTCAGGTGGATCAGAGCTTTCTATTGTATTTATTTCATGTGTGGCTGAAGACTCCGTAGGTCTAAGATTATGATTTTTCAGCAGAAGATCATTATTTTGTTCAGCCACAAGTAGTTCTGATATTAGCTCAGAGTACTTTTTGAAGGCTCTGAACCTGTATTGTTCTGCCAATATTATATTAGAGGCGTGGAAAGTGGAGAGCGTTTTTTCTATCATTTGCTCTTCTGTGATGGGATGATCACAATATTTCAGCAATGATACAATTCTAAACAACGTTGAATTGTAATCACTGACTGCTTTAAAGTCCTGGAATCTCAAATTGAGCTAGTCAAAATGTGCCTTTGGGAGGAGCATATTTTTGTGATGCCCATATCTTTCACTCAGGCTATCCCATAGTTCTTTGGGATCCTCCACAAGGAGATATTCAGTTTTTAAACTTTCATGTAAATGATGCCTGAGAAGGACTAATTAAGGCTTTTGCCTTTTCTTGTTCAGTCGCTTTTTTAACTGATGCGGCTGATGTAGTTGCATCACCTTGTTGGGTTGTCACACCCTTAATTGTATGTTCCAGTCCTTGTGCCTTTAAATTCATTTGGGCGTCCACCATCCATTCTAAAAAATTTTACCCGGATAGATCTAATATGTTAAATTGTCTTTTCACTAGATCTCCCATTTTGACTACAAACATGTAAATATTTGAAATTAGTAAATGATAATAAATCATATATATTATCTCCCCCTGATTTATATCATTATAATTATACATAAACAGTACAAACAAAAAGCAAAAAAAATACTAAAATAGCGTACAATATTAATGAAGTAAAAAAAAATGCCAAAAATAGAAAAAAAAACAACGAGTGAAAGAGAAAAAAAACTTCCTAAAATGCACTTAAAGATACAAAAGAAAATGATATTCATGTGCATTTTTTTCGTCATTCTTCCGGGGAGATAAAAAAAATTTGTCTCCTACTTGTGTATGAGGAAATATATCATTAATGCCATAAGAAGGAAAAAGAAACCGGCTATAAGGAATAAGTATAGCCTTATTATCCTAAAATCCTCCTCAAAAGAAGAGGAGGAAGGTGGAGGACGGTTGTCGTCGGTGTGGAACATGGTGGCCGGAAGGTTGAGGAAGGAAAAAAATTTGTGAGTTTAGAGGAAAAGTTGGAAGAAGATAAGGGATGTGTGGTGAAAATGTGGTGGATAATCCGCTTTTATAGAGGGTTATCCTTAACTGTGCAGTTCATCTACAGTTAAAAATATACAATGCAATAAAATTATATGTACTAAATTAGTCTACTATTATGCATGTTGGTAAAATGGTGATATAATATATGTAACTACAAATGCAAAAAAAGTAGAAGATTAGAGACAATAATATATAATAGTGTTCTGAATGCTTGTTTCCTGCATACATATATCATTATTGCACATATAAGAGATAATAATTTTATTACTTAACTAGGCCGTCCATATAGGCGGCAAGTTCAAAAAAAATTAACCCGTACATATAGGCGGTTCAAGAGCAAAAAGAAATAACATAAAATAAATGTCCTTCCCCCCTTGAAGGTGGCTTTATTATCAAATTACTTATTTTTTCGGGTTAGTGTCATGGTGACGTTTACTACTAGTCCCTTCCTGTTCATCCCTATTTCTTTTATTACTTGGTGGAGGTTGATTTTCAGTTGGTTGTATAGGAGGGTTATTATTGGTGTTGGGAATAGGGGTTTGTGGGTTTTCTCTGGTATGGGTATTTGTAGCGTTGTTAAGGTTACTGGGTCGGGGCTGTCTTACAGTTCCCTTCGCTGGGTTGGTAGTGAATGGCACATTGTTTTGCTCTATCCAAAAGTAAACACCCGAGACAGACACATTGTGTAAAATAATGTTAATCCCGTTACTTTGTTGATCCATGTTCGGATAGTAAAGGGTTGGGCTTGGAGAAAAAAAATTTAGAACTTGAAACAGAATGGATGTAAGAATTTCAAAGATACCTTTAATTTTTTTTCGGTAGCAAACTCGTGCTGATAACGTGTTGTGAAAAAATATGGAGAGAGAGAAGCTATAGATAGAAATATATCAGAGAGTGTATTGTATTCGAATTGTGTAAAACTGATTTCTTACATCGACGGTATTTATAAGCAAAATTTCTACTGTGTACAATTGCAAATTCAACGATTTCTGCGCGGGGAAGAAAATTTTTCCTAACATGCATTAAATGCATGTCAGGACATTCACTTTGGTAAACAGTGGAATTTGGCATTCCACTGTACTCTCAACATGTTCCTATTTATTTTGATAATACAAGTGACATTAGTATTTCAAAAGATTCAGTGCATCATTCAAGAGTTAAGATATACATATTAGATATCACTTTCTAAAAGAAAATGTGGAAAAAGGTTTGATTAAACTTGAGTTTTGTCAAACTGAAAATTAGATTGCTGATATACTAACCAAGCCTCTACAAAGAGATATATATGAAAAATTAAGGCTTGAGTTAGGTTTAATAAAACTTAAGTAATTGCCCCTATTTCAATTCCCCATGTCTGAATTGATTTGTCAAAACATAAACATGGATTCAAAGGAATAAAGCCACTCACAAATGTCACATAATACTCCCCTTATTATTCCTAAGTGACAGAAACATGCATGATTTGAAGAATGTTGATATTTAGCATAAGTTGTTCCTATAGCACAAGTTCCTTATTTTTCTTTTTCTTTCCATAAATTAAAAAGTCCATAAAAATCAAAAATCCAAAAATCCCAAAAATATAGGAATCAGATTTATCAAGTTTGATTCAATTTTTATCTTTTTAATTTTACGCGTGTAACTCTTCGTTTACTGTTACATGCATCTTATTTCTTTTTCTTTCTTCCCTTTCAAAACCGTGTTCCTTAAACGCTTCAACTTCACCATTGTTCATCTCCTTCACACCTCTTCGCACCACATAAAACCTTAATTTCTCTTCACCAAATGGCAAAAACCTCTCTCAATTCACCTTTTCCAAAAGTAAAAACTCCTACAAACTCTCAAATGGAAAACCCCTCTTCTCCTTCCAAAACCCTAGAAATCGAAAATTCTCAAGAAACAAAAATGGCGGTAGAAGAACAAAAATTAGAGTCACCAAGGAGAAGTGTGAGAAGACGTAAACTGATTGGGGAAGATGATGAAGAAGAAACCCCAGAATCAGCTGAGGGCCGGGAGAAGAAGAAGCTACGCCTGTTCCTTCCAAAGGAATTGCTGCTTCTTCCTCCAAGAAAAGAGTGGAGCGAAGTGATTCGAGGTATGTCTTAGGATTTTGTGTCAATCTTGAGTGGGCCAAGAAAGTTCAATTCAATGAATTACTTGAAATTCTAAAGGAACAAGGTATGGAATACCTGTTTGAAACCGCATATAATAATGCCTTAGTTCCTTTAGTTATGGACGAGTTTTGTGCAAACTTCATCAATACTGATGGAGTATGTACTACTGAAGTTAGGGGGGAGAAAATAAAATTTTCTCAAGAAACTTTAGGAAAAATGTGGGAAGTTCCTTGCAAAGGAACTGATCTGTATTTCAAGAGGAAAGGAACTGTTTCCTTTTCTAATTTCTCCCAGGATGATATTGTTGAATCATTTGGGGGAACTGTTGGCCAAACAAAACTCAACCACAATCTCCTCTCTCCTGTCCATAAAATCTTATTTAATCTTGTTTGGAGAGCACTTATTCCTCGAACAGAAAAGAGGAATGAGGTGGGTCTCATAGATATGTGTTACATGTTTTGCCTTGACCACCACATCCAAATTAACTTTCCCTCTCTCTTTATCCAACATCTAAGCCACTGTATTGAGAACCATTGTGTTGTTGGATATGGAGCATTCATTACTTCTCTTCTTTCTCACTTCAAAGTCAAGACCACTGGTTGACCTACCTTGGGAATTAAACAAGGTAATATATTGAATGAAAAGACTTTGTATGGCTTGGACCTCTCTGTCCAAAATGGGGTTTTGACTCAAGGGAGGATTGCTTCTAGTCCCTCACACAAGAGAAAACTACCTAAGGCAGTAGAGGAGGAACAAGTGGAAGTAATTCTGGAGGAACAAGTTCCTACACCCACTGAACCAAAGGAACAACCACCTAAGAGGCGCAAGACAGTTGCTAAAAAGCCTATCCCTCCTGTTCCTAAACGTGTTAGACAAAGCTCTAGGTTGAGAATTGCTACAACTACACCTGTTCCTTCAAATGAGGACTCTCCTTTAGTCCTATCTGATGAAGATGAACTGCCTAAAAACTCACCCAAGGAACCTACTCCTCCATCTTCACCAAAAATATCAATCACCCTAACCAAAATTCCTTCCATCTCTCCCTCCTCCTTCTCTGTTCCTTCCAGTTATGAACAGATGAAGGTTGCAATGAATGAACCAAACCTTTTCTCCTCTACATCCACTGACCTTCCACCACAACCTCCATTTCTTCCTTCTCTTTACACCACCACTTCACCTTCTGTTCCGCTCACAGGAACAACTGGACCATCCCAAGAACCCCCCCAGTTCCTCCACCTAAACCACCCACTGACTTTGGTTCAAAGGGAAAGGAACAAGTTCCTCCGGATGATTTTGGTTGGGTAAATGAGGTGTGTCTCCCTGCTCAACATATGCTCAAGTTCTATAATCATCTTCATTGGAATTTGGATGATAAAACTGATAAGATGATGAGTCTAATGAAAGTCCTTAGTGATACGATGATAGAACAACAAAAGAATATGGAGATGATGGCCCAAGCTATTAACACTTTGAAGCAGCAACTTGATGGAAATTATGGAGAGGTTATGAAGAAGTTAGAGGAGGTGGTTGAAGAAGAAGTTATAGAGGAACACAACTCCCCTTCCCTTCCTAATGTCTAGTTCCTGTTTCTCTTAAGGGAACAGGAACTCTTCGCTTTTGTTTCTTTTCTTTTCTTCCTTTTCATCTTTTGTACTTATATGGAACAAGTGCTATAAATACAATGACTTTTGCTATAATTGTCTTCGTTTGTGATTTGATTGCATAATTTCTTACTTGGAATGGCTAGTATTATGTAATTGATGTTTGAGCAAGTCTAAACTTTGAAATTCCTAACTTAACCATTTTTTTGGTGCTTGTTAATGGTCTAAAGGTCTTGTAACTATCAGTCTTCTCAAAATCACCAAGAGTTTGATCTTTTTGACGATGACAAAGGGGGAAAAGATACCAGGAACAAACTAAGTTGAAAAAATTGAAAAACTGGAAAATTTTAATCCTTATTCTGCCGTAATAAAATTATATAAATTATTGTTTTATCTTTTTCATTCTCTTATGTTATTTGTTGTTTTCTTTAGTTTGTAACTTTGTTGTTATCATCAAAAAGGGGAAAATTGTTGAACCCTAGTTTTGATGATGACAAAGGAACAAAGATACAAACTAAGTTTTGAACTAACAAGTTGTTAAGTGAATGGATTTTACAAGGTATCAATGAAAGGAGCAAAGAGAATACTAAGTCAAAGAAGAAATCAAGTTTGAATTTTGAAGACTAAGTGAAGATGCTCAAAGATTTGGTACTGGAGAAGCATTGGAGCAAGAAGACCAAAGCAAGGCTTTTTGTTTCTAGTTCCAATGTAAAGGAACGAGTAAGAATGGTAAGGAACTGTGACAATTTAAAATGAGAATGAGTGTTTGTTCCTTTGTAAGGAGCAAACGAACTAGCACTGTCATATTAAGTTAAAGGAACTAACTATTAAAAGGAACAAGACATAGGATGAAGCAGTACAACGGTTATTAATGTCGCTTGAGTGATTTATGCCTAGATTCTAGGAAACCGTTTTATTTAAGTAATATTCTGATTTTAAGGAAAATCTTTTTAAGGAAAATATTTTATTTTGATAAGATAATAAATAACCTTTTCGGTTTCAAGTAAAATATTTTTAAAGATAATATTTTTGGTAAAAGGATTTTATTTCGTTTTATTAATTAAAATTAAATCAGATTTGTGATTTAATGCTTTAGTGGTTGATAAATTTAAGGAAGCAGTAAAATTTCCATAACCCACGTTTAATAGAGATCATGGAGATCATAGGTGTCAAAAAGGAACGTGTTCCTCTAGACTCTAGTTGAGGAACATAATGGGAAAATGTTTTTACCACTAACATATGATTATATCCCACGTTCTAAGTTATCACTGCTATAAATACTAATGTTTTATTAAGTTCCAATTTGTGACTAACCAAGTGAATTAGTGAGTTTAACTAAGTAAAGTGTCAGTGCCTTCATTCTCTCATAAAAGCCATTTGTTCTTTGCCTTCTTACTCTATTCCACTAAGCTATTATTGATCAATTGTATTTTGGTTTTGGGGTAAGGGGACTTTGAGTGAAGTCCTATAAGAGAGAAGTTTTGAGTGAAGCGAGTTAAAGTGAGAAAACTTCAAGTGAAGTTGAGGGAACAACTGTTAAGGGAACAATTGTTCAGGAACTTGAGTTTAGGAACTCAAGGTGTGGCCCGTGAGTAGAATTAGGTTGTAACAAAGTTGTTTGGCCTAATTAGTGAAAGTGTTGAGTTTAAAATCCCTAGTGGTCGAGGTTGTTTCTTCTTGTTGGGCCTAAGAAGTTTTTCCTCGTAAAAATCCATTGTGTTCCTTTAGCTTGTTTCTTTGTTTAAGTTTTATAATTCCGTAAAAAGTTACGTTAATTTCTACACATATAATTCACCCCCCTCTTGTATTGTTCCTAGTGAAATAATAATTTTCTGCAGTCCCGCTCACCCCCTCTCTCTTGTTGTCTAGCACCACCTCTACACTGCACCAGGCCACCCGCTTGCCACCACCCACCAGGCCACCACTGCTTGAAGGAGAATTTTGGCAAACGTTATCTATATAGAAAATTTTGGCAAATTGTACGTACAATTTAAGGGAGTGATAACATAAAAAAAAGAATTTTCAGTGACCTGTCACAAAAGTCTCATCATATTACTTTCGTTTATATATAATTGTTTTAGTCTTGTATCATTGTATGCTACTTGGAAAATAAATGTAAACTAATTTTTAATACCCCTTTTGCTCTAGAGTAATCCTATCACTTTTCAATTTTTTTTTGTCTCATAGTATTATTTACACTTTTGTGGTGGGAAGGACCCTTCTATTCATTATGTGATTTTTCATAATACCCCCTTTGCTCTAAAGCAACTTTTGACTTTTCATCATGGTTTTAGTCATCTTGCATTATGTGATTTTTCATTTTGTATTCATTATGTTCTCCAGTTGTAGACTGTAATTATTATTTTTTATTTTTCATTACTTCTATTTGTTAGAAAGCACCAAACATGTTGCTTATTATATCTTAATATTTTATAACTATATGCTAATGTTTAACATTGTCACTTTCCATCAAAAAGAAATTATCACTGAAAAATCTAAAGAATAAATTCAACACTATTTGTGACCATAAATATTTTAAAAGCGTTAACTTTTTATTCTTTGCTTTTTATATATGTAACAATTTTTTTTATTACATATTTATTTTGTAGTCTTATATGTTTTTACGTTGAAAACAAAGTAAAATAATTTTTAATACTCGCTTTGCTCTATAGTAATCCTTGCAAATTTCTCTCATCATCCGAAAGGATGTTTTAGGGTGGCCCCTGAATTAGGCCAATCCCTAGTTTTTTTTTCGTATAAAACAAGAAGCCGTTATAAGCATTAATATTAGAAAATATATGACAATAAATGATAATGTCACTATGACTGAAGGATGAAGTTTCATAGTATCTACTATACTTAATTTATCTTTGAAAGTAATATAAAGTTAGTGATAATAAACTTATCATTATCTATTTTATATAGATATGACTGTTTATATTATGTAGATTATGATTATAACTAGTTATTCAATATTCTTGTATATTGATGCATTATATATAAATTCATTATTTAGAAAGATTCAGTATTAATAGTACATAGCAATAGTAGTTTTATCTTCTTTCAATTTTCATTTATATAAAATAAATCCTCTAATCACACCCATTATGTTTAACGCTTTGTAATGTATATAGATTATAATTGTCTAGAGCAATACCAAGGATGTCTTGGCCTAGTGGTTAAGATTGAGGTGCTGTGAACGATATGTCACAAGTTAAAATCCCCCTCCCCTTCTTTGTACTTTGTATTGCCTTCTTGGCTCCAATGGATCAAAAAAATAATTGTCTAGAGCAATAAACGCATATTCCCATTGATTTATTGCCTTCTTGCTTAGAAAACCCAAGCTAAGGGTGTAAGCGGACTGCGAAAAGTCCAAAGTCTAATCTAGTTCAGTCCAAACTTGTCGGATTGAAATGGACTGGAATTTTTTTGGACTGGACTCAGACTCAATTTTCGAGTTCAAATATTTTCGGACTTTGGACTCACCCCTTTGGAATCCAAAAAGTCCAATCTAGTCCAAAAATATTTTAGCATATAATATATACTTTAATTCCTCCGTCCTAAAATAAGTGAAACCACTAGTGGAAAAAAGCCTAAGGGCTGCGGTCAAAAGTGGCCTAAGGGCTGCGTTTTTTGACCGCAAAGAATTAGAGTAGCAGACCCTTAATATATAGGAAGGGTCATGGTTAAGAACCGCACCCTTGCAGTATTAAGGGCTGCTGGTCGAAAGAAAACCGCAGCCCTTGGCCATATAAGGGCTGCGGTTAACTGGGAAAACCGCGGCCCTTGAATAATTAAGGGCTGCGGTTTTTCCAGTTAACCGCGACCCTTATATGGTCAAGGGCCGCGTTTTCTCCATTAACCGCACCCTTTTGGTAATAATTTTTTTTTTTTAAAAATTCGGGCACTATATATGCGCTCGTTCCTCGTGTCGCTGGGTTCCTTCTTTGCTTTGCTTTGTACCATATTACAAACCTCATAATGCATATATATATATAGAGTTCCCAATTATATATGTAATAATTCTATATATATAATAAATAATGTTAAAGAGTACATATTAAGGCAAATATTAATTCTAATACAAAAAGCTACATTAACGCAACAACCGAATAGCTTGCCAACTTGTTTCGAACTTCTAGTTAGTTCTTGCAAAATCCTAACCAATGTATCATAGACAATCTTCACAAATGTAGGTAGCCAACTTGTTTCGAACTTCATCCAACTCTTCAATTGTGAATTCATCCAACCTTGGTGCGTCATTATCCATGTAAACCTTGCAATAATATGAATATAATAAATTAATAAGATGAAGTCAAACATTTACAATATATAATAACAACTAACTCTTGCAAAAGATTAGAAGTTCAATTTTGTAGGTTCGTTTCGGGGTCGTTTTTTGTGAATTTGAGCTATTTTACTTCCCAAAACTACCTACATGTTATATATAGGAGCAAAACTAACACACACCACTTACTTTATGCATAGTTGAAGTGTTAATGTCATATTTTGGTGCAAAAGATTAGAAGTTCAATTTTTAGGTTCGTTTCGGGGTCGTTTTTTTTGTGAATTTGAGCTATTTTACTTCCCAAAACTACCTACATGTTATATATAGGAGCAAAACTAACACACACCACTTACTTTATGCATAGTTGAAGTGTTAATGTCATATTTTGGTGCAAAAGATTAGAAGTTCAATTTTTAGGTTCGTTTCGGGGTCGTTTTTTTGTGAATTTGAGCTACTTTACTTCCCAAAACTACCTACATGTTATATATAGGAGCAAAACTAACACACACCACTTACTTTATGCATAGTTGAAGTGTTAATGTCATATTTTGGTGCAAAAGATTAGAAGTTTAATTTTTAGGTTCGTTTCGGGGTCGTTTTTTGTGAATTTGAGCTATTTTACTTCCCAAAACTACCTACAAGTTACACATAGGAGCAAAACTAACACACACCACTTACTTTATGCATAGTTGAAGTGTTAATGTCATATTTTGGTGCAAAAGATTAGAAGTTCAATTTTTAGGTACGTTTCGGGGTCGTTTTTTTGTGAATTTGAGCTATTTTACTTCCCAAAACTACCTACAAGTTACACATAGGAGCAAAACTAACACACACCACTAATTTATCCATAGTTGAAGTATGTAAGTCACACTTAGGTACAAAAGATTAGAAGTTTAATTTTTAGGTTCGTTTCGAGGTCGTTTTTTGTGAATTTGAGCTATTTTACTTCCCAAAACTACCTACAAGTTACACATAGGAGCAAAACTAACACACACCACTTACTTTATGCATAGTTGAAGTGTTAATGTCATATTTTGGTGCAAAAGATTAGAAGTTCAATTTTTAGGTTCGTTTCGGGGTCGTTTTTTTTGTGAATTTGAGCTATTTTACTTCCCAAAACTACCTACAAGTTACACATAGGAGCAAAACTAACACACACCACTTACTTTATGCATAGTTGAAGTGTTAATGTCATATTTTGGTGCAAAAGATTAGAAGTTCAATTTTTAGGTTCGTTTCGGGGTCGTTTTTTGTGAATTTGAGCTATTTCACCTCCCAAAACTAGCTACATGTTACATGCTACAATTTCCAAAATAAACTAATTCTTACCTATCAATTTAATCTAAATTAAATAAACTAATTAGTTACATACCTTTTGAAGATAATCGATGTCGGTACAACGGTTGACTATATCAAACATGTACCGCAAGACGTAATAGCCACAATCAACACCATTCTTTTGTTGCGGACACTGAAATTCACCAAATTTAAACATCCAAAAACATTCATGTTAAATTTAAAGTATATGAAAATAAATGGTTAGACATAAGATTCACCAAAGTAGTTACCTCAATCGATATCCAAAGAGGAGCTTTTCCTAATCGAAGTCCAAGTCCATAATGGTGCTTCATCACACTACATCAATACATTATAAGATGTTTATTATATATATATATATATATATGTATATATATATATAAATGTGTAATATTAGGTACACATATTGTTCTAGTTAAGTTACCTATTCAATAGTGACTTGACTAGTAAGCTCCGTGGTGGTTGTCGACGAAGAGAATCAAAGTGGTAAACGTGATTATTTGACAAACATATCACAATGAGCGTCCAATGGAGACTATACAAGGAAATAATATAAAGTTATCTAAACAAGGTAATAAAGTTATAGAAAATAAAGTAAAGCATCAAGTTTGGTGTAACAAGCTTACGCTTCAATATATGGAACAAGGATGAACTTCTCTTCTAACCGATGTGATTGTTTGAAACTAGTATCGAGATATTCTTTCACATCGGTTTTGTTTTTTAAACAATTGTCATCTCGCATCATACTTGGACATAACCAACCAATCTTTGTCTCACTCATTTTTTCATTCAATTCAAGACACAATAACCCGAGAAATTAAAGCATATAATAAAAAGTCAACATACATGTATGGAAGGTGAAAATTATTATAAACTTGTAAAGTAAGATATGTATATGTATCACCTCATGAAAGCTTGTATCATTGTTCCACTCAACATTTCTCCACGTAAGAATTCTTTAACATCGTCTTTGGAAATCCATGTAGATGACTCATCAGCGTAGTTGAATTGTTCCTTCCCCAAAGGAACATGTATTGCAAGTATCATCGAGCAAATCACTAACACACTCATGCAACCAATAACATGCCTTAGTAAGGCCTTGCACCACCAACGGCTCGAGAAGTGGATTGTTTGACATACTAACTTGGTCATCGAACACAATTGGTTCAATTTCGGCACGTCCAATTGCCTCCTTAGCCATCTTGTTTTGTGAACCGACCTTTTTAGCCTTCGGTCATGTGAACCAGCCTTCCTTGAAACCTATTAAAAAGTAATAATAAGAATATTGTTCACTTATTATTTATATGACATAGAAAAGTAATATAATCAGAGTTGATTATTACATAAACTAACGCATATATATATGTATGTTTATCGGTGTACCTCATCTCGAAAATCGCACCCATGCACGCGGCCACGTAACATAACTACCATGGGCGTCACTCGGTGTATGTAGACCGACCTCCGGTTTTGGCATCGGAAGACCTAAGTCTTCAAAACCGGGCTCAATGTAGTCGATGCTCACCACATAGTGATCATTTTTCACTATCCGGTGATGCACTCGTACTCGATCACCGGGAGGTTGTGCATGGCCACTAGCTACCACAATCGGACTATCGAATCTTTTTCTTGAACTAATAGTCGGCATGGGGTCTCCTCCTTTGAATCAAAACAAGTCATTAATAGTTAATTGCGATGAAACAACATATTTAGAATTGCATGCACTTAGGGACAATACATAGTTAATTAATAAAGCACAAGGTGATTAAGCGTGATAAATTAAACCAAATACGAGTGATTACCTTCAACTCGGGTATTGGTGGATCGGGTGCGGTATCGTTTGATTATCCGATGTTTGTGGAACACCGATCGGCCGGCTAGATGGAACATCACTACCTTTCTTCAATGGGAAGGTCGGTAAACCCATTTGCTCCATCATAGCATTGAAGTTATGTGTCATCTCCTCTCTAAGCTCCTCCCGAATTGCAGATTTGATAGCCTCCACATCTACCGACGCCGAATTCACACTACTTGCACTTGATTTTGACGTTGTCGTGTATTGTTCACCATATACCTTTCGCACGCCGAGGCGGACACCTCCCACGCCCTCACACGACCACTATGGTCCTTTCCTAGAGTTTCGTGCAAAGCATCCATGTGTGCGGTAGGAGTGAAATCACCTGTTGCCTCCTTTTCCTTTAATCCGATCTACAAATAAAACAACATAAATTAGACGTTAAAATTTTTCAAAAAACAAAACAAAGAATGAACGTGCAAGGGGGGCGGGGCGATGGGGGACTGTGTGGGGGGAAGTGCAGGGGACTGGCTGTGGGGGCAGCTGGGGGACTGTGGGGGGCAGCAGTGGGGGCAATGGGGGGGACTGTGGGGGGGCGGTGGGGGGGCATGGGGGGACTGTGGTAGGGGGAAGTGCAAGGGGGGGAAGTGTGGGGGCAGCTGGGGGGACTGTGGTTGGGGGCAGTGGGGGGCCAGTGGGGTGTAGGGGGGAAGTGCAAGGGGGGACTGTGGGGGGGCAGTGGGGGGAGTGGGGACTCGTGTTGGGGGCGTGGGGGGGGACTGTGTTGGGGAGGGGGGCAGTGTAGGGGGCAAGCTGGGGGAGGGCGGTGGGGGGCAAGCAGGTGGGGGGCAAGGGGGGGACCGTGGTAGGGGGGAAGTGCAAGGGGGGGACTGTGTGGGAGGGGGGCGTGGGGGGACTGTTTAGGGGGGCAGTGGGGGAGGGGCCAGTGGGGTGTAGGGGGAAGTGCAAGGGGGGGACTCGTGGGGGCAAGCGGCGCAGCGGCAGGCGAGGCGGCTGCCGCCGCTGGCGGCTTCTTTGCTGGCATCTGGCCGCTGGCCGGGCTTGGCTGCTTCCACGGCTGGGCTGGCAGGCCGTGCAAGGGGGGGCAGTGGGGGGACTGCGTGGGGGGGAAGTGCGGGTGTGGGGTGTGGGGGATGGGGTTACTTGAATAATGGATATAAACGAAAACATATCAAATTAGCAAAATAAGCCTAAAATGATATTTACGTTCCCGAAATCCGACCAACAACAAAGTAGCACCTATAAATCTACTTAATAACAATATTTTAGGTTATATTATCATGTTTCACAAGAAATTGGAGCCCAAGTGACTCAAACTATTCGAAAATGACATGAAATGGCCGAAATAGGCCTAAAATGATATTTACGTTCCCGAAATCCGACCAACAACAAAGTAGCACCTATAAATCTACTTAATAACAATATTTTAGGTTATATTATCATGTTTCACAAGAAATTGGAGCCCAAGTGACTCAAACTATTCGAAAATGACATGAAATGGCCGAAATAGGCCTAAAATGATATTTACGTTCCCGAAATCCGACCAACAACAAAGTAGCACCTATAAATCTACTTAATAACAATATTTTAGGTTATATTATCATGTTTCACAAGAAATTGGAGCCCAATGACTCAAACTATTCGAAAATGACATGAAATGGCCGAAATAGGCCTAAAATGATATTTACGTTCCCGAAATCCGACCAACAACAAAGTAGCACCTATAAATCTACTTAATAACAATATTTTAGGTTATATTATCATGTTTCACAAGAAATTGGAGCCCAAGTGACTCAAACTATTCGAAAATGACATGAAATGGCCGAAATAGGCCTAAAATGATATTTACGTTCCCGAAATCCGACCAACAACAAAGTAGCACCTATAAATCTACTTAATAACAATATTTTAGGTTATATTATCATGTTTCACAAGAAATTGGAGCCCAAGTGACTCAAACTATTCGAAAATGACATGAAATGGCCGAAATAGGCCTAAAATGATATTTACGTTCCCGAAATCCGACCAACAACAAAGTAGCACCTATAAATCTACTTAATAACAATATTTTAGGTTATATTATCATGTTTCACAAGAAATTGGAGCCCAAGTGACTCAAACTATTCGAAAATGACATGAAATGGCCGAAATAGGCCTAAAATGATATTTACGTTCCCGAAATCCGACCAACAACAAAGTAGCACCTATAAATCTACTTAATAACAATATTTTAGGTTATATTATCATGTTTCACAAGAAATTGGAGCCCAGTGACTCAAACTATTCGAAAATGACATGAAATGGCCGAAATAGGCCTAAAATGATATTTACGTTCCCGAAATCCGACCAACAACAAAGTAGCACCTATAAATCTACTTAATAACAATATTTTAGGTTATATTATCATGTTTCACAAGAAATTGGAGCCCAAAGACTCAAACTATTCGAAAATGACATGAAATGGCCGAAATAGGCCTAAAATGATATTTACGTTCCCGAAATCCGACCAACAACAAAGTAGCACCTATAAATCTACTTAATAACAATATTTTAGGTTATATTATCATGTTTCACAAGAAATTGGAGCCCAAGTGACTCAAACTATTCGAAAATGACATGAAATGGCCGAAATAGGCCTAAAATGATATTTACGTTCCCGAAATCCGACCAACAACAAAGTAGCACCTATAAATCTACTTAATAACAATATTTTAGGTTATATTATCATGTTTCACAAGAAATTGGAGCCCAGTGACTCAAACTATTCGAAAATGACATGAAATGGCCGAAATAGGCCTAAAATGATATTTACGTTCCCGAAATCCGACCAACAACAAAGTAGCACCTATAAATCTACTTAATAACAATATTTTAGGTTATATTATCATGTTTCACAAGAAATTGGAGCCCAAAGTGACTCAAACTATTCGAAAATGACATGAAATGGCCGAAATAGGCCTAAAATGATATTTACGTTCCCGAAATCCGACCAACAACAAAGTAGCACCTATAAATCTACTTAATAACAATATTTTAGGTTATATTATCATGTTTCACAAGAAATTGGAGCCCAAAGTGACTCAAACTATTCGAAAATGACATGAAATGGCCGAAATAGGCCTAAAATGATATTTACGTTCCCGAAATCCGACCAACAACAAAGTAGCACCTATAAATCTACTTAATAACAATATTTTAGGTTATATTATCATGTTTCACAAGAAATTGGAGCCCAAGTGACTCAAACTATTCGAAAATGACATGAAATGGCCGAAATAGGCCTAAAATGATATTTACGTTCCCGAAATCCGACCAACAACAAAGTAGCACCTATAAATCTACTTAATAACAATATTTTAGGTTATATTATCATGTTTCACAAGAAATTGGAGCCCAAGTGACTCAAACTATTCGAAAATGACATGAAATGGCCGAAATAGGCCTAAAATGATATTTACGTTCCCGAAATCCGACCAATAATAAAGTTGAACCTATAAATCTACTTAATAACAATATTTTAGGTTATATTATCATGTTTCACAAGAAATTGGAGCCCAAGTGACTCAAACTATTCGAAAATGACATGAAATGGCCGAAATAGGCCTAAAATGATATTTACGTTCCCGAAATCCGACCAATAATAAAGTTGAACCTATAAATCTACTTAATAACAATATTTTAGGTTATATTATCATGTTTCACAAGAAATTGGAGCCCAATGGACTCAAACTATTCGAAAATGACATGAAATGGCCGAAATAGGCCTAAAATGATATGTACTTACAATAGCATTGGCTATCTTTTCTGTAACGGGATCAGGTAACACTCTCTTTCCCTTTGCATCAACCCCATGCATCGAACACCACCAATCAAGGACCCTGTCTGGTTGACGAGCCGGTGTAGCTAATGTGGTTGTAGAGGTAGGTGTCGTTGTCGAATCCTGTGTGGGGTAATGGCCAAACATCCACTTTTTCTCGCCCGATCGTAGGAATGGGCACCCAAATGATGATAATATTTCCTTGCTTTTGCACTTGCGCTTTTTTTCTCACGTCTTGCCTGAAAAAACACATAATTACAAACAAAAGATTAGGTGTTATATACAATCATACTCGAGCTAAGTGTGGTAAATATAATTAAAATCCTTTGCTTACAACAGCTTCCGGGGTAGTATTTTTGGCAACAAATGCTTCCCACTCTTCAGGTTTGATATTTCTCCATATTTGATATGGTAATGTGGTGGGTTCCTCTGAATTTTCCAATGCAGCCTCAGCTTCGATTTGCTTTTCTCCCCCATAAATTTTCTTCTTCTTTGTACCCGTTCTTTTCCTCCGCTTAGTAATCCAACCGGACACTAACTTAGCCTTGAAATCTCGAAATCTCTGAGCAAGCGCGGATAAAAATAGATTCTTCTTGGCTTCATCATCTTCGATATTGAAGAGATTCTACAAAAAAAACGAACAAAAATATTAGTTTCCACATTTGTTGTAATAGATTAAATTTTATCATTAGTACTACATACACATACATTTATTAAAATAAGAAACTAAATGGTAGTATGAAACTTACCATAGTGTCATTCCATAGCAATTTCTTCATCCCCCGGGCACCTCTTGCCATGAATGCAAAATGGAGAGCCTCCGAACACAAAGGCCAATATGTTTGGCATACTTAGAACGCCACACACCACAAGGTTGACCCAAGTTATCGTACTCTAAAGTCATATGCAAGTGAGTAGCACTTATTGACTTTGTAGGTCCTCTTCCCTTTCTCTTTTTCATCACTTTCGATTTTCTTTGTTGTTGATTTGTTTGTAACTCCCGTTGTTGACCTTCTTTCCTACAAACTTGTTGTGCTTTCACAATTGTACCACTTTTTGGATGAAGTTCTTGAAGATCTCGATCTTCGAGATCACCTTTATCCGGGTCCTTCCTCACATCATAAGATTCATCCTCGGTTGTGTGTTCACTAGTCGTCATCTCATCCATATGTAGTAATTATCCCCGCAATTATAAACACATAGAAATTAATATATATGTACAAGTTAAAAAAAAATAACAAATTGATTAAGGACCAACAATAATGGAACATCGGAAATCGTGGGCCCTAGCTCTTCCCCCTGCCATCCCACAAAGCGGCGGGCGGCAAGAGCCATGCCGGCCGCTGCCGGTAATTATTCTTTGCTGCCTTTTTTGCTTGTTACTGCTTGCTGCTTCTGGTAACTTTTTGCCGCTTAACTTGCTGGCATTTGCTTGCTTGCGCCGGGCCGGGTAATTGCCATTGGCGGCCGACTTGCTTCTTGCCAGGGCTGGCAATTGCTGCCTTGGCTTGGCCGATTGGCTTGCTTGCTAACGCTGCTTGCTGACTTGCTTGCCGCGGCTGGCGGCTTGCTTGCTTGCCGCGGGGAATGTGCAAGGGGGGGAAGTAGCTAGGTGTTGGACGGGGGCGGGGAAGTAGCTAGGGGTTGGACGGGGGAAGTAGCTAGGGGTTGGACGGGGGGAAGTAGCTAGGGGTTGGACGGGGGAGCGGGGGGCAGGGCAAGGGGGGGGACCGGGGCCTGTGCAAGGGGGGGAAGTAGCTAGGGGACGGGGGGGATCGGCCGTGCAAGGGGGGGGAACCGGGGGCCTGTGCAAGGGGGGGCCTAAAATGATATTTATTTTCCCGAAATCCAACCATCAACAAAGTAGCTCGTATAAATCTACTTAATAGCAACATTTTAGGTTATAAGATCATATTTCACAACAAATTGGATTACCATGACTCGAAATACACGAAAATGACATGAAACGGCCGAAAAAAGCTTAAAATGACGTTTACTTTCCCGAAATCCAACCATGAACATAGTAGCACCTATAAACCTACTTTGTAGTCGTATTTTATGCAATATTATCACATTCAACAAGAAATTGGATTACCATGACTCGAAATACACGAAAATGACATGAAACGGCCGAAATAAGCTTAAAATGACGTTTACTTTCCCGAAATCCAACCATGAACATAGTAGCACCTATAAACCTACTTTGTAGTCGTATTTTATGCAATATTATCACATTCAACAAGAAATTGGATTACCATGACTCGAAATAAACGAAAATGACATGAAACGGACGAAATAGGCCTAAAATGACCCTTACTTTCCCGAAATCCAACCAACAACAAAGTAGCACCTATAAATCTACGTAATAGTCGTATTTTTTGCTATATTATTATATTCAACAAGAAAATTGAGTCACATGACTCGAAATATATGAAAATGACATGAAATGGACGAAATAGAGATAAACCTGAGTATATGTCTCATGATTTGTTGACCTTCCGCCGTTTCTTAGGAGTTTCAACATGTATCCCTTCAAAGGTGATCAACACGCATATAGTTCTCGAGACATATTTACATCATCTTCCACGCTATTTTCGGGATAGGTAAAAGTTGGGATGTCCTCAAATGCATCATACTCTTCCTCATCCTCAACATCACCAATGCCCGTAATACTCCTTTTGCCAGGTACAACAATTGACCACTTATTATCGCCAGGATCGGTTACATAGAATACTTGTTTAGCTTGTGATGCAAGTACAAATGGCTCTTCGCCTCACGTAGACGACCCATGTCCACAAGAGTGAATCCGCAAGGATCATCTTTTTTACGCAACGTCGATTATCATCAACCCAATTGCAATAAAAGAGACAAATATGAAAAGCTGAGTAGTCAAGCTCCCATATTTCTTGAATTCGCCCATAATAGTTGGTGGCAGCAAGAACGGGAGACTTATCTTTCGAGCTTGCGTATTGTGTAGATGACGCCACAAGTGAAACACCACTATTCCGTCGCGATGTCGACTTAAGATCTTGACGTTCGACCCAAAACGTATACCCGTTAATATCATAACCCTCATAAGAGTGTACAGATTCACGAGGACCAAATGCTAACCACTGGGATCGTTTTGAAACATTTTCATTTAAATCATCCACTACTCGATGATGAAACCAATCAATGAACGTCTTATTATGCATTTGCGTCAATGCCCTTATTCCTTTTCCAGGGTTGCTAACACGTAATTCTTCCATATGCTCATTTAAATAAGGATGGACAGCTGCCACGTGATGCAACACAAATAAGTGAGCTTGTGTACGCTTGTCGACAGAAGGTGAGATCAATTTTGAGCCAATCGTACCCTTGCCCTCGAGTCTGCCCTCGTGTCGAGATATCGGAACGCCAATAGGATCAACACCAAAGAACATACTCTGCCACAAAATTACTGACCTCTTCACCACAATCCCTTGAATAATGCTACCTTCCGGTTGTGCAAGATTTCGAACTTTATCCTTCAAAGTACCCATATATCTCTCAAAAGGATAGCACCACCTCAAAAACACTGGACCACACAGCTTAATTTCTCGAACTAGATGGACAATGAGATGGACCATAATGTCAAAGAATGCGGGGGGAAAAAACATCTCAAATTTGCATAGAGTTTCAACTACTCTGGCCTGCAAAGAATCGAGGGTCGACGGTTCAAGGACTTTGCTGCATATTGTATGGAAAAATGAACAAAGTTCGGTAATGGTGTGCCTCACATGCTTCGGAAGTATCCCACGAATTGCAATCGGTAAGAATACTTGCATCATGACATGACAATCGTGAGATTTCATACTCGATAACTTCAACTCACCATTTAAGGTAACAAATCGCTTCATATTCGATGAGTACCCGGTTGGAACCTTAATACCATACAATGACTCGCAAAAAATCCGTTTCTCGCCTTTCGACAACAGTAGCAAGTCAGGGGGCAAATAATTCTTCTCCGAATCATCCACCCTTTTTCTTTTCCCAATTTCCTCATCAAGCCCTTCCTCCACTACTTTCTTTTTCCTTCCCGCCCTTTTTTGAGCCCACAACTCCGGTCGAAGCTTATTTTTTTCCAAGTGAAGACGTGACGCTTTAACATCCTTTGTCTTACCCGGAATATTCATAAGTGTCGCAAGAATTGCATCACAAACATTCTTCTCAATGTGCATGACATCCAAACAATGTCTGACTTTTAAATCTTTCCAATATGGGAGTTTCCAAAAAATAGACTCCTTTTTCCATAATCCTGTAGTTCCATCAACGTCATTCGCAGGTTTACCATAGATCGTTTCAATGCCCTTAACCTGATTATAAACTTCAGTACCAGTTAATGGTCTACGAGCAACTTCCTCTTCAACCGTCCCATCGAAGGCCTTTTTCTTAAATCGATAGGGATGGTCGCGTCTAAGGAGCCTTCGTGTGCGCATATAGACATGTTTGCAACCCTTAATGTGTGTAGACTTCATGTCATCTATACAAATCGGGCACGGTTTTTTTCCTTTGGTCTTATACCCAGATAAGTTCCCATAAGCTGGAAAGTCGTTCATTGTACAGAAAAGCATGGCACGCAGAGTGAACATCTCATTAGCATACGCATCAAATACCGACACTCCTTCGTTCCACATCTTCTGTAAATCTTCAATAAGTGGTTGAAGGTATACATCTATGTCATTTCCAAGTTGTTTCGGCCCCGATATGAGAAGCGACAACATGATGTACTTGCGTTTCATGCACAACCAAGGAGGCAAGTTATAAATCACTAAAACTACTGGCCATGTACTATGCTGAGAACTAAGATTGCCAAAGGGATTCATGCCATCCGTACATAATCCAAGCCTCAAATTCCTATCCTCGTTACCAAACGGCTTATGCACCCTATTGATACTTTTCCACTCAGGGGAATCAGCCGGATGCTTCAGCAAACCGTCTTTCTTCCTACGATCTGCATGCCACCGCATATTCTTCGCATCTTTTTTTAGTGAGAACATGCGCTTAAATCTAGGTATTATGGGAAGATACCACAACACCTTAGCTGGTGGTCCTTCACTACCCCCGGCCCCTTCACGCCTGTACCTTGATAATCCACAACGTGGACACTCATCTAAATGCTCATACTCATTACGATAAAGCACACAATCGTTTGGACAAGCATGTATCCTCTGGTACTCTAAACCGAAAGGACACATGAGTTTCTTAGCATAATAGTTCGACTTTGGCAGATCATTTCCATCAGGGAGCATATCAGCTAAAACTTCCAACAACGACGTGAAACTGCAATCCGTCCAACCTGCTTTCGACTTAATATTGAAGAGTGTTATCACAGCGGAAAGTTTGGGGTACTTCGTACAACCTGGATACAATGGCCTTTCAGCAGCCTCAGATATAGACTCAAACATACGAGGTCGTTTGCAAGACTGATCTTCAACCTCTTGTATCATCTCGTCTACCCGATCTCTATCATCATCCCCAAATTCATCATCCCCATACTCACCATCCTCGAAATCATCACCTAATTTATCCTTCTCCTCTTCACATACATCGTTCATTATCCTACAACTTCTTGCATATCTCCCTCCTCACCATGCCAAACCCATACGTGGTATTGAGGCCTAAACCCACGACGAAAGACATGCTCCCTAAGCAAATGAATACTACTAACCTTGCTCACATTTCCACAATCTAAACAAGGACAATAAAAGTCGACTGCTCCAGAAGATGCTTGGTATTCTAATGCAGATTTACAAAATTCTGAGACCCCATTCACAAACTCAATCGATTCACGGCTACCATACATCCAAGTACGATCCATCTCATTCATGAAAACCTCTAATTAAACACAACCAATTATAAGTATCAATCATTTAAGCACATTCACATGCAAGACAATCACATATTGAAAACACGCACATACAAATGGAGGCTAAGTGAGTCACATGTGCAAATGTATGCATGCATCCGAAGGTCCTTATCACTCCAACCTAACCCATCCTTGGACATTTAATCTCACTAGTGAATATATGCCAACTCTTCAATTCTAAGGAAAATCCGGAAAGATTTCCCTACAGTTCTCCAAGTACACAATGTAGATAATTGATTATCTACATATGTACACAGAGAACAATGTAGAGAAATGACAAGCCAAGACTTTCCTTAGAATTGAAAAGAAGACATACATTCACCACCTAAGTGAGATCAAACGTCCAAGGACAAGTCCCAAACAGGGGACTATTCAAGACTTACTCCTAATGAGTAAGTCTTGAACGAGTATCTAGGCATATGATTGATGATATGATGATTCATATAACTTATACATTTCATAGCTTAATTAAATTGTTTTCATCCAATCTCATATCAAGAAATATACATACACATATATAGATTGAATCTACATATACATAATAAATGAAGATATATAATGAATTGTCTTTATCATAAATACATACCAATAACAACTAATATGGAGATCGATCTCTATATATACTCGCACTATCTCCTAGTTGATTTGCCGCTTCCAATATGCTAATATCTAAGACACATAAAACCGAAAAAATTGTTAGCATATAGTAAATGCAAAAATTATAAGAAATACATTCATATATATAAATTATCATATCTTACCCACATTGAAACACATTACAACTAACTTTTCTCATTTAAACTATTAACAAATTATAAATGAAATTTGTTTGCATTAAACTAAGTTAATAGCTAATGTAGCTAATCAACTAATTCAAATAACATATATATTATTAATTATATCAAATTTCACGAGTGTACGACAAATATTCCCAAAAAAATCATAAAAATTCCATAAACTTCCACCAATTATGTCTTATTGCAACAATCGAAGTGAACACCAATATCAACAACTCCAATTCTAAATCGAAAATCAAAACTCTAAGCGAAAAATACTGAATTATGCTCAAATCAAACATAAACTAATCAAAGAAATTACACAATAAAAATCCAAAATTAGCAAAATCAAAGACATTGCTAATTGAGAAAGAGAAAGAGAGGAGAGAGAAAGTACATTTGAGAGTTTGGCTTCTCTCCCCCCAAAAGTAGGCCGACCTTTCGGGCGTTGCTTTGAGCCGCCGATCTTTAGTGGAAGCCGCCGGCGGCTCCTTTTTCTCGGTGTTGGAGGGTTTAGGCGCACGGTGGTTGGTGCGCAACGGAGGGTGGCGGCGCTCGGGTGGTTTTCGCTGTTGCGTGGAGCTAAGAGAGTGGTTGTTGCGTGGAGCTAAGCTGCGATACCCGCACAGGAGGGTGGAGCTCAGGGGTCTGCGTGATGGCGCGTAGCAGGGTGGCGTGCACAGGAGGGTGGAGCTCAGGGCGGTGGTTCAATTTCGCGAGGCTAGGGCGCTCGGGTGTTTCGGCTTCTGCGTGGAGCTAAGAGAGTTCGTGAATTGAATGAAAATTGGGTGGAGGGAAGAATTAATGAGAGCGCGATTATTTTGGGTGGGAAAAATAAAATAAAGGGTCAGCGTTTGTGTAGAAAACCGCAGCCCTTCCATTAAGGGCCGCGGTCGGGACCAAAACCGCAGCCCTTTAGTGTACCGAGGGCTGCGGTTTTGGTCCCGACCGCAGCCCTTAATGGAAGGGCTGCGGTTTTCTACACAACCGCTGCCCTTTACTAACAAACAAATGGCTTTTTTTCCTCTAGTGAACACTCGTATTAGGGTTAAGCCGTATCATTATTCTAACAATATTGATTTAAATTATAGAAATTGAAGATTATCTCTATTATATAAGGCAACTCTTGACCTTTTGGTGTCCACCCAAAATTACTAAAACACCCCCAACTACCATCACATATTACAAAATCATCCAGTAAGTAAATTAAGCCAAAATCAAATAAAAAATAACTAAGAAAACAAAACCAAGTGACGCGGACACAAACCGCTTCTCTGAATCGATTACTTGATTGTAACAATAAGGTACAAAAAAAAAAAGGAAAAAAACATAAAACACTACACGACAACTGCGACGCTTTCCTCTCCATCTTCTTCCTCTTCCAAACCTTCAACTACACCTTGCAAATTCTCAGTTCATCCTCTTCCAAGCACCTACACGATTTTAAAACTGAAAATCAACCTTAGGTAATTATAAAGCATAAATAATTTTTATTTCTCCATAATCCCTGTACAAATTTCAAGCCTAACATTTTTTTTTATTTGTGATTTTGGTTATCGACGCAAAAATAACTGAAGCACCATAGACATTCAAAACAGCAAGCAAAGCATTGCAAGTTCAACTGGGAAAACGAAAAAAGGTACATTTTTTACACGACTTGAAATATATATATTTTAGTTCCACATTGAAAAAACGAAGAAATAAGAATACAACAACATTCATCTATATTATTTTCGAAACAAGCCATCTATATTTTTGTTCTTTCCCGTTTTTTGCACCCTAAAACAATTGATTTGTAAAATGTACCTTTTTTTTACCAACCAATCCAAGAACAAGGGATTCTTTGATGTGCTCATTGCAGTATAATATGGCATGGGAAAACGAAATACAGGTATCAAACAAGGCATGGGATTAATGTAAAAAAAAAAAATCAAAGTCAAAACAAACAATCAAACGAAATACATGTATCAAACACGGCATGGGATTAATAGTAGACTAGCGAAAACGAAATACATTATGGAGAGTTTGATACCAACCAATCCCATATTTAAATCAATTTTGAACAAAAAAAATCAAAATCTAAATGTTGATTCAACATTCCAAATTCCCAACTTTAAATCAATTTCGAACAAAAAAGATACCAACCAATCCCATCTTTAAATCAATTTTGAACAAAAAAAATCAAACTCTAAATGTTGATTCAACATTCCAAATTCCCAACTTTAAATCAATTTCGAACAAAAAAAATCAAAATTAAGGAACAAACCAGACAGATCCGCCGACCTCTATTAATCCTTCAATAAATCTTATAACTTTAATATTTGATGCATAATTTGTAGACTTTCACACCCACAAGTTGAGTTTGTAGACTTTGCTGTTTGGTTTGCATTAATTGATGGCGATGACAACAGATTTAATGGGTTTAAGAGTTTCAAATTTTTGGGGTTTTGGAGATGGAGATATCCGTGGTGGGGGTGATTTCCGGCGTCGGGAAGATGAACTATCTTGGTTTGTTTGGTCTGTGGACAGGGTGGTCGAAAGGGACGAGAGTGAGGCGGAGTAGAGAGCGCGAATCCTTCTTTGGGACATTTTTTCTTCACTGTGGTAGGGATGAGAGAGAGAGAGAGAGATTGAGAACTATTTGGAGAGATCTTGAGTCTTGAGGGATGGGGACATGCGAATGACAGGACAAATATGGGTGACTAGATCTACATGAGTTTGGTTTTACAGAAAGTAAGGAAATAGAGATGAATGACAATTCTCTATTTAACAATTCTTTACAAAATGTTGTCCACATGAAGTTATAAAAATATCTTTAGAATTATTTGATTCATACTATTAAGAAGTATAAATCTTAGGCTTTAGCGTGTCACCATGTAGTGTAGCCGTGTAGGTAAAGTGGTAAACACTAAATAATGCAGTTCTAATGTTATGCAATTCTCTATTTAACAATTCTCTTGCTACAAATTATTTGATTCAATATCTTACTCTACTTCATACTTCTTAATATATAAAATAATCAGCTTAATAGAATAGAGATATGTTTAGAAATACAAACTCAACTTTTTCACAACTTTTTTTTAAAAAATTCACACTTTTAACAATCTCTAATTGATATTGAAGCCACTAAATGCATTGAAAATATTCATACTATTAAGCTGATTATTTTATATATTAAGAAGTATGAAGTAGAGTAAGATATTGAATCAAATAATTTGTAGCAAGGAGAGTCTCTATCCAATAATACGTTACTTAAATTGCATCAAAAGAAGCATCTCATCCCTTAAATTTATTCTACTTTATCAGTTTATGTTCATGTTTGTGCTTCACCCAACGATTTTGTTATTCTTTGTTCATTTAACTTGAATATTTTAATTACTTATACATTGATATGCAATTATAATAGAGAATTTAATGTAGTGTTTCTGATTTAGTAACTTTTTGGATTGTACATTAATACTTAAAACTTATATTGAAAGAGCTATATATGTACATATACGTGTCAGTATTTTTGTACAAAGATGTGATATGTAAAAGTATTATTACTATATATGCATTGATAAATGTATAATTATTTAGAGGAATTATAATTCAAGAGGTAACGGTATTGAAAAATTGCAATATTTAAACTATATAATAGAGATGTGGTGAAATAGTATCATACCAATTATCTTAGCTTTGTTAAAATAGGTAGCTAACTGAAAAAAGTAAAATCAAACAGATATAATTAGATAGGTGTAGTTAGAATTGGATAGTGTATTAATGTTAAAGTTGGGTTAATGTGACAGTTAGATTAACAAAAATGGTTAATCATCTCTATTGCAACAATTATTTTAACTTTGTTAAAATAGGTAGCTAACTGATAAAAGTAAAATCAAACAAATAGAATTAGATAGGTATAGTTAGAATCGGATAGAGATTAATGTTAAAGTTGGGTTAATCGGAAAGTTAAATTAATAAAAAGCGTTAATCATAATAAAACAAAATCAAATACAACACTGCATAATAAGGTGAAATTATATCATCAATTTATAATAAACGCGTTAAATTGATATGTGTAGTTTTATAATGGATGAAAACGAAATTCAAAATACTATAAAATGGAGGAAATGAAGTAACGATAAAAGACGTCAAAGGCAATCACTCACTCCAGAAGAAAGAGAGCGTCATAATGCAATAAAACGATCCAGATACGCCCATGGACATGGAGAAAATGCGGCTGCTTCTAACGGTCATTGCATGATTGAAGATTGCAATGATCATTCAAACCCTTCAGAAGTAAGAAGGCCCATGTCAGACATTACTAACTCTAATAGTCGTGTCATTGGCGGACATGAAAGACGCACCCGAGTCATGCAGATGATATTTTCAAAACTTGGAAATAAAGCCTTCTCTTGGATTATACCTCCACCTATGCAAGAGTTCAATCCACATCATTCTTATACTGTTAGCTACGTGTTGCAAGTCGACCTGATCGAAGAGTGCGTATGGTTAACCAAGCACCATCAAGATAAATTACGTAGTTGAAACACTAGAGATTTCATTTACTGTCTTTGTTATTATATTGTTACATCATGAATATGTTTTTCCTTAGATAAACTTTGTAAATAATTTTTCTAAAAATTAATACTAGATGTCATTACGCAAATAATTAAATTCCAACAATAATTTCGCACGCATCGCGTGCATATAAGGCTAGTGAATTTAGTTGCAACTCAAACGTTTAGGAGTTTAATAGTGTACAATAATATAAAATTTTGGTGATTCACAAAAAGGAATAAGAGATGAGTAATGCTTTTGTGCAGCAGGTACTGGGTTCCAAGTACAAGGTTTGGCAGCATGATTGGGTGGGACTATTGTAGAAGTGATCCGGATTCTTAACTAGAGGTGTTCTCAATTATATTTTTTCCTTAGATAATGCAGAAGCAAGTTTTATTTCTGACTTTGCGTCAAAGTTCAACTTAATTGTCGTTGGATTAAACGTGAGATATTTTTTTTTATAATTTCGCTTAAGTAAAAACGCTATTCATAGTAGCAATTTGCCATGGAAAACCGCCAATATCATTAACGGTTGGGAGTAGTGGTTCATTAAAGCTAACTGCTGCTGCGGGTAGCGGTTTTATTGCCGCCCTAAATTGAACCAGCGCAGTCAGTTTCATTAGCACCACACAAAATTCATAATCTCTTTCCTTCTTCCTCTCTCTCTCCTCTCAACCGGCGACCTCGTATACAAGTAACTGCCGGCCACCACACCTTGGCGCCGGCTGCCCACCTGACGCGGAATCCTGCCGCAACTGTTGCTGTTCTACTCCCTTTGATTTTTGCTTAGCACATTGTGTAGTTAGCTCGTTTATGATTAGTTTATTGTAGTTAACTTTATGTTCGAAAGATAGAATACATTTTAAAATGATAATTTACATAGTGGTATGAAAGTGAAAAGATCAGTCATCTAGTATATCAATTACAAATCAAAACATTTTGTATCATTTATTAAAAATACTTGCAATATATATTAATTTGATACTCTATTTGAAATGTTCCTGCAAAAATAATCTTTAGCTATATAATATAGAAATGTCCCTGCAAAAAAAAATAATCTATTTGAAATGTATGAAAAGTTGGTATAATAAAAAAAAAAAGAGAGAAGCATACATGGTCAATGAGGGTTGGTGCAACATCGAATTTGTCATTGATCACCCTAATTTTGCATGACTTACTTTTGGTTGGTTAATTTGGTGATTGGTTTAATGAATTTAGTTGTTTTAGGGAAGTTGAAAAATGTAATAAACATTATATTGTTTGTATCATTTATTGAAGATGCTTGTGTAGACACAAAATCGAATCTCCTTGTTTAGTAATCAATGATGAAACATAGGGTCGTCCTAATTGGTCCGGTTTAAAGGAAGAGCAATCGAACGAGCTAAGCCCAAAACCGTTTCAAAAATATAAAGTCTATTTATTGAATCAAAACTCGATTTTTAAGGCCCAATTAGTTATTCCTGATAATTAGTTGTATTTTTAATATTTTAATATACTCGATAAATAATTTTTAAATGATATTTCAAAAATCGGATTTATTTTTATTCCTAAAGATAGCTGATTTTAGTTTTCAAAAGACAAAATATCATCAAAGATCGAAAAGAATCCTTAAACGAGTCAAATCCGCTCCAAATTTGCGTCGCGCAAAGCGCAAGGCTCGTGCGCCTAGGGCATTGCCTTTGCGCTTAGCGCAATCTGTGTTTCTTATCTTTGCGTTTTTTCGGTTTTCTTTCCCTATAAATAGTTTTGTCTTCGACGAACGGTTTTCATACAACTTCAACACTTAACAACTCAAATTCAAGCTACACTCAAACTACATTGATTTGCATTCAAGCTTCAAGATTGCTCATCCTGCAGATTGTTACATAAGACCCAGGCGATAAAAGTATTATTCCTTAGGGTCAATTCCAATTAATCTCTTGTTTTACTAATAATTTATTTATCATGATGTACACCATTAAAGGAATTAAAGCTTTCTTGTACGTTCTTCTCTAATATCTTTTTTTTATTTATTATATGTTCAATATAATATTGATACGCATGCTTGTATGCTTTCATCACCTCGCATGTTTATATTATTAATCAAATATCTAAATAAATGTTCCAATGCTAAATTCAGATAATTTGAACAGTTGGATTAGTTACCCTAATTTGATTGCAAAATAACATGTCACAAAAATTAGTCTTTACGTGTTTAATGAACCAACATATAAATTAATTTTTAATTGCATTATTACGTGGTTGTTTAATTGCATAAAACTCGCACATGAATCGATATTAAGTAGAGGCCATCGACGAGCGAATTTGATTCTTGATAATATTCGTACCATCCCCCCTTTGGTTCATTGGCCATTCATGAAATCATGCCGGGGAAATCTACATTTGAAAAATTAGTTTAGGTGATAAATTTGAAAAGTTCCATCCACATGATGCGTCACTTCCTTAGTTTAGATGGTAGATTTTTTTATTTTATTTTAACAATATATCTTCCTCATTATGCACTTATTTTAGAGCGAGGAATTTGTATTTTTCAAAATCTAGCTTTTAAACTGGTAAGACGGCAATCAAGCTTGGTTTTACTTTTTGAATCTAAAACAATGTCGTGTGAAAACAAGTGCATGTTGTGCTACATGCACCCGGTGCACATACAAAATTGCGGAGCGAAATTGAGTTGTAGCACGAGTTACCGTCTCAAACACCAATCATCCGCTCCGGTTATGAGAGTTCCGCGACTTTTTCTCCTCAACCTTTTGGTTCCGCGACTTTATCTCTTCTTTTAGAAGAATCCCCTAAAAAAAAGATAGTAAAGTAGAAGGCAGAGCTGCCAGCAACGACTACGAATAATGGAGCAGAGCAACAACAGGGAGGTAAATAACTCCCTAATCCTCACTCTCATTTATTAAATACCTTAATGAAATAATTTTAGAATTTGATTCGAAATTTCAGTAGAACTTCATTTGAAAATTTGACAACCCAAAACGATAAATAATTTAAACATTATTACAAATTCAATAGAATAAAGTATTCTTTATCCAGAACTCAACATAATTGGTCTTTCTTATGAACACTATAGGAGAGAATCGAGAACATACCAAATTCCACTTACTTTAAGGTAAATGTTAGGTTGAACAACTCAAACCCATCTGATGTACTTATTATTACAAAACTAATTTAAGTGATCTTTAAGTTAAAACTTTAAGTACATAAATAAAAATTACAAACAAATTAAATCGTATCAAAATATAACTTTACATTTAATTACTCTTCGAAATATAAAGGTCTTCTATGAGTTGTCGTCCTCATCTCATACATCCTGAAGTCCAACGACAAAAGCATCTCCCAGTGTAAATTGTTCGCCGTTGTATCATATATATGGGTCATTTCAACCACAAAAGGGAAGGAACAAATACAAACAAAATCAAGTACAACACACATAAGCAATAGTCGAGTACCAACACTGCATCTTAAATAACATCAATGAATAATTAAAATTAAGTCTCCTTTCCTTTCAAAAAAAAAAAAGTCATAAAAAATTCTCAACTACATACACAAAGCAAATCAACATATTTAATTGAGGTGCCACTTAATCCTACATCAAGTTACTATGATCATAATATCAACTCTAGACATTTTTAGACAGAAAAGTGAGGCAAATCATCACACATCCAAACTCGTGTAATGTATAATTCATTTTCAATAATCAAGAATCAGTCAAAAATAAACTTCATTTGCTACTTAATCAGATGATCATTTCATTATTCAAGTAGAATTACCAATTAAGAATTAATCAATTATTTCTGCATTATTTTTTGGGAGAAAGGGTAATACACCCCAACAAGAAAACGTCAGTGAAGCGGGTAACCATCATTCCACCTAATTGGTTTCAGATATAATATAATCATACATGAAACACACATATATATGTATATAACAACAAATATATGAACAAAGTCCTTCGAATTTTAATCCACTTTGTTTCATTATACAATAACAAATAATATATGATAAATATGAGTCAGGTTGGATCCAAGAGTCCCGACTGATCCACTCAATAAGAAATGTTAGATTCGGGAGTCGCGGTGGGTCATATCATAATGTAAACTCAAAAAGCCCTATCGGTTTACCAATAGTTACAATGGCCAATAACCTACGATGTGCACACCCTTCACTCAAAGCTTTCTTGCGACTTTGCTTGCTGATCTGGGAGTCCTGATCGGTCACACGAGAGCGAGGATGGTTTGGTATCTTTCCAATATGGTACATCTCAATCAAGCCAAATTTTGAATTGATGAACTTTGCTTGCTGATTAAATCAAGCTTGTTGTGGTACTTCTTATGAAAGAGAGAGATGAAAGTGGCCAATTTTTTTGAACAAATAGGGGTGAAATTATAATTTTACTTAGAGATTGTAACTTGGTAATCAGCAATAAACTTATATGTCCCTTTCTGAAAAAACAATAAACTTATATATAAAGCATGATTTAACTAATAAATATAATTATCGGTTGCTTAAGAGCTACTTAAAAATATGGGTATTACATTTACAATTCGATTCACACCAAAAATCACAGTGATCCATCTTACGATTCAACAACAAAACAAGTTTCACTTACTTTGAAGCTCAAAAGTCTCAGCAACAATGGCGACAATTGAATGAGGAAACAATTAATTTGTAATTGGAGGCCAGTTTACTTTTGGACAGATAAGAGAAAGGGAAAAGAGATCAGAAGTATAAAAATTAAAAGGAAGGGTAAAATGTGGAAGATAATGATGGTCAGTGTGTACAAGCCACACCATTAACTGATGGTGTGGCCAATTCAAGAATAAATATGGTATATATTTTTCCTTTAAAATAGAAATAATTGTGTAATTCTTATGGTATATATTTTTCCTTTAAAAAATAGAATCATCTCATTAAGTTAGATGTTATTATAATGAAGATTTAAAAAATCTAATTAGTTCCCTTTAAAAAAAATCTAATTAGTTATATAATCTAAATCTAAATCATATAACTAATATATAAAAGAAATCTGAAAGTCGGTTGCCACGGCTCGCGACATTTCGGCGTCCCTCATTGAATGCCATTTGTCGCGCTCACTTAAGTCATCAATGTCATTTTTTTTAATATATAAATAGAGTTCTAAATTGATTAAAATACAAATAGAGTTTAGGATAAGAATAAATAGAGTTGGGTTACAATAAAAAACTTAAATATAGTAAATTGATTATAACTTTTAATATATAGTTCGTAAAATTATAATTTTTGTACCATTGAAAAATGTTTAAAAAGTACTTTAAAATAAGATCCATCTATACTATATTAAAGATTTTATATCAAAGTACCGTATAAGGTCGCGACATTTGGTGTACTGTCCTCATTAGATGCCATTTGTCGCGCTCATTAGGTGCCATGTCATTTTTTTAAAAATATAAATAGAGTTCTAAATTGATTAAAATACAAATAGAGTTTAGGATAAGAATAAATAGAGTTGGGTTCACAGTGAAAAACTTAAATATAGTAAAATGATTATAACTTTTAATATATAGTTCGTAAAATTATAATTTTTGTACCATTGGAAAGTGTTTAAAAAGTACTTTAAAATAAGATCCATTTATCCTATATTTAAAATTTTATATTAAAGTAACGTATAAAAGGAAATATTGACTAATTACATGAACTACATATTATAGATTTTTAGCGGTCAGCTTTGCACATTGAGTTCTTCCCCAAGGTGCGGTTTCTAATAAACAAATGTTGCATCCTTCGTCTCCTTTAAACATGAATGTTGGATAAGATGGGACATGGTCAACATATTAGAAAGAGGGTTGATATTGGTAATCACGTTGGTCTATTGAGGCTTGAAGGGCACCGTAGCAACATACCGGAGCAATATTACCAATCCTTCATAATTTAACAAATTGTTTCATATTTATATGACAGGTGCTTTTATTTAATTTGTAAACACAATGAGTACTAAAGAAAGGTGAGTTTTATATTGAACTTTCTCCATTAAATTTTCATTGGTCTAGAACATATACTGATGACTTAAGCATTGGAATAAAAATAAACTTATGTGCTATGCTATTGTAAATAAAAAGGTCAAGGATATCAATTGAACCAATCAGGTACAATCTGATCAAGGATTTGAGCAAAGAAAGACAAGATTAAAATATTTTGAAAAATAGAGTTCTACATATATTTCAAATACATAAAAATAGAGCATTATGTAATTGAGAGTTAATATAAAATCAACATACTTCGATAATTTCAGTAACTAATCGGAGATTGAAGACCAATTTGAGGTTTAATAGAAACAAAGAATTAAGAAAGAGAAAGAAAAGTACCTCTATTTCCATTTACCAAGTTCTTATCTTCAATTAGAGGTCAAACCTCTGTACTAAAGCAAATAAAATAAAATAGAAAGTGTGTAAGCATCTCGCATCTACAATTATTAAAACACTTAAATGGACCTGGTGCACATTAATGTTGGTAATTCATATTAAATTCATATAGTGAAGTGAGTTTTATACAGATATAGTGAATTTCTATACAATATACTGGATTTAATTAACGAAAAACATATAGTGAAATAATATGCAATATAGTGGAGAGGTTTTGTTTTTAATGTTTTAACATGTAGAAAGATGTAGGTTGTGTAGTATATCGTGACATGTGCTTTAACATATGAAACTATGTAGTTTCTGCATGATAGAGTGAATGTCTGAATCATATACTGAGTTTCTGCATTATATAGTGAGTGTCTAAATGATATAATGGATTGTTCAGAAATGATGTAGTTTATGCGTGATATAGTATGTTTCTGAACGATATGATGTGGAAATCATTGTTGCTTGTGAATTGAAATTCGAAACTGAGTGATGTTGTGTTGATTAATTGGGTGAATGTGTGTTGGTAGATTGTTGCTAATTGATGGTACAGAGCCTAAATTGAAGTAGCCATCACATGGATCAATAATCATAGTTGAAGTATTGTTGATTTGGAAGATAATTGCTCCTACTATGAGTTCTTAGTTTAGTTCGATGAAACCAAATTTGGTATAGTGTGATGAATGGTGGTTCTATTAACGTAAATCAAAGATGGGATAACAAATAGTTAATGGTACGTATCTGGTTAGTGAGTTATGAAGTTAACTTAGAGAAGGTTAATATTGACAGAGTATACTGTATATTGCTTACACAATCGTGAATTATACAATACTCTGTATTTTTTGAAATTATATTGTTAGTGTCTTACTAGATTCAATTAATAAAGCAGATAAGTGACCTTGCTAACGATTCTCTTAAGAGTAAAGTTTCGTTAAAAAGACTATGTTGTTATATTAATTAATTAAGTAAGTTGGACATAAGTTTGTGAATTACTTGAAAAAGGTTTTACTTACATTAAGGGATGATATGTAGATTACGAACAAGTTAGCTATAAGTAATCATAATATATATCTTGCTTTCAAGACAAACACAAATTGAGGGAATGATGATTCTGGTTAATGGTGATTCAGTTTTTGGAAAAGAAACATACTTAAGAGTACAATTAGAATCAGAGTTACGGGTTGGAAGTTGTTACTTAAGTAGGTAATGGTGTGATGATTCTCATGATACAACCAGAGTGATTTTCTCGAATTGTTAAGTATAATTCTAAGAAGATGATTAATTATATGGATTCTTTAATAAGGATATAATACGGACGACATAAATAAACTAACGTACATTTAATGTGATTTGGATTTTCAAGTTAAAGTTAACTTTCGTCAGATAACCTCTAACAAGGGACCTATGATTATTCTAGTTAATCTTTCATGAAGTTTAAAGTAGTTTAACGATATACACATTGTATGGCTTATCGTTAAATAACAAGTATGTCTTATGTTTCTTGAAATGATCTAAAAGTACGAAAAGGTGACTTATGTGTATTATGAATTGTGAGAGGTGAATTATATATTAAGCAATGACCTATGTGAAACCATGATGCTATGAAAATGAAAAGGGTCTTATGCTACGTTACTATAAATGATCCGAAAGTATGAAAGGATTATTATTACGTTTATGCCGGACTTTGTTATGTATTTCCGATATACTTAAGGTGATGAGATATGTTTATAAATTCCCGATTACGCGAAAGCATACGTTATGTTTATTCTGAGACAAACTGAAGGTATGAATGACTCTTAAACGATATGAGATACGAAAAGACTACTATGCTCTTATGCTTCTGCTATGCTTTTATGCTTCTGCTATGTTTTTATGCTTCTGCTATGCTTCTGAAAGACACTTATAAAGGAAACGAAACGTTATTTATGAACACATGTTCTATAAATCCTCATGCTATGAAAAGAATGCAATGTCTATTATTTGTATTACATTATGAATATATAAATTGTGATATATGAAATGTTTTTATGAATATAATGATTATCGATGTTATGAACGAACTTCATGGAATAACCATGATGCTACAAGAGCATGATTATGATTGCGTTATGAATATGATTATGAATATGTCATGCTTATGATTACTTTTCATGATTACGATTACGGTTATGTAATGTAATTATGGTTATGTTATGATGATGATTATGTATCATGATTACGATTACGGTTATGTAATGTAATTGTGGTGCGTAAAAACAACGAAACATGATAAAGCTAAGTGAAAGATGGTTCTTGTCAGTATTTGGGCACCGAAAGTGTCACTTGTGTTGTGGCCGCCTTTCTGATAAAATGTGGGCAACGAAAGTGTCACCTATGTTGTGGCCGCCTTTCTGTATGTTCTGGGGAGACGTCTCTGGTTCATAATCTGGGCACCGAAAGTGTCACCTATGATGTGGCCGCCTTTACGTTAAAAATAATCCGGGCACCGAAAGTGTCACCTATGATGTGGCCGCCTTTACGTTAAAAATATGGGCACCGAAAGTATCACCTATGTTGTGGCCGCCTTTCTGTAAGTTATGGGGAGACGTCCCTTCTGTTATACTTGCCAAGATACCAATATGATTAAGTAAAATGAAAAGATAATGATGAAGCTTATGATATGATATGAACCGATATGATATGTTATGAAATGATTTATGTTGTTCTTCCCTCTATTAAATGCATGCTTTTTCTTGTTTTACAAAGCTTGGATGTTAATCAAGTTACCCATATGACTAAGTAAGGTGAAAAGATATGATGAAGCTTATGATATGATACGAAATATTTGCTATGCAGATGATTTTATTAAATAATTTAATGCTATGAAGTATGATGACTTTGATGTTACGAATTATGATTGCGATTATGTTTTATGATTTCACACATTATGTTATCGATGTTTGGATTAGGAGATGTGGAATGTTTTACGAATATGATGATTAGTGATGTAATGAACGAACTCTATGAAATAACTATGTTGTTACGAAAGCACGATCATTACTACGTTATGAATATGACTATGACTATGTTGAGTTTAAGATTACTTCTTATAATTACAATTAGGATTATGTAATATATTTATGATATGAGAGAAACAAAACACGATAAAGTTAAGTGAAAGTGTTCAGATAGTGAAGTTAATGAAAGATGATAATGACCTATGACAAAACCGTATGACTCAAACTATAAGCTTTATGAATTTCTGATGATATGAAAGTATGTCCTCTGCTTTGATAGGAAAGAACTATAATGATGTTACGACTCTGCTATGATTTCTGGAAGTACTTCAAAGTCATGAAACATTATGAGTAATATGGATAACGTGAATGTTGCTATGTTGTGATGCGGTTATGAATGATGTGAACATGTTGATTACGTGAGAGTCGTAGACACCAAAGCATGTGTTAAAAATGTTTTATGGGTTAGCACTCAGCGTTGTGCTGATGTGTCTGTCAATGTTTTGTTTTGTCACTACTGTGGCCTGTCACTTGGTGGGTGGCAGTGTTGCAATAGTTTCAGGTCGAAGTTCTGGAGCATCTTTTCCAAGCTAGGAGCAGTTACGTGCTAAGAGTTCAGCTATGATTGTTTTACGTTTCTTTTGAGACGAGGACGTTCCACTTTGTATTAGATAATAATGAATGGTTTAGTTTTGTGTCTAGTTCTGGATGAGCAATAGTGCTCCTGATTCTCTTTAGCTGCTGCTCTGCGAAAGCGTTGAGTTATGGATTTGGAAATATTGTATTTGTAACAGGTTTCTCAAACATTTTCCCATTTTGGGTTGTCCAATTTACAAAGGAAACTCTGCCGAAATTTCTTGAAAATATCAATCTATTATTAAAGTGTTTCTTTAAAGAGTGACAAATCAAAGTAATGTCCCTGTAAGTTAATGTTAAATGTCGCCTTGTATTTTTCCCTAGTGGAAAGTACAGCGGTAACGCGTCGACTAAGCTAAGTCTTCCGCTGCTAATCTTGATTAATTAATTTAATAAGGATGTATGAAAGTCGGGGCGTTATAAAAGTAGTGACAATTGCAGAGATCAAACTTAAAGAGGTCATTGTTACCTTAACCACTAACTAACACCTCATATCGTTTTAAACGTATTATTAACATAAATACTTTGTTCATATATACAATGGTGCTAATTAATGATATGCGTACACACTAACATCTGATAGTTACATATTCCATGATCTGAAAATCCAAATATCAAGTATTACTGATTTTACAGATCACTACTACAGTTATTCTTTAGCTTTATCTTTTTCCAAATACGTTTAGGTGTGAGGCATTAAAAAAATGACTTCATACACCATGTGCAGGCCACTACCACACTTCAAGAAGAGAGGCACTGGTTGAAGGTTCATGTGCTTGAACCTGAGCAATCCAAGATTGTAGTGTATGTTGGCTGCAACAAGTGTGGCAAACGCACTGAGTACTCTTTGGGTGAATCATTCCCCTGCAAATTCTGCTCTAGAAATGACTGTGCTGCTACTCAAAGGTAACAATTTAAAACTTTCACATCCATCAGCCTACATATGTTAAATGGTTCGCCAACTCATACTGCCCCGTATACAGGATTACATTTAAGTTTGATGCAGCTGATGAAACTGATACATTGACAGTCACAACATTTAGCGATGAATGTGCAACACTATTCAACCTCTCGATTTCTGACATATATACAATGGTTAAGGATATAAGCTTCGTTATCATGGTTTTGACTTTATTCAATGCAAAAACATCCTAATCCAATCTGGTTTATACTGATTCACACCACAAAAAAAAACTCGTATATTTAACCTCAATTTGATATCTGTTTTACAATTACATACGTATAGCTGTCAATCTCACCTGCAATCGGAGGTTCATGCTACCAGCCTATATGTAGTTGCCGCTACAATAAACATAAATTTAGTAATCAATATGAATTATTCTACTATGTAGCCCATTCACATCTTACGCTAAGATCAGGTGTTTAATTTGATACACCTTTCCATAAGCTAACATCAATTTACCTTACATCAATTTGATACACGTTTTAGCTTGATTACATGTCTAAGGCATGGCACATTTCTAATTCTAATTGGCATGAACTAACACACTTGCATTTTCTTGTAGGGTACCCTGGGTTTTGAGACCATTGCAGACAATCTGAAGTCTAACTACTTTTACCTCCAGATCGGCCCTGCTGCCACATTGTCAAGGAACCGTTGTCTAAGCTGGGTTCCGAAGTCCATTACATGGGAGTAGTCCTTCCATTCTCTCGCATGCAGCAACATGGCTTCTATTAGGAACAGAGTACCCTTTTGTGCTGATTAGGTTGTTGTTCCTAGAGGACAACCTGGTTTTGCACCTATTTAGTGGTTATACATTAACTATTCATCATCCAAGTTTTTGTACTAGCAAAAAATGATGCTTAACTTATCTGCTTTATGCTCCAACTATGTATGAAAAAGGGCGTACCTATTACCTTGTAAGTCCACTGTTTAACTAGCAAGAATTGTGGTGTGTACATGGTTAGGGGAACAAAAAAAGACCAAACTACCATCTTTTCAACCACAAAGGGCTATAACTATAGTTAAACTCATCATTACCTCAACTTATGTTAACTATACCAAAGTTAAGTATTTGGAACTTTCTTTCCGAATTACGGTTCCAAAGTATTAGTTGTAGACCACAAAAAAACAATCAGAAAAGAAGCATAACTCCATTGCGAGTTTTTCCAATTTATTGTCCATCACCACCCTTCAACTGAAATTTAACACAACGGCAATCTGCAATGGACATCTTTCGCTATCACGTGTTTGTGCAATCTTCATGCATAGCACGCATTCTTCCCCCTCAAGCGTATGAAGTATGATCTTCAAATCACTTTGGTATAGACTACTTGCTTATCATAAGTTGCAAAACTTTTTAAAGGACTCTACTACATATTACATAAAACACAACACCTTGCTTTGCTAAAAGATTTCATTCCATTTCATCCGTGTTAACCAACCAAGTTTCATACATAATACTTTAGCACAAAGATGCTAAGTTCAATAGTATATACAAACAAATGAAGGAATGGAATTACACATATACAAAATGATTCTCATTCCAATTTTCGGTTTGTGCCCTCCATTGGTTAAGTACATATTCTCTTGGGCCGACAAAGAAAAAGAATCAAAGCCCTCACCACAAACAAGCTCCCCGTTGCAATGATAACATAAAACACCCAAAACGAAACCAAAAAAACATCCATTTCGGATCACATTGTAGCGGGGGAACCTGGTTTTTCATCCCTCATATTCATCATCCGAGTCTTCCAAAGATCCAATTGAGATACCTAGCATCATTGTGAATAATGTCCCAACATATCCAAGACTCGAAGCGGTTCTCCCATGCTTGCACTCTCTCGGAATCCACCATTTCCAAGTGCCACATTTCTTTCCATCTCTTGCACACCAGGGAAATAGCCCCTTTGTCCCTCCTAGAGAGCTTGGGGAACACGTACATACACATAATGTGCTCATTAAAGAGCACATCCTCAGCAGACTTTGACATAGCCATGGCAAACCTTCAACAACAAACAAACACTCAATAAGATTTCCCAAATGAAAACATTTTAGAACTAAGCTCACCCCCGTTATGCCTAACATTAGCGAGTACCGTATAAACATATTATAGTATTATTTTTTTTAGCAATCTTTCATGACCAATTCATTACACAATATCACGACCACATAAGTAAGCACAAATGGGAAAAAACACAATAAAGTATGTAACTTCCAAAAAAATTGCATAATCACATTATCCAGTGATATCACAACCACACAATAAAGCACAATCTAAACAACTTAACACAAGATTGAAACAATTTTGCACTAACCACCCTCCCCTGTTGTAACTAGGGGTGTTCATGGGTGGTTAACAGTCCCGAAACAACATTTCGGTTTGTTCTTTTTGCGAACAGAAACCGTAACTGTTTAGACCGGTTACCGCATAAGCGGTTAACCGTTTTTTCTAAGTACGGTTTTTCGGTTAACCATTAACCGTTATTCAAGTTATACTATTATATTTTACTTAATGTAAATATATAATTTCTATTTTTTGTGCATATACTATAATATTATATATATACTATAATATAAAATGTATTATAAGGTGGATAATAAATCCATTGAAAACATAATAACACTAAGAATTTACTCTTTTTCCTAATTATAGTGTTTAAATTAGTACTAAAGTTTTCAAATAATCTCGTACTTCCTCTAATTGTTGTTAGTAACAAATATTAGAATTAATGTAGTTGTTGGAAAATGTTTCACAATAATTAAATAGAGGAAATAAATATTTCGGTTTTTCGGTTAACCGTTCGCTCAAAAATCGTAACTGTACCGTCTAACCGTCAATTTTACCGGTTCGGTATCCGTACCGTTAAAACTTTTTTTATCGGTACGGTTACCACCCATTTGGACCGGTTTTTCGGTACGGTTTTTCGGTTTATGTTTTTTATGAACACCCCTAGTTGTAACTACCTTTAGAAGGGTAAACCCACAGATACGTATGAATTTCCAGCGAGATTTCATGATAAAAAAAACATCAACACCACAACCACATAGCAAAGTATAATTTAAACAAATCAACAACAAATTCGCATAGCTATATGCTTTATACAGTTCGGAAACAAAACAAAACCCTAATTGATAAACTTAGTAGAACTTGAAGATTTTAATGCATGAGCTGAAAACTACATTACCTATAAGATTTTGTTGTGTTTTGCAGGAAAGATCTTCCCTAAAATCGCCTCCTTGCAACCTGACAAAGAGTTCCTTCTAACAAGAGTGAGTAGAGGAAGACTTGGAGTGAACTATTCAGTTTGCAGAGTATGAGAGTGAATTAAGTTTTGTGGCGCCAACTTTATGGGTACCAGTATATAGGTCGCCAAACGATTCGTATTTCCTTAGTTGGAAATACGCCAAATCAGTGCTTTTTGGTTTTTGACATTTTATTTACTTTATTTGGGACCCACGATTAACCATAGTTATAAATAGGCACCGGAAAATGGCATTGGTTCCTAAACGGTACAAAAAAATAATAGGTCCTCAGCGGTAAAAATGCTAATAGTTTAGGTCCTGCACGTACACCTTAACTCATAATAGTCGTCTAAGATATTTTAATCATTTTGCCGATAAAAATAGTAACTTCGAACTATTGAGTCATCCAGATGAGCTAATTTTAACAATTACCTAATTTACTAATATTAGCTACGTTATCCATCGTTTCAAGAGCATAGGCCAATTGTACAAAGCCATTATTATTCGATGTCAGTGATCTTTTTTCTAATAGTTTCATTCACTAGGGGAAAAAAAAGGAAGGGCTGCGCAAGAAGGGCTGCGGTTTCTTTGGAAACCGCAGCCCTTTTATTGAAGGGCTGCGGTTAACAAGAAATCGCAGCCCTTCATGCAGTATGAAGGGCTGCGGTTTTGAGGCTAACCGCCCTACTAATGAAGGGGCTGCGGTTAGCACGAAACCGCAGCCTTCATAAACGAAGGGTTGCGTTTTCCCGGACTAACCGCAGCCCTTCTGATCCCATCCCATACGCATATCTCCAGTTTTGCGCGCACACACACATGTACAGTAGGTAGACATATTTTCTAAATTTCCCTCCCTTACACGCATTTGACGAGCGAAAAACCCCTCCCTCCCTCTCACTCACTCGCACATTAACCCTAACGCCCCATCACCGGAGCCCTGACGCCGGAGCACCCACATTGCTTCACCACCACAACCCTTCTCTTTCTTCACCTCTCTTCTCTTCTCTTAGCTTCTCTTCTCTTCTTTTCTCTTCTCTTCTCCACCATTTGAGTGGGTTTAGGGTGTGGAGCTCCTCCACCACTACGCAGCGCCACCACCTGACAAGCGGCAAAGAACAACTACCACCACCACCGCCCTACTCTTTCTTCATTGCTAGCTCTTGGGTTTAGCTAATTTTTTGCTTAGTTAAGTATGAATTAATGTTTTTAAGTTAGTTTTGTTTTTCTTAAGGATTTTTTGACTTTTACCACCTTATATGTTCCACTTTTTCAAAATAACCACCTTATATGTTAAAAGTTTTAAATAACCACCTTATATCACCAAAATATTTTTAAACTCCTACCACTTAACAGATTCTCGTGAAGAGGAACGTTAGTGGGGCCCATTAGTTTAATGCGGTTAACCCTTACCCTAAAATTACGAATTTCCCCCCTTTGAACCATTGTTGCCTCATTTCTTCATCTCTTTCACTCTCACCTGTTATTTTCTCCAATCTCCATTCAATTACCCTTGGCAAAAGGAACTTGTAATCAATTCTTTTGCTTGTCATCATCTTCCAAAGATTGCACTTGTTGGTGAGTTGACTCGGTTGAAGGTGGTCCCAAAGAATCTAACTGTTGACCGAGTTGAAGGGACCAAAGCAACGTGAACAACAACGAAAAGTTGCCCTAGTTAAGGTAAAATTCCCTCTTTCTTCTTACTTTTACAAGTTACTTGTAATGGTTAGGAGTAATTGGTTTGAAATTAGAACCCTAATTTTTTATTGACGTTTTGCTTGCAATTGAAAAAAAAACCAATTCTTTATTTGCAATTGAAAGCCCTAATTTTGTGAGCCTAATTGAAAATTGTTTACTTGTTTACTTGAATTCAGCATGGTAATTGAAGAACGAACACATCCATTATCGATTTTACATTGGGGGTAATTTTGTTGAAACCAAGAAAAAGGGGAAAATTAATGCCGCATATAAGGGTGGGTGGATCAAGTACAAAATGTCATGTTCCTCGTTAATGAAATAGACCAAAGAAATGCTTATTGGATATGTTAACAATAGCTACCAATGCAATGGGGAGCCATGTCCCGATGTGATTAGGTTTTGGTATAAGGAGGGAGGTCACTCCATTGATGGTAGGAAGATTGAAATAGTTAATCCGAAGGGGGTGCGAGAAATGGTTGAAAACAATGGACAAATTTGGTTATGTTGACATCTTTACTTCAGGTGAATTTATCCAAACTCGGCCCAAAACCAAGCCAAAGACCGAGCCTAAAACCAAGGCCAAGACCGAGCCCAAAACCAAGCCCAAGACCGAGCCCAAAACCAAGCCCAAGACCGAGCCTAAAACCAAGCCCAAGATCAGTTTCCCTACACGGCCAAAAGAAGGTCCCCGACCCAACAAAGCCAGACCTCTTTTAATCACACTAGAGTTAAACTTGAACCAAGGAGAAGCCCAAGGTTCATATCACCAAAGAGCGAGAGAGAATGAAGACCTAGACTGTGATGATGATGAAGATGTTGTGCTTATACCTAAACCTACCTTTTCAACACCTAGGAGAAAACATGTTGCTTTGTGAAGGGTAAGGGAAAAGTGATATGTAAGAGTGAGGAGGTTCGGGAAAGAGCGAGAGAGAGGGCGGGTGAAAGGACGGTGAAAAGGAAGGTGAAGAAAGAAGCAAAAGGATCGAGAGAAGGGAAAGAGGAAAAGAGCTAAGAAGGCTTTATTTCTGTTGAGAGTAGTGGTTCCTCAAGTTCCGAGTTCGAGTGACCTTGATATTGAGTGGGAGCCTGGAGAGGAAGATACGGCTCTTGATGATGATGATGGTGAGTTGTTTGTCCAAGTGAAGTCCGATGAACTCACGGCTCAAGTTTTAGGGAGTTTGGATGTGGTGAACAGGGAGTTTCAACTCCGGTAAGACTCTTTTTGAGAGGGATGTTGAGGGAGAAGAGATAAGAATTCGGGAGGAAATAGAAGGAGAGTCCGATGAGCTAAGAAGCTTGGCGGGATCCGATGAAGAGATAGATCCCTACCCTTTTTTTAATAGTGAGACGATTTCAAGAAACCAGTTGTGCTTAGACTTGGGTTGAAATTTGCAAGTGTTGAGGTTGTTAGGAAGGCATTAAGGTTTCATCTGTGGAGAACAAGTATGACTATTACTTTCTCCACAACTGTGCTGACAGAGTAACCACCTATTGCAAGTATAGGTGTGATTGTCCTTGGGACAAGAAGAAAAGTAAGAGAGTGAAATGCACTTGTGAAGAGACATCCAAGTGTGGGTTTAAGGTTCATGTGAAAAAGATGAAAGGTGAAGAGAACTGCGGATTAAAAGTCTTGTTTTGAAACACAATTGTATGGTTAGGAACACCAACTCAAGGATTAGTCTTGAGTATTTAGGGGAAAGATACTTGGAGGAATGGAGAAGTGATCCAAGTTGGAAGTTAAAAGCATTTGCTAAGAAGGTGTTCCTTGACACAGGATTCCATGTCAGCTATGGCAAGTTGTGGCTTGCTAGGGCAAGGGCAAAGCTGATAATATATGGGGATGCATCTGAACAATACGCCAGAGTATGGGATTATGCAAAGGCAGTTTTGAAGCACAATCCAGGAGCAGTGATCTTGTTGTAGCTGTTGAAGGAATTGAAAGACCTCCACCTTTATTTAGTAGAATGTACATATGCTTGGATGCTTGTAGGGAAGGGTTTAAGATGGGTTGTAGGCCAATCATTGGTGTTGATGGCTGCCACCTAAAAGGTGCTTATCCTGGCCAGTGCTTAGTGGCAGTTGGAAAAGATGGCAACAACAACATCTTTCCATTTGCTCAGGCTACTATAGAGGTGGAGAACACCTGAAACATGGAGTTGGTTCTTAACCTTGTTGATCAAAGATTTGGGTTCGAAGAAATGGTGAAGGTTGGACCTTCATGTCGAGCATGACAAAAGGTGAATACATACTTATACTCTGACACTTATTTTGTTTTCATATGTATTAATAAACAATGAATTACACTAACTTGTATTCACTTCTTCTTACAGGGTCTGTTGGAAGCCTTTAGTGAAGTGACACCAAAGGCAACACTCAGATTCTGTGTAAGGCACATCCCGGGCAAACTTCAAACTCCAATTCACCGGCACTTTGTACAAGGAATTATTCTGGGATCTTTGCCCGGATCATCTACAAAGGTATATAACCCAACTTCACCTTCTTTTTAGCCATAGAAATCCAGTTTATTACATGTATTTTCCTATTGTCTCATGTATTTTCCTATTGTACTTAGGGCTGATTTTGATGGTTACATGGATGCTATTAAGTTCATAAGTGACGATGCTCATGCATATCTTGAGAATATATCATCGTCTCATTGGTCAAGGCATGCCTTGAGGGCGATTGCAAGTCTAACATGTTGTTAAACAACATGTGTGAGACTTTCAATGCGATCTTGAAGGATGCAAGGGATAAACCAATCCTCACTCAAATGGAGTGGATGAGGAGGTATATGATGAAAAGAAATTTTGAGAAATGGGAAGGAGTACAAAAGTATGATGGAAGATTCATGCCCTATGTTAAGGGTATATTTCAGAAGTTAGAGAAGCCATCTAGAGCAGCCATTATCAGTCCCTCAAGACTAGGGGTTTTTGAAGTTGATTTTAGGGGTGATCAATTTGTGGTGAACTTGATGGAAAAAAGTTGCACATGCTATCGGTGGGAATTGATCTGGAATTCCATGTGTACATGCCTTTGCATGTATTCTACATAAGAGAGATAATGTGGAGAATTATGTACATGAGGCATACGGCGGTATTTTCCTTAGTCTCTTGTACTAATTGTTCTCACCTTACATGAGACTATAACTTAACTGACTTGCATATGTTGATCATGTTTCAGGGACACTTACCTAAAGGCTTATGCACCAGTTATTAAGCCAATGCCTGGTCCTAGGCATTGGGAGAAGGTGAACCTACCACAACCTCTTCCACCAGCTTACAGAAAAATGCCAGGGAGGCCATCTCTTAAGAAAAGGAAGAAGGAAAAAGGTGAGGGAACAACACACCAAGTTAAAAGGGTGAAGAGGAAAAACAGGTGTGGAAGCCGTAGCAAGCTTGGCCATAATAAAAGGGTTGCAAGGGCAAGGGGGAAACAAATCAACAAGTGCCGGTTAAACAAGTGCCAACTAAACAAGGTGGGAGGCCACCTAGCAATTCACGGTGGGTTGTTGCACAAAGGAAAAACAAGGCTTCTAGAGTTGCGATACTCAACCACACCGGGAAGCATCCTCAAGCAACCCACCCCAATCCCAACTAACACAAAGAACGGGCACCAATCTACACCAAGAAGAAAGCAACGCCACCAAAGCCCAAAAAAACCATCATCATCCACTCAACATGTCGACCACTATCGCTAGCAATACAACGGTGAGTTCCCTTGTAAGAGAGAAACGCAAACTAGGTCAATGACCAAAAAGATTTGATGTCTTTGAGTAGAACAATATGTCTTGTACTCCTGTTTTAGTTGAACAATATGGTTTGTCTTATAGTATTATGCCAACTGATGGCTTGAACCTTGTTTAATTATGGGTGTAACTCTCCCCAACCCCCCCCTTTGGAACAATTAGCTTGTAGTCCTATTTTATAGACAAATCTTTCCGGTTTTGCGAAGTTGTAATTGTTTAAAACATTCAGCTCAAAGTATATATAAATGCGAGATTTAAGGCTCAAATTGATGCGGTAAAGTTACCGATCATCTTCATTCATAACTTTCAAATAGGTTCCATACACAAGTTATAAAATTCACCCATTACAACCTACAACCCACAACCCACAACCCTATACACTTCTACCCTCTTCTAACTAAACAAAGTTAAAAGCACAACAACATTGATTAAGACAATAAATATTAATCCTGCAAACAAATACTTTGGACTACCCTTGACCCCCTTTTTGTTTCCTTCCTTCATGAGTTGCTTCATCTCTGCCCTCATTGCCTTGCATTTGACCTTCAAGGTATCATTTTCGAGTTAATAAGCATCTTCTTTGTCCACACAAGTCATTCACCTCATTCCTAAGAATGGCAACATCATTTTGAAGAAGCTTTTTGTCAAGCAACAGGTTGGTTAGTGACATCCCTACGCCAATCCTCAATATTCTTATCCACCCATCCGAAGAACTTGCGGCCTAGTTTGTTAGGATTGCCATGTTCATAGAATTTGCATCCCCAAAACCTTCTTCCTGGGTTGTCAGTTGTCCATGCCTTCAATTTCGCAGCTGGAACACCACAATCACACCTAACAACTTCTTCTTCTATGGATTTTGGTTTTGAAGATGACATTTAACCTAATCAATCAAATAATTGAAGTAAACAAATTAATTTGCGTTCATGACTTAGCAATTATTGCAAAAAACAACCTATTCCCAACATTTTAGAAACCCTAATTGACGAAATTAGGTTACATACCTTCACTGGCAGTGAAATTATCCCCAAATTTTGTTCTTGCTGATTCCACCAAACCTGTGCTACTATAACCCTAACCCAATTTCAGGAAAAATTTGGTGTTTTTGAGTGGATTTGAGGTTTTGGGATGTTTCAATTGCATCCTTTATAATGCAAGAGGGAATAGGATGACATTTAGGAGGGAAAACAAATTGGCATTAAACTAACTGGGCCCCACTAACGTTCCTCTTCACGAAATCTGTTAAGTGGTAGGAGTTTAAAAACATTTTGGTGATATAAGGTGGTTATTTAAAACTTTTAACATATAAGGTGGTTATTTTGAAAAAGTGGAACATATAAGGTAGTAAAAGTCAAAAAATCCTTTTCTTAATTGAATTAAATGATTAATGTGCAATGTGGGTTTTGTTAATTGTAGGAAGAAGAGGCTTAGGAAGGTAAATAAAGTTCCAACTATCTCTACTCTCTTCATTGCTTATCATTGGTGTTAAGAGGTAACTAGTTTAATTTCGTTGTCTTTTTTGTTTGATTTAATTTGTTGATGAGACAAAGTTGTCATGTGATTCAATTTGATTAAGTTATGATAATTTATTGATATATATATGTATTTCTTATAATGTATGTATATTTCTTGATATGAGATTGTATGAAAACGCAATGTAATTTAGCTATGAAATCTACAAGTTGTTTGAATTGTCATCATATGCCTAGATACCGTTCAAGACTTACCCATTAGGAGTAAGTCTTGAATAGTCCCCTTTGGGGCTGTTCTTGGACGTTTGATCTCACTTAGGTGGTGAATGTGTGTCTTCTTTTCAATTCCGAGGAAAATCTTAGCTCATCGTTTCTCTACATTTTTCTCTCGGGTACATATGTAGATAAGCAATTATCTACATTGTGTACTGGAGAACCTGGAGGGAAATGTTTGCCGGATTTTCCTTAGAATTGAAAAAGTTGGCACACATTCACTAGTGAGATTAGGACGTCCAAGGATGGGTTAGGTTGGAGTGATAAGGACCTTCGGCTGCATGCATACAATTGAACATGTCACTATCTTAGATTGCTCTATACGTGTGTGATATGATGATATGTGAGTGTATGTACTTAAATAATGATTGATGCATTATAATGAATGGTTGTGTTTAATTATTAGAGGTCTTCTTGAATGAGATGGATCGTACTTGGATGTATGGTAGTCGTGAATCGATTGAGTTTGTGAAAGGGGTCTCGGAATTCCGTACAACCGCATTACAATATCAAGCATCCTCTGGGAGCGATCGACTTTTATTGTCCTTGTTTCGATTGTAGAAATGTGAGCAAGGTTAGTAGTATACATGTGGTTAGGGAGCATGTCTTTCGTCGTGGGTTTAGGCCTCAATACCACGTATGGGTTTGACATGGTGAGCAGGGGAAGTATATAGGAAGCTCTAGAGTAATGAACGATGTATGTGAAGAAAAGAAGGATGATGAGTTAAGGGATGAGAATTTGGATGATGAGTTTGCAGATGATGATAGGGATCGGGTAGACGAGATGATACACGAGGTTGAAGATCGATCGTGTAAACGACCTCGTATTTTTGAGTCTATGTCCGAGGCCGCCGAAAAGCCGTTTTATCCAGGTTGTACAAAGTACACCAAACTTTCCGCGGTGATAACACTTGTTCAACATTAAGTCGAAAGTCGGTTGGACGGACTCTAGTTTCACATCGTTGTTGGAAGTTTTAGGCGATATGCTCCCCGATGGAAATGAACCGCCAAAGTCGTACTATTATGCGAAGAAACTGATGTGTCCTTTCGGTTTAGAGTACGAGCGGATACATGCTTGTCCTAACGATTGTGTGCTTTATCGTAATGAGTATGAGCATTTACATGAGTGTCCACGTTGTGGATTGTCGAGGTACAAGTGTGAAGGAGATGGAGGTAGTGAAGGACCACCAGCTAAGGTGTTGTGGTATTTACCCATAATACCTAGATTTAAGCGCATGTTCTCAATTAAAGGAGATGCGAAGAATTTGAGGTGGCATGTAGATCGTAGGAAGAAAGACGGTGCTCGAAGCATCCTAGTGATTCGCCCGAGTGGAAAAGTATCAACAGGGTGCATAAGGCATTTGGTAATGAGGATAGGAATGCGAGGCTTGGATTATGTACGGATGGCATGAACCCTTTTGGCAATCTCGGTTCGCGAGCATAGTACATGGCCGAGTGGTCTTAGTGGTTTATAACTTGCCTCCTTGGTTGTGCATGAAACGCAAGTACATGATCTTTGCTTCTTATATCGGGGCCCAAACAACCTCGGAAATGACATTGATGTATACCTCCGGCCGCTTGTTGAAGATTTACGAAAGATGTGGAACGAAGGAGTGTTAGTATTTGATGCGTATGCTAATGAGATGTTCACTCTGCGTGCCATGCTTTTTTGTACTATGAACGATTATCCGACTTATGGGAACTTATCCGGGTATAAGACGAGAGGAAAACAACCTCGCCTAATTTGTGTAGATGACATGAAATCTACACACCTTAAGGGCTGCAAACATGTGTATATGCGCACACGAAGGCACCTCAGACGCGACCATCCCTATAGGTTTAAGAAGAAGGCATTCGATGGGACGGTTGAAGAAGAAGTTGCTCATAGACCATTAACCGGTATCGAAGTTTATAATCGGGTGAAGGGCATTGAAACAATCTTTGGTAAACCTCGCTAGTGAGGTTGATCGACCTACGGGATTATGGAAAAAGGAGTCCATTTTTTAGAAACTCCCATATTGGAAAGATCTAAAGGTCGGACATTGTTTGGATGTCATGCACATAGAGAAGAATGTTTGTGAAGCTATTCTTGCGACACTTATGAATATTCCGGCAAGACAAAAGATGTTAAGGCGTCACGACTTTACTTGGAAAAACGAGGGGCTTCGACCGAGTTGTGGGCTCATAAAAGGGACGGAAGGAAGAAGAAAGTAGTGGAGGAAAGGGTTGATGATGAAACTCAGAAAAGTAAAAAGAAGGTGGAGGATTCGGAGAAGAATTATTTGCCACCGGCTTGCTACACGATGTCACGTGCGAGAAACGGATTTTTTGCGAGTCATTGTATGGCATTAAGGTCCCAACCGGCTACTCATCGAATATGAAGCGGTTTGTTACCTTAAATGGTGAATTGAAGTTATCGAGTATGAAATCTCACGATTGTCATCTCATGATGCAAGTATTCTTACCGATTGCAATTCGTGGGATACTTCCAAAGCATGTGAGGCACACCATTACCGAACTTTGTTCATTTTTCCATACAATATGCAAGAAAGTCCTAGAACCGTCGACCCTCGATTCCTTGCAGGCCAGAGTAGTTGAAACTCTATGTAAATTTGAGATGTTTTTTCCCCCCGCATTCTTTGACATTATGGTCCATCTCATTGTCCATCTAGTTCGAGAAATTAAGCTGTGTGGTCCAGTGTTTTTGAGGTGGTGCTATCCTTTTGAGAGATATATGGGCACTTTGAAGGATAAAGTTCGGAATCCCGCACAACCGAAAGGTAGTATAATTCAAGGGGTTGTGGGTGAAGAGATCGATAATTTTGTGGCTGAGTATTTTGCTAGTGTTGATCCCGTTGGACTTCCGACATCCCGACACGAGGGCGGACTTGAGGGCAAGGGCACAATTGGTTCAAAATTGATCACACCTTCCGTAGAAAAGCGTAAACAAGCTCACTTATTTGTATTGCATCACGTAGCAGCTGTCCATCCTTATTTAAATGAACATATGGAGGAATTACGTGTTAGCAATCCTGGAAAAGGAGTTAGGCATTGACGCAAATGCATAACAAGACTTTCATTGATTGGTTTCATAAACGAGTAGTGAATGATTTGGATGAAAGTGTTCCTGAAATAGTCAAGTGGTTAGCATTTGGTCCTCGTGAAGCCGTACGCTCTTATGAGGGTTATGATATTAATGGGTATACGTTTTGGGTGAACGTCAAGATCCGAAGTCAAAATCGCAACAAAATAGTGGTGTTTCACTTGTGGCGTCGGCTACACAATCACGCAAGCTCGAAGGATAAGTCGCCCGTACATGCTGAAAGCAATTATTATGGGCGAATAGAAGAAATATGGGAGTTGGACTACTTGTACTTTTAATATTTGCCTCTTGTGTTGCAAGTGGGTTGACGATAATCGACGTTGCGTAAGAAAAGATGATCCTTGCGGATTCACTCTTGTTGACCTTAGTCGTCTACGTGAAACTGAGGAGCCATTTGTAATTGCATCACAAGTTAAGCAAGTTTTTTTTGTAACTGATCCTGCTGATAATAAGTGGTCAATTGTTGTACCTGGTAAAAGGAGTATCCTCGGTATTGGTGATGTTGATAATGAGGAAGAATATGATGCATTTGAGGACCTCCCCCCTTTTACCTATCCTGAAAATAGTGTGGAAGATGATGTGAATATGTCGGAGAACTATATGCGTGTAGATCACACGGAAGGGATACATCATACATGTACTTGAGGATCCTAAGAAACGGCGGAAGGTCAATAAATCATGAGACATAAACTCAGGTCTGTGTAATTTCTCCAATTTTGCATTTTCGCTTCCAAATCGTACTTATCGAGTCATTTAACCCCAAATGCATTTTGAACATGATAATATGAGGCATAATGTAACTATTGTGTAGATTTTTAGGTTTGCAATTGTTGTAGGTTGAATTTTGGGAACGAAAAGGGCATTTTAGCCCTATTTTTGCCTTTTCGCGTCCAATTCGTATTATCGATTCATTTAACCCCAATTTCATTTTGAACATGATAATATGAGGTATAATGTAACTATTATGTAGATTCTTAGGCTTGCATTTGTTGTTGGTTGTATATCAGGAACATAAATGTGTTTTTAGCCCTTTTTTTGCCTTTTCGCCTCCAATTCATGTTTCTCGAGTCATTTAACTCCATGTTTGGTATCACTACTATCTTTCATTTTCTTTTTTGTTTTATAATGTAACTATGTAGATTTTTAGGCTTCGGAAACGAAAATCAAAGGTCATTTTACGCCTACATGGCAATGAGGGAGTGCAGTGGGGGGCAGTAGTGGCAGGGGTGGTGGGATTGTGTTACAAATGTGGAGAGTGAGGTCACATGGCAATGGAATGCTCTCCACATTTGTAACACTTCTCACTATCTCCGCCGCTACCCGGGATGGGCATTCCATTGCCATGTGACCCGATTCTCGGGTCATTTTAGGCCTAATTTAGCCTTTTCGCTTCGAATCGTACTTATCGAGTCATTTAACCCCAAATTCTTTGTGAACATGATTATATGAGGTATAATGTAACTATTGTGTAGAGTTTTAGGTTTGCAATTGTTGTAGGTTAAATTTTGGGAACGAAAAGGGCATTTTAGGCCTATTTTAGCCTTTTCGCTTCCAAATCGTACTTATCGAGTCATTTAACCCCAAATTCTTTTTGAACATGATTATATGAGGTATAATGTAACTATTGTGTAGAGTTTTAGGCTTACATTTGTTGTTGGTTGCATTTCGGGAACGAAAAGGTCATTTTAGGCCTAATTTTGCCTTTTCGCTTCCAAATCGTACTTATCGAGTCATTTAACCCCAAATTATTTTTGAACATGATTATATGAGGTATAATGTAACTATTGTGTAAATTTTTAGGTTTGCAATTGTTGTAGGTTGAATTTTGGGAACGAAAATGTCATTTTTAGGCCTATTTTTGCCTTTTACGCTTCCAAATCGTATTTATCGAGTCATTTAACCCCAAATTCATTTTGAACATGATAATATGAGGCATAATGTAACTATTGTGTAGATTTTTAGGTTTGCAATTGTTGTAGGTTGAATTTTGGGAACGAAAAGGGCATTTTAGGCCTATTTTTGCCTTTTCGCGTCCAATTCGTACTTATCGCTTCATTTAACTCCATTTTCTTTTTCAATATGATAATATAAGGTATAATATAACTAGTGTGTAGAGTTTTATGCTTGCATTTGTTTTTGATTGAATTTCGGGAAGGTATATGTCATTTTTAGAACTACTAACTACGGTAAATGATTGAATTCTTATATTATGTGTTTATTCCTTGGTTGTTTTGCAAGGTTTATATGAATAACACACCACGTTTGAGGGCCTTCACCACAAACGAATTACATGAAGTTCGGGATAAGTTGGCGTCCCACATTTGCGATGATTGCTTATGATACATCTACTAGCTAGTTTGTATCAATTCTATGTACACTTTTTACATTATTAAATATATACATATTTAAAGTTAATTATTATATTACGTTCAAAAACTTGTCATATATTATTATTGCAATTTGATCGATTTTTTTTTGTGTCGAAGGGAGGTTTTGGGTGGGGGTGGGGTGGGGGGCCGCCATGGTGGGTCAGCTGGTCTGGGCTATGGGGCGGGTGGTTGGGTCTTGGGGTGGTCGGGCAAAGAATGGGTGGAGGAGGTGGCGAGAGGGTGCGCTGGGGGTGGGGGTGCGGGGGGGTGAAGGGGGTGGGGGCTGGGGTGGGGGCGGGGGGGGGAGTGCGAGGTGGTTGGCGGGTGTGGGGCGGGGGTGGGGGGCTAAGGGTGGGAGTGCGGGGGGTGGGCGGGGGTGGTGTCTTTGGGGGGCGCGGGGGTGGGCGGGGGGGTGGGCGAGGGGGTGGGGTGGGGGTGGGCGGGGGGTGGGGTGTCTTTGGGGGCGGGGGGTGGGCGGGGGTGGGGTGTCTTTGGGGGGGGGGGGGGGCGGGGGGTGGGGAGTCTTTGGGGTGGGCGGGGTGTGGGGTGTCTTTGGGGCAGGGGGTGGGCGGGGGTGGGGGGTCTTTGGGGTGGGCAGGGGGGTGGGTTGTCTTTGGGCGGGCGGGGGTGGGCGGGGGGGTGGGGGTGCAATTTATTTTTTTAAAAAAAAAATTTGAATGTGAAGGGTCGCGGTTTTAAGCCTAAACCGCACCCTTCACTTATATATAGGGTCGCGGTTTTGGCTTAAAACCGCAGCCCTTCATTTAGAGAAGGGCCCTTCCCGCTTAGAAGGGTGCGTTTTGGCTCGAACCGCAGCCCTTCGTTGTGAAGGGTCATAGTTAAAACCGCACCCTTCTTATTTATTGAAGGGCTGCTATGGAAAGGGCTGCTGGCCAAAAACGCAGCCCTTAGGGCTGTTTTGACCGCAGCCCTTCCTTGTTTTTCCACTAGTGATTGTACAATGTATTCCTATACATTACACATACAACTGTTCTAAATAATACTAATACACTTTTCCACTACTAAACACCATATGAAACATATTTATATCTTATTACTTATATTGGATATATACATATACTCTCCTTGCATTGGATGCTAATTTACCTCTTTTATAGCAAATGATTAACATTTAAAACATATAAACAGTGCTTAATAGTCTAGATAATAAGGACCCCCTTATGGGCATAAAGTACACTCGCTTAACAAACAAGAACTCCAATTTCAATAGTACCTTATTATTAATCATCTTCAATACAACTATACCACTTTAAATATTTCAAGTACAATATCTTGGGGTACCACGCGCGTTAGCGCGTGGAACAACAACTAGTTACAAAAAAAATGACATTAATGAGTTTTTCCATCCAATTTTATATTATATATAAAGAAAGAGTTATTTTTTGAAAACAAACGCCGCCGACCATCCTTATAGGGCACAAATCACGAGAATATGGTCGAAATGAGTACTTGTATGCCGTTTTCATGACAAGCATCCCGAGCCGGACAAAAAGGTGTTTTTGACCTCGAAACCAGGCATTTTTTGCGAAAACGGACACCGTTTGCCGTCCTTATCATGAGAATTCGGTCGAAATACGAACCTATATGCCAATTTTCAAGGTAAGCATCTCGAGCCGAACAAAAAAGTGCTTTTGACCTCAACAAACAACGGTTTTTTTTTATGAAAACGGACTTTGCCGACCGTCTTTTTAAGACATAAATCACGAGAATTAGGTCGAAATAAGTACCAATATGCCAATTTTTAATTAGTTAAAAGAAATGGATATTGTTATTTTTTTTAAAAAAATATTATTGAATGGAATATGCTCATTAATGTCACTTTTTTTATGAAAAATAACAGAGGGTCACTTAAGAGAATGTCAATTTTTTCTTTCCAAGGCATAGAAAATTTCAAAACAAGAGGTCATCATGAAGAATTTAAGGTTTTTTTTTATGTGGAACTTCTAAGGTTTGACAAAATTCATGAGTTATTCTCATTGTTTCAAAATTACATAGGGCACCCCTAAGGTTTTGAAAATGCAATAGAGTACCCTCAATGATCAAACATTGTTGTTATTCTATATGTCTATTGATTAAAACCTCAAATTAGTTAATTAACTCATTGATAAATCATTTTCATCCCTTAATCTATTACATACCTCTCTATTCGCCGCAACCAGTGGTGTTGATGAAATGCCTAAATTAATAAGAAATATATGTTCATGATTTTGCACCAGTATGATACCATTTTTTGATTCGTTATTTCTAATTTTTAGAGAACCTCAAAATTTCTTCCTTTTAGTTTGCGATTACTAATTCAACTTGGCGGCAAAATATTCAATAAAAAAGAGAGTTTAGAAGAGAGATACAAAGCAAGAAGATTATTTTTGTTTTGTATTGTTGATAATGGCTGCTCATAGCTACCATGGATGGAGCTTGGAACAGAGAAGAAAGAGAAAGGAAGGTCACAAATAGTCGGTAATCGGGTTGGGTTGGGTTGGGTTGGGTCGGGTTCGTGTTTGGGTCGATAATAAATGAGTCTAAAATCCCTCAACCCAAACCTAACCTATTTAATAAAGAGGTTGAAAAACTCAACCATAACCCAACCTATCTATACAAATATATTAAAAGGCATTTCTATCAAAGGAACGGTGGCACGTGATACTCTTCTCAACTTTCTAATACACAAGTTTATGATGTCATTAAAAAATATTAATATTGTGTAGCTACTAGGAATCGGACACATGACCTTTAAAATGAAATGTAAGAGTTTAACCACCAATCCACTACAGTTTCAATGTTTAATATTTCAAAATAAAACACAATAAAGTCTTATAATTATATGTAACTATAAAGACATAGACAAACTATTTGATATCTAAAACAAAGGTAATAACATTCTCTTACTCCCGTTGTGTAACACCCCCGCCAACCCGAACCTTTTTTCATTTAATAAAACTCGAGATGGGGGAAAATCCACGAGGGTTCGAATCAACGGGTGTGCTACCGCCGCACTTATCTCCTTGGAAATAAATGCAAGGCTAGATTAAAGCATACTAAATTTAAAATAAATTAATCCTTACAACCAAGTAAATCGTTCATTAAATATTACTAATGGCTTAAGTGTTTCAAGAGTTCCAGCGGAAGTTAAATTATAAGCTAAGTGGATGATAACTCTAAATGATCTCCCTTTTGTTCCCCCGTCGATCACCCACCTGCACAAATACATTGAAAAGAAACAAGAGAGACAAGCTCCCAAAAATTAGAAAAACTGAGTAATTCTAACTCCATCCCGTAAAATACTTAAGTTGAAAATACTTTGTAAAATAGTAGGTTAATAGGGTTATAAAGCATAGCACACATACACACATGTATATATATACAATGAATAATCACATAATTAATTTCAATTAATCCAATTATTTAAGGAGAGGAAAGAGAACGCCGCAGATGAGCGGGGTCAATCCCCCGTAACCACTTACTTCAACATTGTAGGCCTAGGGTCAATCCCCGGAACCACCTACGGATAACATAATGGCCATAATAACAGAGTCCCTAGTGTGCACACTCCTTCTACTTGGATCACAACAAGATAGAAGGAAGACAAGTAATAGAAAATCAGCATAGTAACCAGAGAACCTATAGGGGCCGCTGAACCTCTCATACAGGGCAACCTGTTCATCATTTCCCTCCGATATTTCACTTTACGTGATTAACATCTTTTAATTCAAGTCATCACATAAATCACGTACACAATTACGTCATCGTTGTTCAATCCAGTGTGAATATATTTCATCCATCATAATCTCAATCCATTCATAGCGGTTTCAATAATTCATTTCATCAACACAACCGTCACTTCAGTTCATTTATCACTTCAGATTCATAATCATTTCATTATCACAAGTTCTTACTAATTCCAACTTTCATAAAATTTCAATAATAATAATAACGGTAATAATAATAATAATAATAATAATAATAATAATAATAATAATAATAATAATAATAATAATAATAATAATAATAATAATAATAATAATAATAATAACCATAACATTACTAAATGACATTAAGCGGTTTTAATAACGTTATAATAAACATTTTTGTCATATCGTATATCGTCCATAGTCATGATTCATAATCGAAATCGATAGTCGTCGTCCATTTTGTCATTCGTTTTCATAATCCGCATTAAGTCGATAATCCATAATTATAGTCCATACTTATATATATTTTATAAGCACATAATAATCACATAATCAATTCGTTTTACACTAACGGGATCTATGTTAAGATGGACATCGGAGATTACCTCGTGACGCGTGCCCAAAAGTTAAGTTCACGAACGGATTAACACTCTTGATATTCCTCGTCTACGCAATCGGAATCTACATTAAACGTTAACGAGATCTAAGTTAGTTACCTAAATAACCCCTTTTTATATAAAATAAACAATTTAAATAATTCAAATAACTTAAAGAATTCTTAATGATTTTAAGAGAGTTTATAAATCAAAGTTTATGGTTTTTAAATCAATGATGAAATCATTTTAAGTAATCAAAGATTACTTCAACTTTATTTCTATTAACTTAAACAATTATTTTAACATAGAAAACTAACTTTATTATACTCATTTTATTTAAGAAACATTTTCAAGTTATAAAAGATTTACTTAAACTAAAATATACTAACTTAATTAAAGTAGGCTAGTTTAGGAAAGTCATGGGTTTTAGTTTTTAAAAATAAAATAAAATAAACAAATAAAACTAAAATAAAGTGGAAAGGGGGGTTTTACTGATTCAAAGAATCAGTTTCTCAAAACTGAGAAAACAAAACGAAGAAGGGGAGGAAGACAGGGGAGGGCGAATTAGGGAAGAAGAAGAGGGAGGCTGGCGGATTTCGAGGTGGCACACGGCAGGGCTCAGGCGGGAGGGTGGTCGAGGCAGGGGTTCGAGTGGTTCAGGTGGTGCGGCTGGGCGCGGGCTGCAGGGGACGCAGCAGAGGCGCTGCGGAGGGGAAAACAGGAGCTGGCGGTTGGTTGGCCGGAATGAGGCTCGACGGTTCAGGCGGCCGGATAGCTCGGTGGGGAGGGTGGTGCAGCTGGGCGTGGCTGAGTTTGTTTATTGGTGATTGAAATTTCATTTTCAATTTTCAAAATCAAAAATCAGAAATTAAGCAAGAAGAGAAATGAATTGAAGCAAACCTTTTTAGATTGTTTGCTTGGGCAATCGGGTGAGTAAAGTTCAGTATTTATAGAGCAAAATTTCGAAATTTGTGGAGCTTAGTCAACCTCCATTAATGGAGGAAGTATGGTGTGAGATTTTGTTTTCTGATTTTGGGGGATTTTGTGCAGAAGAATTGAGGTTGGGGTTGAATTTGTGCTTGATTTTCAAAGTTCTCTACAAGAACTGTTGAATTTGTGGAAAAAAATTTCCTTTGGTTTGTTGATTTTTTTTTGTACGTGAGAAAGGAGGAAGGAGGAAGATGGTGATCTATGATCACATTTCTTTCTTTTCTCTTTTTTTTTTTGTTTTTATTTTCCTTTTTCTTTTTGGCTAAAAAGCGTATAGGTATGGACTTGTATTTGGGCTTGGATTACTACAATGGATGGACAACTTGTACAAGGATACCCATAACAAAAAAAATAAAGAGTTTAATTTACCATAGTTAAATTATTTAGAAATAATCATTTAAATAAAACTTGTTAAATAAATCAAAACTAAATGAAATTATGATTTTAATAAACATAGTTATCAAATAAAATCGCATTATCATAAAATAAATTTTAAGTGGAAATAATATTAAACCTTAATAAATAATAAAATAATCTTTGAAAATTCGGGGTATTACATCTACTCCTCCTTAAAAACAAAGTTCGTCCTCGAACTTTAAAGTTAGATGTTTAATATTTACGAAACAAGTAGGCTTTGCTTGCTTTGTTAGTATTACATTCGGTCCCCCTTAAGGAGTTTCGTCCCCGAAACTCGATAATCGTACCTCAGAAAAGAGTTCAGGATAACGCTTTCTCATGTCATCTTCTGTTTCCCAAGTTGCTTCCTCGGTTTGATGATTAGACCACAAAACTTTGACTAACTTTACTGCCTTGTTTCAGGTATTTCTCGTTTTGGAATCAAGGATTCTAATAGGACGTTCTTCAAAAGTGAGGGTCTCATCTAGTTCAATGGTTTCAGGTTGGATGACATGGGAGGGATCGGGGACATATTTACGAAGTTGAGACACATGAAAGACATTATGAACATTGGCTAACTCTGTGGGCAAGGCTAATCTATAGGCCACTTCCCCAATTCTTTCGAGTATCTCATAAGGTCCGATATAACGTGGACTCAACTTTCCTTTTCTACCGAACCTCATTACTCCCTTGGTTGGTGAAACTTTCAGCAACACTTTTTCTCCAACTTCAAACTCTAAATCCCGTCTCCTTTGATCAGCATACGATTTTTGTCGATCCTGAGCTGCTTTCATACGCTCTTGAATCAACTTCACCTTGTTGGTAGTCTCTTCTATCATTTCTGGTCCCAAATTCAACGACTCGTTGACATCGCTCCAACATATAGGACTTCTACATTTCCGTCCATACAATGCCTCATAAGGTGTCATTCCTATGCTCGAGTGATAGCTGTTGTTGTACGAGAACTCAATGTACATCAAATGATCATCCCAATATCCTCCGAAATCCATTACGGATGCTCTCAACTTATCCTCCAAGGTTTGAATGGTTCTCTCCGTTTGACCATCTGTTGCTGGGTGGAAGGTTGTGCTGAATTTCAATAGTGTACCCACTACTGCTGAAAGTCGTTTCCATAACTTAGATAAAAATCTCGAGTCCCTATCTGAAACGATGTCCTTCGGAACGCCATGTAGCCTAACCACCTCATTAAAGTAAGCATCCGCCAACTGTTTTAACGACCAAGTATCCTTCATTGCCACGAATCTTACCGTCTTAGTCAAACGGTCCACTATTACCCATATTGCATTCTTTCCCGTCCTCGTATTCGGTAATCCCATGATGAAATCCATAGAGATAGATTCCCATTTCCATCCTGGCACTTCCAACGGTTGCAGTTTTCCTCCAGGCTTCATATGCTGTATTTTCACCTTCTGGCATGTTAAACATTTTGCAACAAAGTCGGCTACTTCTTGCTTCATCCTAGGCCACCAAAAATGCTTTTTCAAATCCTTATAAAGCTTATCTCCTCCTGGATGTATGGAATACGGCGAACTATGGGCTTCCTTTAGAATTTTCGTCTTGAGTTCCTCATCCTGTGGCACACACAATCTCCGTTTATACTTTGCAACGTCATTGCCGTCGATCTCGAACTCCGGTGCTTGACCACATTCCTTCATCTCTCTTAACTTGCTTAACCACTTATCTGCAGCTTGTTTCACCCGAATCTCCTCAAATATGTCTGGTCCAACAGTAAGAGCATTCAACTGAGCTTTCACATAACCGGGCTCAACTATTTCCAAACTCAATCTCTTAATCTCCTCACACAGTTCATCGGCTAGGATCAACACATTTAGCGAATGAGCATTTTTTCCTACTCAACGCGTCAGCTACTTTGTTCGTTTTTCCCTCTTAATACAATATCTTCAAATCATAGTCGTTTATAAACTCGAGCCAACGTCTCTGTCTCATATTCAACTCCTTTTGCGTATACAGATACTTCAAACTCTTGTGATTTGTATAGACCTTACATTGCACTCCATACAAATAATGTCTCCAGATTTTCAGTACAAACACGATTGCTCCTAACTCCAAGTCATGAGTAGGGTGATTTTGCTCATGCGGTTTGAGTTGTCTCGACGCATAGGTCGAATGTACCCTTTATCCAACAACTCTTTTATTTGCACCTTCAACTCTTGCATTTCTGCAGGTGTTATTCGATATGGGGCCTTAGAGATAGGTCCGGTTCCAGGGACTAAATCGATCTTAAAGCTCACTTCTCTCTCTGGTGGCATTCCTGGAAGCTCTTCAGGAAATACATCCGGGAACTCCTTTACTACCGGAATTTGAGTCAAATCCTCGTTTTCCACGCTTACGTCCCTTACTTGGCACAGGTAGACTGGGTAGCCTTTTCTAAGATAGGTTTGAAGGTTTAGGGATGAGATTATCTTGACATCAGGCTGGAAGGTTATGCCCTTATAAGATATCCTATTTCCCTTTGGTCCTCTAAGAGATATTTTCTGGTTATGACACTCGATTTTGGCTTTATACTTAGCTAACCAATCCATTCCCAAGATAACGTCAAAGTCTTTTAGGTCAAAAAGGATAAGATCGGCCGGTAATTCAGTACCAGCTATGACTACAGGGATACTTTGGAAAAGAGATTTACAAGAAACAGTTTCACCGGTGGGCATGGCTATATTGGCTCGACAAGACTGGGTAGACTTGAGGGGATACTTATTAACAAAAGTGCTAGAAATAAAAGAATGAGACGCTCCGGAATCAAAGAGTACATAAGCAGGATTTGAGTTTACGAGAAAAGTACCCGTCACAACATTGGCATCGGTGTCAGCTTCAGTTCGGCTCATGACATTGATTCTTCCATTGGTGTAGCCTCCATTGCCATTCTTTCCATAGTTTCTGTAACACCCCGTCCTTCTACTACTAAGATACTAAACAATATCTAATCAAGAAATATTAAAAAGACGTTAGCGGAAATAACGTCAGGACGGTTATGCTACTCTAAAACAGTAATTAAAGATAATCCTCAAATCAAATTTTCATAACTCCAAAAAAAAAGTAATATCCGAGGGAAACATCATAGTTCTAAATAAAGTAATATCCCAATTGTAACATATTATCAATCCAAAAACTATGAGACATGCAAGTCTCCCGATAAAACTTAAATAAAACTAAATGTCCTTGAAAGCTATCCAAAAGTAAGTCTCTCTATGGTCTACATAGAATTCATCTACCAAAAACAGTACTAGGAGCTTCTTCTCACTACAAACCCTCACTCTGCTAGCCCAAGCAGTCACAAGTCTAGCAGTCATTTCCATCTGCAAGGATATATTAAATAATTCCACAGTCAGTGGGGAGTAACTAGCAGTTCTCCCAGAAACAATAGCAATCAAAGCACGATTCAGAATTAAATTATTAAGAAAGGAAAATCATGCAATCATTACATCAATAGCATGCACCTAAAAACCATAAATCTCATAAGTAAAGTGATCATCAACAATAACTAAACAAGGTATAGTGCGTGAAACAATTCTAGAATATATAAATAATAATAAATCAAAAATACAACAAGTTATTGAGTCAGAAACCGAACGCCAGTGAATCGCAATTCACTTCCTAAGGTTTGTCAGATCGCAATCTCCAGGTCAGTCTATGGGCTTACGTTCCCCACTGCCTGTGTCTAAGAATGGCCAGACTCCCGATGCAGGGTAGAACACGCAGAACTCTCTGACCTCTCGGACGACAACAATTAACCCAGGTGTAACCCTAGTTCGCAAACTAGGTGGTTGGCATGTTCTTCACCGGGGACTACATCTATCCCACCGGATGTTCTTATCTCAAAATACAATCATGCATATAATCCAAGTATCATTCATCTAAAATATTCATCAAAAGGGATGCCACCCGGCCTTATACCCACATTTCATCAAAACAATTCTTCATAATTCCTCAAAATAAATAACTTACAAATTTTCAACAAATGTCTCTCACAATAAACACTTGAACATCTCAAAACATCATCAATGATATAAAACTAATTTTTACAGCACCAACAATTCGATCAAAAATATATCACCATATAACTCTAAAACTTATTCATTAAAAGAGTAGTAACAATTAATCATTTTCTTTCATAAAACAAACATAAACATATGGTTATCCAATGATACATACTGCATACTAATGAAAATCAGCAACCCAGAATATAATAAATTATGAATTATTTCTGATTAACAAGCCCTCAAATAATTTAAAAGTGTATCCTCAATTTCACAACAAAAACACAATAATAATTATTAAACTAATAAGTTCGAGCAGTAAAATTACAACAAAATTATCATACGACCCTAATGTCTCTACTGACATGGTACAATTTTTATTTATAATTTTCAGACTCCAGAAGTATTTTTAACAGTTAATATACAGATTACTCAATAAAGCCAATACAATAAATAAAAATATAAACAGACGCCCAAAAATTACCAAAAATTTACATAACATTAATAAACTCACGGAAATACATAACATTCAAAGAAATGAATTTTTTGGCCTTTAGAAATAATTTTCATGATTTATATACTGACAGAAACGAAATTAGAAAAACAGATATATCAATTAAATAAACCAGTAAACAGTAGGAAAAAATTATTATAAGGCATGTAATACATACTACGCATGTAACATGATCTAATAAAAATAATTTCATCAATTTTAACATTGGTTCAATAATTATTATGCAATTTAGCCAAAAACGCACAAAACACCAATTAAATCAAATAAATACTAAAAATCATGCGAAAATTATTTTTCTCTACACAGTATTCACATAGCATGTATCAAGTATATTCATGTCAAATTTCGTCAATAATTTCATTCAAAAAGTATTTTAAATAATTCCTACCGTAGTAATCTAATACCGAATAATACCCTAATCACTATGGTTCTAAGATAACTACTAGTTACCTGGATCGTCGGAGGCGAGCTCAAAACTTCCGGAAAATCCCAATATAGGCGTGTACTCCTCTCCTTCTTCAATTCCCAAGCACCAAGTATAAGAAAAAGGCAACAAAAACAATTCACGAACAATTAACAAGGAGTATAAAATGAAAAATTTTGAGAGATTGAGGAAGATGATGATGGCCGAAAATCTTAGAGTATGGCAGCAAGGAGTTCTGTTTTTTTAATCAGAATTTGAAGTGATAAAGGTTGGTTTAAAGAGGTTTAATTAGGAAGAATGATTAGGGGGTTATGGGAGTTACAAAACAACAAAGAGTCACAAGGAAAATAAAAAGAAAAGAAAGAAGAGGAGGCTCTCCTTCTCCTTCACTTGGCCGGCTGTCCAAGCCCACAAACCAAACAAAAATTTCAGCCCAATTCAACAAGGATCCATGCTTCAAAAGTCCGCACTACAAGAAATAGCAAAAATAACGACGGCTACACAGCGACCGTCTAGAAAACGGTCGGTGATTGAAGATACAGCGACGGCTTTAAGCAGACGGTAGGCACCGACTGTTTATTATGTGAAGAACGACGGCTTAACCGTCGCTGACTGTCAGCGACGGTTATAAACCGTCGTTGTTTAGCTTAATGTAAAAAAGAAATGTTTTCACTTTAGGCGGCGCATTCAACGACGGTTTTAAGCCGTCGTTGTTGAGGTTAAATTAAACCTGAAATTTTTATTTTTTTAGGCGACGGTCTTAAACCGTCGCTGATGTCGAGGGGGGGGTTAAATTAATTAGCCTGTTCCAGTCGGGTTTTATTCGCAAAACCAACGAAAGAAGCTTGTGTTCCCTCCAACCAACGAGCGCCGACGAAACCGCCTCCCTCCAACCAACGGACGCCGGACGAAGCTTCGCCGCCTGCCTTCTTCGCCGCCGGTGAGCTTCAATTTATTGTATTTTATTTTTTTTTCTTATGAAACCAAACCCTAAAAGTTGGGATTTTGGGGTGTAGGTGGCGAAAATCACCGTTGGCCGCCGGATATTCCAAATCTTTCTCCTCTCGCCGCCGGTAATACCTAAATCTATCCTATTTAATAATTTGTTTTTGAATTTTGGCCACTCACTCAAAATCTTTCCCCCAACTTTGGCAATGCCTAAATTCAAGTTTTGGCTCGGAACTCGGTGGAGGACGGTGGACGGACAACCTCCAAGAATCGTGACTCGTGACTAGGTACATCTTAATTTGCTCAATTTTGTTGATTTCTTGTTTTACTTTACATATCAGGGTTTATCAATTTCATGAGAATTGGAAAATAAATTGCAATTTTTCTTGTTAGGGGTGTTTATATATCAGATTATATAATTTAGAATTGTTAAAAATGTTAATTTTGTTGTTGTACTTTGATTTGGGGTGTTGTTGGTGTTTGAAAATTGAAATGGCATTATATTTGAATTGGGCATTATCAATGTTAATGCTGATTTTGGTGATTATATTTTATGGTCTATGACATTATCAATGTAATTACTTTGAAGATTAAGTTACTTTAATTGTATAAGTTTAAGTTACTATATAATTATCACAATAGTTTTTATAGTGGTTCGTTTATTAAAGGTTATAAAAGTTATAAACTATATAATTATCACAATAATTTATTTATTGCACATTCCTTTATTTAGTTTACACTATTTAAATTGTTTATATTGTTTTTGACATATTTGTTTTCGTGGAAATAGTTTGGATGATGTTATAAATTTAATTTAAGTGTTTAAATAAATATGTTTGCATCGTCATGTGCCTAGATACCCGTTCAAGGTATACTCATTAGGAGTATATCTTGAATAGTCCCCGATTGGGGCTTGTTCTTGACGTTTGACCCCACTTAGGTGGTGAATGTATGCCTTTTGTTCTATTCTATGTAATTTCCGGTCATGTTGTTTCTCTATCTTTGTTCTCTGGGTACATATGTAAGCTTTTACGAAGCTCACATTGTGTACTTGGAGAACTCATGGGAAATCTTTGCCGGAATTTACGTAGAAGCGAATAGTTGGCATACATTCACTAGTGGGGTTAGACGTCGAAGAATGGGTTAGGTTGGAGTGATAAGGACCTTTGGACATCATTTTAGGCCCTATATGTATTTCACACAAATGTTTTAATTGTATGTATGATGGTTGTTAATGAGTAGTGTGGTTGAAATGCTTTAGAATTGTAGAATTGGTCACCATGAAACGGAAGGAGCGTTGGTGGATGTATGATAGATATGACAATGTGCGTAACTTGAGGCCCGAGTTCTTGAGGGGGTTGATGAATTCATTGACTTTTGCAAAGTAAATCCCGAAAGCCCGGGTAAGGATGAAGTTAGATGTCCGGTGTCCGAAATGCAAGAACAGGACGTATGCATGCCGCGGAGACACGGTTAAAGTGCATTTGTATAGCAAGGGCTTTATACACGATTACTACGGTTGGTATTCTCATGGTGAAGAGTTACCTCAACCCGCGGAAGAGCTATCTAATCCATACCGTGAAATGGTTTTCGATGCTCTTGGGAATAATCCGGACCGTCCACTTGTTGAAGAGCCTAGTGGAATGGAGGAGGAGCCTAATCCTCAAGCAAAGGTGTTTCTTGACCTATTAAAGGCTTCTGAGGAACCGTTGTACGACGGGAGCTCCATGTCTGTGTTGGAAATGGCATCTAGAATAGTATCTTTGAAGTGTGAGTACAATTTGCCACATAGGTGTGTTGATGCTTTTGCTTCATTAATGAAAGAAGCAATACCTAACAACAACAACATGAGTGACACATTTTACGATACGAAGAAGATCTTGGAGGGATTAGAGCTTCCCCACGAAAAGATTCATGCTTGCCCGAAAGGTTGTATGTTATTTTGGAGAACTGATGCACACTTGGACAGATGTAGAGTGTGCGATTGCGACAGATACAAGAGGACTTCTAAGGGGTCTTTAGTTCCAATGAAAGTTCTGATTTATTTCCCAATCACACCGAGATTGCAGAGGTTGTATGCAACAAAGAACGTTGCTGAAGAAATGACATGGCATGCCAAAAATCCAAGAGCCGAAGACAAAATGGCTCACCCTAGCGACAGTGAAGCTTGGAAGCATTCGCAGCACGGGTGGAAGAGTCACGTCGGGCCCTCATCGAGGAAATGATGAGGAACATGTCTAGTTTCGGCCACATGTTCTCAGGTTGCAACCCAGGCCCCACTCCACAACGCAGACCAGAAGATGACCCAGGGTTTGGTGGTGGCGGTAGTGCTACAGAGCCACCCTTGACAGTGTAGTTTTTTTTGGTTTTAGCAACTAGGTAACTAACTTATAGTTGGATATAGTTAGTCTAACTATTTTCTTGTAGTGTAAATACTTATCGGCATCTCGCTTCGTTTCTTGATGTGTCGGGTTATTTTTTTTTCAACCCGACTTCTACTTTATTTCCCGACACCGGGATCTATTTTGCGTACATATATTTAATCTAGGTAGTTTGTCTAACTATAGACATTTAGTGTCTATATTTATCGGCATCTAGCTTATTATTTTCTAGCTTTGTCGATATATATTTTTTGTAAACACCGACATCTACTTTATTTCCCGACATCGGGATCTATTTTGTGTACATAAATGTAATCTATTTCATGTAATTTTACAAGTATCTATGTAAATTTTAATATATATCAAAATTGCATAATTTTGTAATTGAAAAAATTTAATGCGATGGAGAAACAGCTTTAGCGTGGTATATTTAGGTGCAAATGTGCGGTACGAGTTTAATTATTATTAAGAACAATAGAATTTTAAATCATATTATTTTGTAAGAACAGCGACGGTTAAACAATAAATCAACGACGGCTAGGCAGTCGCTGTAAGGTTCTCTATGCACCCATTGAAACGAAATCAACGACTGCTTTAACATTTTAGCGACCGTTATAAACAGACGTTGATTATTCGAAATCAACGACGGTTTATAACGATCATGAACAACGACGGTTTAGAACGGAACAACGGTTTAGAACGATCGGCCGGAACAACGACGGTTTAAAACGGTCGGTGATCCAACTGATCGCTATAAACCGTCGGCCCGACCGCCGTCTGCTTTAAACGATCGTTGATCGGGTATCAACGTCGGCTTTTATAAACCGGTCGCCGATTGTCCTTAAACCGTCGTTGAATATATCACCGACGGCTTGACGGTCGTTGATTCTTGTATCACCGACCATCTTTTTACCGACGGCCATTTAACGACGGTTAGCCGTCGTTGATTATTCAACGACGGCTTTTTAGGCTACCAACGACGGCTAAAAGCCGCCGTTAATTGGCACTTTTCTTGTAGTGCCGCCACGCGAAAAATCGACAACTTCCAAAATCGCGCCTAAACTTTGAAAATACTTAATAATGAAAATAATTCTAATAAATTATATTATAAATATAAATAGAATAAACACATTAGCACGCCATAAAAATAAAAATAATAATTCGGCTCCCAAAATTATAAAATAAAAATCATCAATTTAGAGAAAATAATAGTTTTGGAGAAAATTTTTGCGAAAAACTAGGAGCAAAATTATGGGTTGTTACAGTTTCCATTTCCACCTCCAAAAGAGCGGTTGTTCTGGTTCCCGTTCTGTGCAACATTTCCTCCATTAGGGCGGTTGTTATTGAAGTTTTGAATTCTGTTTCCACCTCCATTGTTACCATTGTTCCCAATAGGTCCATTTTGAGCTTGCTTCTTAGGACAGTTGAACGATTTGTGACCTACTTCTCCACACTCGAAACACTTGATCCTTTCACCCTGACAAGTGAATCCTGGATGGCTCTTGGCACACTTCTTGCAAACAAAGTTCTTTTGGTTCCTATTTCCTTGCTAGGCCTGTTGTCCAGAATTCTGATTGTTGCGGCTGTTGTAGCGTCCACCGTTGTTGTTGTTGTTTCCACCATTGTTGGGCCTTTTGTCGTACCCTTGGTTGTTCTTTTTCTTGCGCGAGTTCCTTCCTTTTGTGTCTCCCTAGCACCTCTCTCTCACGCTGTAAGATTCTTTCCAAATTCGAAGCTTTAGCATACGCTTCCGCGAAAGTAGTAGAGGTGCTACCTCCCATTCGTGTCTGAAGATCAAACCTAAGTCCGTCTTCAAACTTCTGGGCCTTAGTTCCTTCATCTGGCACTACAGTTGGGCAGAATCAGGCATACTCATTGAAAATCTGAGCGTACTCTTGCACACTCATGTTATAACTCTGGTTAAACCTACTAAACTCATTGTACTTTTGTCTACGAATGTGCTCGGGGAAGAATCGAGCCTTAATTGCTACCTTAAATGCTTCCCAGTTAAAGTTCTCTTGAGCTTTAACAGTAGGTCCTACACTTTCCCACCAATTCACTAGAGGAAAAAAGCCCAAGGGCTGCGGTCAAAAAGGGCCCAAGGGCTGCGTTTTTTGACCGCAACCATTGGACTAGCAGCCCTTGGCATTTAACCGCAGCCCTTAACGCTAAGGGCTGCGGTCCAGGCAAAAACCGCAGCCCTTGGTGGGTTAAGGGTGCGGTTAAGGCCAAAACCGCGACCCTTGGTGGGTTAAGGGCTGCGGTTTTGGCCCTTAACCGCAGCCCTTAACTCACCAAGGGCTGCGGTTTTTGCCCGAACCGCAGCCCTTGTGACCCAAAAAAAAAAAAAAAAAATTTTTTTTTGCATTTTTTTGTCCTAAATGTTCCCAAACAGTTATATATATATATAAAAGTATGTTTTTCATTACAAATAATGTTTTTTACACAAATATAGAGAAAATAATAACTGAATTACATTAGTTCGAGGATGCCCTCTATTGTTCGAATTGCAATATATGAGTCGGGATCACAACCATCGAAAATAAAGCAACCAAAGAACGACCATGAAGACATTACAACAACGCCACCAAGATCGGCATCCGGATCCCTCAAAAGTAACTTTTACGGAGATGATAGAACACGGCAAATAAAACCAAAATCGCTTTAATTTGAAGGTGAAACTATATCTATGCAAGTCTTGCAATGAAGAGACCCGACCCACTCCACAAGAACAACTTTCGGAGGGGGTGCGGGGGTGGCTGGGGGTGTAGCGGGGGGCGCAGGGGGTCTTTGGGGTGGGGGGCGGGGGGATAGTAAGGCATAAGGTTGTAGATGTCCATGTCCATAATTGATCCAAATTTGTGGGTGCCTAGTGGTGCATTTAGTTGTAGGGACCGGGAAGTGGTGCACGGAAAAACAAGTAAACAACACAAAGTGTCGTTCTAATACATTAGGAGTCATCCTCTCACTCATTTTTCGAATTCGGATCAACGTATCTTGTTAGTTGTTAGGATTCAAATAATTAAAAATGTGCAGACTGGTTACTAATTAAAATCTATAATTTAGTAACTAATGACCATTTGATAGTTTCCATGCTAATTAGTTCACCTTATTTCAAAATTGTGCTGACTTCATATGAGGTAAGACTAGATCAGACCAAACTTAACTATCAGATCAGATCACTGAAAAAAATCTATATCAAACCAAAGTAGAAAAACATGTAATGAATCAAAATCACATGAAGACCATGTATAAGAAATCACGAGTCTATTATACAAATCAATTCAAGTGGTAGACATCCCTATAAGATAAGTATAACATAGTAGTTAGCTTCTTGGTTTTATGGAAAGTAAAACTATCTCCATGATTTAACTTACTGGTAGTAAAAACAACAAATTCAGCTCCTTTTTTTTTGGAAAAGCTACTCAAAGTAGCATTTCAATTTAGATGATCTGAAGCTCCTTCAAATTATTTAAGGTATATGTCAATCAGTACCAATGATTTCGATAATTTAAATGTTTCAGCTACTTATCATTTAACGTAGTTAAAATGAGTTACCAAACATAGCTACATTATTATTTTCAGCAACTTACCACTTTCAGTTGTCCTCTTTTTAGGTTTCCTCTAACTTATGAGTTTAAGTTTTGCTTCAGCTCATTAATAGGTTCTTACCACGAGATGAGCCAATGCAGAACCAAATAACTATATATATAATTAAAGCATCCTTCCATGCAGGGTCTTAATGAAAAAATCACTGTAAGTAATATTTTACCATCATAAAGAGTGTGCCTTTTGTGCTTGTCCCAATTGTGTCTGTAAGTTCTAGGTAACCTTTTTTTTTTACACAGAAAAAGAAGAGCAAACTTAAATCAGATTCAGGTAATGGTAGATTTCTTAGATTATTTCCTTAAAACAATATAAAATATTTCTCTTATACATTTTTGGCTAACTTTTCTTGTCCATGATGCGAGAGTAAAAGCTCCGGCCAACGAGACCATCTCATTGGTTTACATCATCAAGATCATCAAAAAAGGTAAATGACGTATCAAGTATTCTTAGGTCATAGACTTCTAGCATCTTCATTCTCTAGATTTGTTGCTTAGGATATTTATACCCTCCTCGTCCTCGAGGACATATCTACAACGGGGGGAGAGTGGAGAGTGCGGCAGGTGGGGGGATGGGGGTGTGCGGCGGGGGCGGCTAGGGGTGTGCAAGGGGGGGGAGTGCGGCAAAGGGGGGAGGGTCGGGGACTTTTAACCTTATTCCATTCAATCACTATAGCTATTGGTTAATATTAACATGAATTGGCTAATATGTGGAATGTTCAATCATCTTTCATCAATTCTTTGCATTCACAAAATGGAAATGATCAAATATCAAACTTTAGAAGGTTAAATCATGAGAATCTAGCCTTGAAAAATAACTGGAACCTTAGCTTCAATCATCAATTTGGTAAGTTTGATTCTCGCAAAATACTCTTGAAAAGCTAGCCTTGAAAAATAAATATGCTTTTGCTCCTTTTTTTTTTTTTACTTTTAAGATGTATTAACTATGAGTTCTCTCTTCGCATTAGAAAAATAATTTCACGTTTAATAAGTTTATATAATTAGTTTAGTTAAGCTTAGATAAGTTCTAACTTATAACACCTTATATAAGTTTCAATAAGTTCAAATAAGTTCAGTAAGTTCAGATATTAGGCCAAGAAATCCCACAAATATCAATAGCTAACTAAATTCACCAACTTTATGCATGAAGTAAGCAATGATGGCAAAAAACAATTAAACAAAACCAGCATGATCCCAAAGGGGGCAACAATGCCCATACTAATTCCTCGAACAATCATCTTCAACTAAGGGGGAAAGGGGAAAGGGGAAAAAATAAGGTTCATCCTCGAACAATCAACTTCGGATAAAAGGGTTCTAATTTCTAAAACATAACTCGATCAAAGGCAGCACAAAAAAAGAGAAAGAATAACACATACCTTTTTTCATACTCCAGAGATTAATACAAATCAATATAAAACGCCTTACTCTAATGAAGTTAACCCCTGCAACGCCTGCATCGAAAACAACCCCAATATTCAATCAATAATGTTTTGTTCAACCGAAAGAACATATTCAATATCACTGTCAATTTTTAGTTTCCGAATCCCAAATTATAAGGCATATACTAGTTAACAATATGACAATGCTTGACCATTTCAACATTATAACAATATAAAATCCGAAATTATAAGGCATATCCGGAATTTTAATTATGTATTGTTTCTTTGATAAAAGGAAAGGATATAATAATCAACTCTATAAATAAACGACAATTTCAACATTGGGGTCCAAACCAAGATTCTCCAAGCTTGACCATTCAAATATAAACATAAGAAAACTTGAGAAGATCAAGTAGCCAAGTACGCACTCTAAAAATAATACACTGAATAGTTCAGAATCCGAAAGACAATACCACTGAATACAACTTCAATTCACGCACAATAATTTAGTAAACAAACACAATAAATTTGGCTAATTAAGGATAAGTTCCCAATACTACTAGTGCAGGAGATACAATATAAAAGCAGAAGATGGATGAATATCCACAACTCTAATCTACTTTATTTTGTGTTTATTTATTGAAAGGTGTTAATGTTGGATTGTTGTAGCATCTAGTAAGAGATTGATGAAGGAAATTAGAATGAAGATAGAAAGATGCGAGGGTACACTGATATACGAAATAGTTAAAAGAAATACGATGATCAGAAACACACATATTCTGATACTTCAGAGAACATCCAGATATAAATCAAATCGAAAATGTCATATGCTGTTGGAAAGATACTATGTATGAATATCCACTCTCTATCTTCCTTCACAAGCTTCTTGAGAACTGAATCGTATTGTACTTGCTAGTGTACGCTTCCCCTCTAAATAGACGCACATGAAAAGGACTACTGAAGCTTATAGGTGCTCGTATTATTTGTGATAGATGCTTCAGAAAATGTATTGAGCCTAATTTCTATTGAAATACTTCCTAGATGAACCCAATACTAAAGAAAACCTAATTCAGATGCTAAATCCATCACATTGCAAAACAAATCACACAATCAAATGAAGAAATTCGCAAAAAAAAACGAAATCCCTAAAAAATCAGACAAATTAAAGAAGAATAAGGGAGAAAGAGAGAAATACCTGAGTTGGAGGACATTCGTGAACGGCGCCAGAGAGGACATTCGTGAGAAGCTGCTTTCAAGCCCCCCCTACAATCACTGCAGCACGGTGGTTGCGCGACGAAAATGAAAAAAGGAGAAGAGTGAGGGAAGGAGGCGCTGAGGAGAGAAGACTGAGGGAAGGAGGAGAACAGCGGCGACGAGCGGCGAGCAAACCCGGACCCGCAGTCGACGTCGGAGAGAGATGCGGGGGCGCGAGTGTGAGAGAGGAGGCAGGGGAGTAAGAGAGAGAGAGAGGCGGGGATTCAGCTAGGGTATGGTGGGTGAGTGCGGGAATTGCCAAAGCGAGGGAACTTTTATGGGGAAATTGAAAACGAAAAATATAACCTTAAGGGCTGCGTTCTTTTAAAACCGCAGCCCTTTGTAATGAAGGGCTGCGGTCTTTCAAAAACCGCAGCCCTTTGAAATAAAGGGCTGCGGTTTTTAGACTAACCGCAGCCCTTTCTAATTAAGGGCTGCGTTTTTTAGATAACCGCAACCCTTGCACCGCAGCCCTTGGTCTTTTTTCCTCTAGTGAAGTATCGGCATCTTCATGCAGATAAAAGGTTGCTTGGTCTACTTTCTGGGCCTCAGGCGTACCCGTGGCCGTGAAAATCTTTTCGAAATCTCTTATCCAGTTCTCAAGAAGTAATGGGTCTTCTCTCCCAACAAAGGTTGGTGGTTTCAAAGCGGAAATCTTTTTCGCCATTGCAGCTTGCGGATCGTCTCCATGGTGGTTGTTGTTGATCTGGTTTTGAAGGACTAAGCCAAAGCTCTGAGCTAGTTGCTCGAGAGTCCTAAGTCGTGCTGCAACTTGTTCCGGTGTTTCGGCCATTTGGTTTTCTTGTCGTCTTACTCTAGATCGCGTATAAACGTATTGCATAAGCTACCTGCGTTATTCACATTGGTGTTTCCACCATTCACATTGATTCTTATATAAAAGCTAATTCACATATTCATGGTTCGCACCATTCATTCATTTCATACTCAATTCACATATCAAAAGTTCATCAATCATTTCACACTCAATTCACATGTCAAAAGTTCATCATTCATTACCCTAAAAGTGCCATAACAATTCGTTCATAATAGCATAAGAGTTTTCAAATAGTCAAATAAGCATCAGTTGCACCATCCTTAACTAAGTTAACAAGTTAATTGGTCTTTTACGACCTTAATTAGAAATCTAAGGGTCAGGGCTAGAGATATGGGTTTCTAGTCAGCGTACTCGGACGGATCCTCGTCTTCACCTTCATCTCCGTCTCCATCTCCATTGAGATTTACAACGGGTGATGCAGGGTTGCTTCCTACTTCTTCATCGCCACTATGGTTGGGTTCCTCGTCATCAGTGGGTAAATAGTCATTAAGCCACTTGGCCCTGGCATCAAGCATTCTTTTCTCCAGGTAACTCAACGTGAGATACCACTTCCCTTTCAATGTGTATCGTTCATAGTTTGGCCTTCCATTTTTCGAACATCGAGTATTCGCTCTTGATTCCGCATAAGGACCATCGTTGGGGAGAGTGTGAATCAAAACATCGGCTGTCTAGGTGGCATGAGGTAATCGAATGTTCGTGGCCTTCATTGAGGTGGTAACACTTCATTGTTAAATGTAACCTGTAAATATAAGCTGAAACAGACTCTCCTACCCTCATCCTTAGAAGGTAAGGTCCTTGACGAGGGGTTCTGGTGCATTTCCTAGCGGTCAATCGTGTCTTGGCCATCTAATACAATAAACAATTAATAAGTACCTTTAACGAGTACTTTCATACATGTACACATAACCCATTCGTACCCATACTAAACCCTTAGTTCACATTTTAGTCGTAATTCATTTTTCCTAAATAATTTATTATTTTGACCTCCTAAACCAATTTTAAGTTTAACCCTATTTGATTCATTTTCCTAATTAATAATTTTGATAATTTTAATCTTTCCCTAGTTAATCTAAACTCCGCTCTGATACCACTTTGTAACACCCCCGCCAACCCAAACCCTTTTTCATTTAATAAAACTCGAGATGGGGGGAAATCCACGAGGGTTCGAATCAACGGGCGTGCTACCGCCGCACTTATCTCCTTGGAAATAAATGCAAGGCTAGATTAAAGCATACTAAATTTAAAATAAATTAATCCTTACAACCAAGTAAATCATTCATTAAATATTACTAATGACTTAAGTGTTTCAGAGTTCCAGCGGAAGCTAAATTATAAGCTAAGTGGATGATAACTCTAAATGATCTCCCTTTTGTTCCCCCGTCGATCACCCACCTGCACAAATACATTGAAAAGAAACAAGAGAGACAAGCTCCCAAAAATCAGAAAAACTGAGTAATTCCAACTCCATCCCGTAAAATACTTAAGTTGAAAATACTTTGTAAAATAGTAGGTTAATAGGGTTATAAAGCATAGCACACATACACACATACACACATGTATATATATACAATGAATAATCACATAATTAATTTCAATTAATCCAATTATTTAAGGAGAGGAAAGAGAACGCCAGTAAGCCGGGGTCAATCCCCTGTAACCACTTACTTCAACATTGTAGGCCGGGGTCAATCCCCTGGAACCACCTACGGATAACATAATGGCCATAATAACAGAGTCCCTAGTGTGCACACCCCTTCTACTTGGATCACAACAAGATAGAAGGAAGACAAGTAACAGAAAATCAGCATAGTAACCAGAGAACCTATAGGGGCCGCTGAACCTCTCATACAGGGCAACATGTTCATCATTTCCCTCCGATATTTCACTTTACGTGATTAACATCTTTTAATTCAAGTCATCACATAAATCACGTACACAATTACGTCATCGTTGTTCAATCCAGTGTGAATATATTTCATCCATCATAATCTCAATCCATTCATAGCGGTTTCAATAACTCATTTCATCAACACAACCGTCACTTGAGTTCATTTATCACTTCAGATTCATAATCATTTCATTATCACAAGTTCTTACTAATTCCAACTTTCATAAAATTTCAATAATAATAATAACGGTAATAATGATAACAATAATCATAATAATAATAATAATAATAATAATAATAATAATAATAATAATAATAACATTACTAAATGACATTAAGCGGTTTTAATAACGTTATAATAAACATATTTGTCATATCGTATATCGTCCATAGTCATGATTCATAATCGAAATCGATAGTCATCGTCCATTTTGTCATTCGTTTTCATAATCCGCATTAAGCCGATAATCCATAATTATAGTCCATACTTAATATATTTTATAAGCACATAATAATCACATAATCAATTCGTTTTACACTAACGGGATCTATGTTTAGATGGACATCGGAGATTACCTCGTGACGCGTGCCCAAAAGTTAAGTTCACGAACGGATTAACACTCTTGATATTCCTCGTCTACGCAATCGGAATCTACATTAAACGTTAACGAGATCTAAGTTAGTTACCTAAATAACCCCTTTTTATATAAAATAAACAATTTAAATAATTCAAATAACTTAAAGAATTCTTAATGATTTTAAGAGAGTTTATAAATCAAAGTTTATGGTTTTTAAATCAATAATGAAATCATTTTAAGTAATCAAAGATTACTTCAACTTTATTTCTATTAACTTAAACAATTATTTTAACATAGAAAACTAACTTTATTATACTCATTTTATTTAAGAAAAATTTTCAAGTTATAAAAGATTTACTTAAACTAAAATATACTAACTTAATTAAAGTAGGCTAGTTTAGGAAAGTCATGGGTTTTAGTTTTTAAAAATAAAATAAAATAAACAAATAAAACTAAAATAAAGTGGAAAGGGGGGGTTTTACTGATTCAAAGAATCAGTTTCTCAAAACTGAGAAAACAAAACGAAGAAGGGGAGGAAGACAGGGGAGGGCGAATTAGGGAAGAAGAAGAGGGAGGCTGGCGGATTTCGAGGTGGCACACGGCAGGGCTCAAGCGGGAGGGTGGTCGAGGCAGGGGTTCGAGTGGTTCAGGTGGTGCGGCTGGGCGCGGGCTGCAGGGGACGCAGCAGAGGCGCTGCGGAGGGGAAAACAGGAGCTGGCGGTTGGTTGGCCGGAATGAGGCTCGACGGTTCAGGCGGCCGGATAGCTCGGTGGGGAGGGTGGTGCAGCTGGGCGTGGCTGAGTTTGTTTATTGGTGGATTGAAATTTCATTTTCAATTTTCAAAATCAAAAATCAGAAATTAAGCAAGAAGAGAAATGAATTGAAGCAAACCTTTTTAGATTGTTTGCTTGGGCAATTGGGTGAGTAAAGTTCAGTATTTATAGAGCAAAATTTCGAAATTTGTGGAGCTTAGTCAACCTCCATTAATGGAGGAAGTATGGTGTGAGATTTTGTTTTCTGATTTTGGGGGATTTTGTGCAGAAGAATTGAGGTTGGGGTTGAATTTGTGCTTGATTTTCAAAGTTCTCTACAAGAACTGTTGAATTTGTGGAAAAAAATTTCCTTTGGTTTGTTGATTTTTTTTTTGTACGTGAGGAAGGAGGAAGGAGGAAGATGGTGATCTATGATCACATTTCTTTCTTTTCTCTTCTTTTTTTTTGTTTTTATTTTCCTTTTTCTTTTTGGCTAAAAGACATATGGCTATGGACTTGTATTTGGGCTTGGATTACTAAAATGGATGGACAACTTGTACAAGGATACCCATAACAAAAAAAATAAAGAGTTTAATTTACCATAGTTAAATTATTTAGAAATAATCATTTAAATAAAACTTGCTAAATAAATCAAAACTAAATGAAATTATGATTTTAATAAACATAGTTATCAAATAAAATCGCATTATCATAAAATAAATTTTAAGTGGAAATAATATTAAACCTTAATAAATAATAAAATAACTTTGAAAATGAAATCTTTGAAAATGTATTACACGTTGACATTGTTATTTTTATCCCCATTAATTCCTTGGAAGTTTTTTTTTTAAAAAAAAACTTATCATGCAATAACGTCCCATTTCAAATTTCGCACTAGACAGAAAATTGTGAAAAGCTAATAAAACCAATTATGAAACTTATGAATAATAATATATTTGATAATTTTAAGCTCGGGGCATCGCCCGGTTCAAAAATACTAGTTTAATAAATGGATTACCCGTATAACCTGTTTAACCCATTTAATAATTATTATTATATTAAAAAATAATTATTTTCTTAAAAAGCTAAATGAGCAAGTTCACTATTAAAAGTATGCATGTTTAGAGTTTCTTAGAATAATTGACCTATTTTCTCAATACTCCCTCCGTTCCTTTTTAATCTACACACTTTCCTTTTCAGCTCATTCCTTTTTAATGGTTACACTGTTATTTTATCTACATAAGCTAAAATGCACAATCATTATTCCCCACTTTTATCCCCATGTGATCCCTCACCAAATAAACTAACCCACTTAAAACCCTCACCTACCCCATTTTTCTCTCTCCTCTATTTTTTATTTACTTTTTGTACCTTTCTACTCCCCAGTTTTCATAATTCCTCTCCTCTCTCTCCTACTTTTTTACTTTTTTCTTTGTTCTAGTGAAAAGCAAACCATGTAGATTAAATAGGAACGGAGATAGTATTTTACTTCTTTTTTTTAACAAAATTTTAGATTTATCAATATATTTTTTCGAGAATTTTTCTATATGTACAAGTTTAGGATTCCGATCATTGCAAGTTCAAGTTGGGTTTTTGAGTCGAGTCAGTTTTTGACAGTATCTAAATGTAGTGTTAGACTTGCAGGAAAAAAAACTAAATTGCATATATTGCATGTTGAAATCTCAGGGTTTTTGTAAGGATATATAACGCTAAAAAACTGATCTTAAAAGGCTAACTTTATTAAGTAATCAGCATTGCTGTTAGACAAATAATACGTAACCTTAAAAAGGAAAATCATTCAACACCCATACTTGACAAAGAATACTCATGACCAAATGGCAAATGCAGCCATCATATACTTATGAGAAGAGCAACGTGCCAACGTATCAACCTGGGATAAGCAAGTCAGTCTTTGCATGTAAATCCTCAGTTAACGCATCAAAACTTCCGCCATTCCATCTACTACAAACTAGGCGCTTGGTCTTGAGAGTTTCTAAAGTCAAACTGTCCACAAAACCTCCTCGAAATGCGGTAAAACGTACATGATTACGCCTCTCTTGAAATGCAGGATTACAAGTTATGATGCAAAATCATTTGCCACCATTGGGGGGACAAAACTGTGACCTTCGAGTGTTTGCTCAAATATGTGTCCAATCCTAAGCAATTTCTCCTGCAACATAACATTTTCCAAACATATGAGAACTTACAAGTCAAGTGGCATTTCCTTGACATGGATACATTCTCTCACAAATTACTGAAGAGGAGCTGGAAGATGATTTGAGCAAGTAATTGAATTGCATCTCTCTATCATCAAGCAAATAAATTCCATTAGGGTATTCTCAGAAGAAATCAAGCAATTAACAAAAATGTCTTGGACAAGGTTCTCATATGGCAGAGATCTGCATTCCTTCATTTTAAATTTCATGTTTAGAGGGAAAGGGGATACTGCACGAGATCAGCTTCACCAGGTCAATAAGATAAGTTGTGACATAGTTTCAACAAAATGATTTCAGTCAATACCTCATCAAATGCAGCACCGATCATCTGTAGACCAACAGGGAGACTGGCAGACCCACCTTCAGCAAAACCACATGGCAGCACTAATGCTGGCAAACCAGCCAAGTTGACATTGACCTGAGACATGACTTAAGAGTAAATTTACACAAGAATCTGCAATTGTAGTTCCTTATAACTTGATCAAAAACATTGTTGGCACAGCAAGCTTTCTGATATAAGTAAATAGAAAAACAAGAAAAAAAAAATATTGAATCCTTCTTTCGTTCTTTAAAAGTAGCAACACTTTGACTCTCATGTGTGCAAATGCTCGACTTTTGACCAGTATACTTTTAAGTATATATTAGTAGAAATTTAAAAAAGTAGATATGTTAAAAACATACATTGAGACAAATCTAGTTTGTTTTTCATATACTAGTTGAAAGATATGGTCAAAATGGATATAAGGATAGTGCAAAAGTCAATGTTCCAATTTTGAGAAAATGGAGTAAGTGTTGAACAGCCTACAAAGAACAAACTGAGAAGCGTTGTAAAGGTGTAATTATCGTGTATACCCATCTGTTGGGATCAAGGCTTTGGCTTTATTATTGTTTGAAATATCGTGTACGATATGTTACATTAGAATATAGTAGGTAAAAAGCCTAGAAGTCTAATCCTATTTCCTACTCAGGGTAGCAACTATTGATGCCTGCAACTAATTCCCGCACCCACATAATACAAAAAGGGCCAAAACAATACCATAAAAAGTGATGTGTTGAGGGAATGAACCCTTACCGTCATTATATCACCTGCATACATTGCCAATGGATCATTCTTCTTTTCACCTATGGATGTCAACCAAGCAACAAGCGATGTTATCATCAAAAGGAAGGCCAACCAACTTGCAAGGAGAAGACTACTAAAAAAAATACGATACAACATACCAATTTTATAAGCAGCAGATGGTGCAGCAGGTGAAATAAGAATATCATTTTCATCCAGTGCGGCTTTGAAGCTTTCTCGAACCACAGTTCTCACCTGAAAAGTTGCTAAAATTATAAATTTCTTCTTGAACATCTTATAGGACATGCACTTTCAGGTCACAACATGATATAATTGCTAAAACTGCAAATGCTTACAATATGTGCTGCTACGCTGTCATTTGGACAGGTGTTAGCCCACAGGGTTAGCACATCCATGTATAATTCCTCGGCGTTTAATTGACTAAAAATCTAGCTTGTATCCAAGATAAGGTTGTGCAGGAGCAAAGAATGACACTTCAGCAAGGAAACTGAGGAGAGAAACTCATATTTGCTATTTAAGTGTAGGATGACAGGTGGGACATAAGTTGTTCTTCAGGAGTTCCTCGGCTGATGTTGTTTGTTGAGAAGGGAAGAAGCAACATTCAGTGTTGAGTTGAAAGAGAGGTAGAAGGTGATGTTCATGGGACTATAACATCCATAGCTTGTGCACATCAGATGAGAGGCTCGCACTTTGCAGTGTGAAGAACTCTATAATTTATCCAAGAACTGCATCTCTTTACTGATCTCTTCAAAAATTGCTTACCCGTTTATGAAGGGTTTTGGTATAGGGTCAGCACAGTTCTCTGTTGCTTAATTTCCCAACTTCCTTCTTCCCTTATACTATCATGGAATTCCATGGGACTATAACATCCACAGCTTGTGCACATCACATGAGAGGCTCGCACTTTGCAGTATGAAGAACTCTATACTTTATTCAAAAACTGCATCTCTTTATTGATCTCTTCAAAAATTGCTTACCTGTTTCTGAAGGGTTTTGGTATACCCAGCACAGTTTTCTGTTTCTTTTTTTTTCCCACCTTCCTTCTTCCCTTATACTATAATGGATTTCTTTTGAATGGGGAAGTGGCTCACTCACCTGTATTAGGAGTTCTCTAAACATATAATACATCTTTCACTTTATAATGAAAAAGAAACGCAGATCTTCTCATTTCTAATCAAAAAAATTTGTAGCCCAGCAGCGTAGCTTACATACTATGAATGAGCTCATCCTCAAGAGAAACAGCAAAGAGTTTATGTCCCATTCTATCGTAGAATTCGGTTTCTGAAGTCTTTTGGTCATGGATCATGGATTCATGGGTCTCATGACATACATCTTCACTTTATTCTTCCTATACTAGTTAAAATGGGCGTAATAAGAGTAGCCATTAATATTTAAATAAATAGTTATTTCCTAATAGTACATCAAAAAAAAAATTGAGGTAGTGTCTTATATTCCAATAGATTGTACACATGATCTAATGGTCATGTCTTTCATCAAATATGTAATCCAAGTTGGGAAATGATATATGTAGCCCTAAGGGATACATATAAGCATTAAATACATTTCCTAAAATAGTATTATTTGAGGAACTAATGACACAATCACACGTCAATCGATATAGTTAATGCTTATTCATTGCTTAATATTTCCAATTTTAACTTCTTATATATAACACTAAGGGCTACATATAACATTTTCCAAGTTAAGGAGAATTAGTTGGGTTTTGTCAAAAATTCTCCAATCTCTCAATCAAGCAACGGCACCTTCAATCATGGCAAAGGATAGACAAAATGAACTTTTGAAAATAGAACCAGAAATAAAGGGAAATGTCAGTCATGTTACTGATAACGTGAAAGATAGAAACAGAAGACTAAGATACTTATACCTGTTGAGCACGTTTGTAGTACGCATCATAGTAACCGGCAGAAAGGGCATATGTTCCCATTAAAATTCTCCTTTTTACCTACACATACATGGCGGTTATTACATACCAACATTTAAAAAAATAAAAAGTAAAAACAATTTTACAAGCAGATGAGCACTAGTCTAAAAACTTTATGGCAATTCGATATCTCTAATACACACCTCGGGACCAAAACCTCTGGCTCGGGAATCTTTATATAGGAAAGTTAGCTCGTCAGCGACTACCTGATTTCCATACCTACAGATCAGGATAAATACCATCTAGTTTCTCACTATTAAATGGGACACTTAAATTTTCAGGTTAAAACAGAATAAAATCCCCAAAATATTACAAGGGTATAATCAATTCGTACAGTTGCACTCAATACCCTACAAGGCCTTTGTTAATATAAATCTGATTATCACAAACCAGAACATTCAAGAACAGTGAACAAACTTCACCTCTTTCCACAAACCATTTTCCCTCGCCCTACAGTGAATTTTAATTGTCTAGCAAGCTCACCTAACACCATCATAACGTGATAAGTTGGATGAAGATTCTGAGGAAGCAAGTACATAATAGGCCGGAAGCCCTAGGGAAAAAGAAGGGAGTGACACCTGCAAATAGAATAATTAAGAGGTCACATTCAATTCTACCAGCCAGCTAAAATCACCAAATAAGCAAACAATTCAAAGAAATGAAAACTACTTCTGTCACCGAACAGCCGAGGTTTTCCAGATGTGAAGCAGCTGCACGAATTGAAGATACCATGTTTTCATCAACACCATCTTCAAGAGTCTCACGAATGATACCAACTCTGAGTCCTTCGAGTGGTTTAGACTCAAAGATATTCAAGGAAGTGAATTGTGATGCGAATTCTGGAACTTCCTGGAAAATACAGTACGCAAAAGCTGAGAGTGGCAACACATCTACAACACAAATTGAACACAAAATTTTGAGAAAGTTTAGCTTAGTCAACAGCTAAACGTTTAGCCTGATTTTTGGATTCCAACTGCAGAAAACACGGAGATTGGAAAACCAACCAAACATGGCATTTGATCAGTTAAAAAATATACTTCCTCCAATCCATAATAAGTGAAACATAGGGATTGGACACAAGATTTAATAAACATCACTTTCAAAAGCCAAAAAGTCATAAAATACCCTTTTCATTATCAAAAGGAGGAGAGAGAAAAGCAAACCACACAAGTTTGTGATGGGTACTCTTGTCATTTTGTCACTTTTTTTTCCATTTAAGGTATGTTTCACTTATTTTGAAACGTTCTAAAATAGTAAGTGTTTCACTTATTATGGAACGGAGGAAGTATCAATTTGATACTGCAATAGGCATAAGGGTCCTGATGTAGCGGGATCATTTGGATTGTTACAACCTCTAGCAGATGTTTCGAAATTGATGCCAAGTGAATTGGCATAACCTTACTCCATCTTCTAAGTAATTAATGCAGAAGCAAAAGATGGAATCAGTCAATTCAAACAGCTGAATATGAATTAGTATTTACTTTCTCTATTTCAAAATACTTGAGACACTTCTCCGGGCACGCTTGCCAACGCATAACTTTAACTATTAATATCTCTAATTCCCTAAATGTAAATGTTACAAAAAGTTGATATTGTGAAAGTATATATTGAGAGAATCTAATAAGATCCCACATGACTATATTTTTTTGTACGTAAAAGTCACAAAAAACGGTCAAAGGAGAGTGTATAAATAGTGGAAAAGTCAAACCGTGTCATCTATTTTGAAACGGAGGTAGTATATCATAACTACAGAGAAGCATGAAAAAATAAATTTTTGTATCCGATCCACATGTTCGCTACATAAAATTACTGCAAAGCAATATGTAGGTGAAGGAATTTGCTTATGAAGTAGAAATTACTTATGAATCCTTACTCGCATGCTGCTAGTAGAATCAAATCTGTCATGTCCAGCAATTGCATGAAGAAGGATCCCTGCATCAGCAACTGATGTACCAAAGCATCCTATAACATCTAATGATGATGCATAAGCCACAAGTCCATATCTTGAGACACGCCCATATGTTGGCTTCAATCCCACAACACCGCAAAATGAAGCTGGCTGTCTCACACTTCCACCTGTGTCACTGCCGAGAGACACCACACATTGCCTTGCGGAAACGGCTGCAGCTGAGCCGCCAGATGATCCACCTGGTACACATGACTCATCCCAAGGATTTGCAGTCACCTAAACAGATGCATGACCTGAGTAAACCAACCCAATCATCATAGAGAAATTTTAAGACAGAAAGTAATACTTTATGCCAACTTAAACTTCATATAACAACTTCAGAGTGCCCGGAACTCAAAATACTTATTTAAAACGCTAAATTTGCTTTAGGTATAGATCAAAAAATTTATACGACTGAGATCATAAGCTGCTAAATCCGACTGCTTCAAAAAGGTGCATAACTGAAAAACCCCTCACAACCCGAATTACGAAAGCACGTCTATCCACTAGATCAAATACAACATGGAAATGGAAAAATGAAGCTAGAAGAATACAAGTGAGTTACTTTAATATCAATCTGACAAACAAATGCATAGCACAAGACAGTGTTTTCCTCAAGCCAAAAAGGTAAGTGTCGTGGTCCAAGTTCACACTTCAACCTTATGCAAACTTCAGCGACTCCACTGACAATTAAAACACATCTCAACGGACTAATGGGGTTAATTGCTTTAAGTTCTAAGAGTTAGCTGTGCTTGCCTCAATTCGGAATTTCATTCTCTTATCTTAAGCATAAAAGCTTAGCTGAATGTAGGATTTTCCAATTTGGATTTTATACAATTGAGCAAGCCTATAAAAGGAAAAATGCAATTGGGATGCTAAAAAGAAAGCATCCTAACATCGTTCTCTCTCATTTCTTTCATTCTTTCTTATTAGCATCCCTACTTCATACTACTAAGTTATACCTTGAGCCTTGAGGTCTCTCAGACTTCATAATGTGTTTCCATATACACTAATTATTTCCACTAAAATTACCACAAGCAGTTGAACCTTCCATCACTTCCCAAATCCATGACAACCGAAAAAAAAGAAATTATATATCTCTTACAATACAAGATACAGAAAACACAGCTCAGTTCCCCGATACTACCATAAAACTACGTACTGTCCAAAGGAAAATTTTGGCGAATTATCCTTAAGATGTCCTTGTTTACAACCAACAGCCTTTTGAGACAATTTGTTAATTTGACGGTTTCTGTAAGCTAGAAATGTTAAGCATGACCAACAAAACCAGGGAAATAAATATGTAATCAAGGGAAAAAGGAGAGAAGTTGTTTATATGTGCCTTACTTCAACCTCAGAAGCTTATGAAAACCTTATAATGGAAGTGTTATGGTAGTTTAAATTGAATAGATTATCTTGTAATGCAGAATATCTACAAAAAAGGGGGAAATAATTTGATTTGTTAGTAAATTGTGGTAGATAAAAGGCACTGTCACTGATTTTCAAAGACCTTACAACAGCAAACATCAATATTAAACCTCAATCCAAATAAGTTGGGTCGGTTGCATGAGTCAAGATTTAATCTCCAGTGGTCGTCCATATAGATCCCCTGCTTCAATTTTCTTGTGTCTGTATAGCCTATATACCCCGCAAACCTACTTTCTTCATATCGTTTCTAATGCTTTCTATCCAAGTCATCTTTGGCCGCCCAACTTCTTCTAAAATTTCCAATATCTCAACTCTCCACTACCCTAACCAAGTATCATCTAGTTGATGTGTTAGATGTCTCACATGCCTAACACACCTTAATCGATCATCTATTATCTTATCTTACATCTGCAAATGCAACCTCCTCCAAATATCTTTGCTCCAAAATATCTCTTAATGTGTTCCACACATCCAACTTACATGCAAAACTACTCCCTCCATCCCTAAATAAAGTTCTCATTTCTTTTGGGCACAAGTATTAAGGAGAAATCATAAGTGAGACCTTAGTTGTATTAAATCAAAATTAAAAATTAAAGTTGGTACACTATTCATGAATTAGTTATTGAGGAGAAAGAATGTGGGGAAGTGTGTAATATAATAAAAAATGAAAGCTAAATAATATTTTGATTGGTGGGCCCATACCAAATAAGGAAATGGAAAATCTATTTGGGACAGACATAAATGGAAAACTGAAAACTCTATTTAGGGACGGAGGGAGTACATCATAAGACTTATATAATAATACTGGTCTAATAGTTGTCCTATAGAAGTTTCCTTGTAACCTTAGAGGTACACTACAAACGCATAAATTATAGTTGCTCCTCTCCATCCAAGCCACCTTGACGATAATTTCTGAGTCACCTCTTAGTCAATATCTCCATTTGTATGTAAACTTGACTCAAGGTCCTTCAAAAACTCACAATTGGCCAACTCTTTTCATCCAATGCTACTACATCCTCAACTAAATCTCTCTCATAACTAAAATTGCACTCTATGTACTATGTTTGCTTCCTTCAAGAGATTCTAATATTTAGCATCAACCCTATCTCTAATTTCGTCCAACAATACAATATCATCCACAAATAATATCAATCCCATCTCTAATCTCCTTGCCTTGTAATATTCCATCATTTGTCTCATAAGATGAATGACCTATATGGTGGACCGTCTCAGTGCAAATCCAAATTGGATCTCTAAAATGCTCCTACATTTAGATGTTTTCAAAGACCTTACACTTACTAAATATAAGTGCTTCACTGCAAGAACCTTAACATGAGTTTTTTTCTACTTACCGTTTGCAAACTCTCTTTTTCATTGTATTTATCTCTCATCTTTTAGTTTTTCTTTTTCCCAAAGCAAATGTTAAGCTCTTTGCGAAAAGGAGGGAGTAATTTTTCATAATTTTACCTTTAGCAAATTACATCAGTTGTAAAGTTTGAATCTTCAAAGTTTAGCTAAATTTCTAAAGTTCACACTCTCAACATTAAAGTGTGTGCAAGTGAATTTCCTTACTTACCTAAACCTAGCTATATCAATTTGTCCAATATAAAGGCAAGACAATATTAAATAAAATAGTTTCAAAAAACAGCCTCAAAATCCATTGCCTCCCATCTCCATTATCTTGATCTTTCCATCAACCATCTCACTCAAATGGCACACAAGATTAACAATAGTACACGCCAAATTACAGAACTTACTAGTATTTCACACAATTGAAACTGCAAATTCAGATACAAAATTAACAAGCAAACATGTAAAATCAAAAGAACCCAGAAAAGCAAACCTGAAAAGCAGACCCTTCAGTGGTACTACCCATCCCAAACTCATCCAAATTAGTCTTCCCAACAACAATCCCTCCCAATTCCATCACCTTCTTAACAGCGGTCGCATCGAAAGGCGGGTGATACCCTTGGAGAATCCTGGAACCGGCAGTGGACGGCATATTAGCAGTACAAATATTATCTTTAACACCCACCAAAACTCCAGCCAACAAACCCAAATCTTCATTCCTGTCAATCTTCCTATCAACCTCCTGAGCAACCCTCAAAATGCTCTCCTCATCAGCAACATGCAAGAAGCTCCTGAGTTTCGGCTCGGCGATTCGGAGCCGAGTCAAGTAAGACTCCGCGATTTCTACGGCAGTGAGTTGGCGGGTGAGGAGGGAATGGCGGATTGAGAGGATTTGAGAGGTGGGTTTTGAAGATGAGGAAGCGGGTTGTGCTTGATTTTGTGTTTGGGAGGTGGATGTGGATGTGGATGTGGATGTGGATGTGGAGAAAGAAGATAGACATTTAGGAGAGAGAATCAAGGAAGGTGAGCGGTGGAGGAGGAGGATTTTGTGGTGGTGGTGGTGCACGGTGGTCAGCATTTTGTGTGGTGGTGGAGAAGAAGAAGCCAATAAGGTGTGTTATCTCTCTCACTATAGTATAGAGTATAGAGTATAGACTGTTCTATAGAGTATAGAGTATAGAGAGGTTTTGAGGTTAGGGATTTCTTATCTTTTTTTTTTTTTGAAGGAAGAAAAGTCGAGGTTTTGGGTTTTGGTAGTTGGAAGTTGGGGTTTTGGCCGTTGCGTTAAGTTGAAATTGTAAGTTCAACCGTCGAGAAAGGCTGCCCATTAACACATACCCTCATTGTATACACAAGTATTTTCATCGGCTAATAGTGGTAGGGTTTGAAGTCCACTAATTTGAAATTTTCATTTGAATTTCAAAACTATAAATCTGAAATTTTTGAATTTGAAATTCAAATTTTGTTATGGTCCCAAGACCAATTTAATACTACCTATTTCAAATGTATTATTTTCTCTCTCCTTTCTCTCCAACCTCATAATTTTCTCTCTCCTGTTCATAATATGTATGTGTTTGGAACTTGCTTGAAGTATCTCCATGCTTCCTCTTCCAAACCTTAAATTACTTTTGTGCAAATTCTCTTTTTTTTTTTTTTTTTTTTTTTTTTTTTTTTTTTTTTTTTTTTTTTTTTTTTTTTTTTTTTTTTTTTTTTTTATTTTTTTATTTTATTTACGAGAATTCTCACCGGAAATATTGCCCATAATTGTCACCGGATTTTTTACCTGGAATTCGAGTGCACATTATTCGCTTGTGTTCGTCGGGAACTTTCTCATATGTATATTTTCTTTTCGAAATAGATTTATTAGAACATGCTTTCTAGAAATTTGAAGTTGAAGTTCATATTTTCCATAAATTGAAGTTGAAGTTCATATTTTCAGAAATTGGAGTTTAACATATGCATTTCCAAATAAAATAGAACATATTCCCCAGAAATTTAACACCCTGACTCTTCCGGAGTCGAGTATATCGTCACCAATGCGCATCCAGGGCCAACAACTGTCCTCAATAACCAACACAAGTTCTTCCGGTGCATTTTGTCCTCACTCATGCGCACCCCGAGAAACTTCCCATGAGGTTACCCATCTCGGACTACTCCCCAAAAAGCACGCTTAACTGTGGAGTAACTAAGGAAATAAGCTCCCTAAAAGAAAGATGTATCTTGTTGGAATGAGTAGCCTGCTAAATCTCTTATTATCGCTTGCTATTACTGTAAGCAGGTGGGGCACAAGGCTTTTCAATGTCCTAAGAATCCTAATGTTGTGAGTTGTGACTGCTTCCATCGAGGTTGCTAAGTCACCCGGATCCTCTACTCCAGGAACGAACAGAGTTTACGTGATGACTCGTGCGAAGGCGGATGAGATTTTTGGTACTTTTCTCATAAATCTCGTTCATTCTTTCGTTTGAAAATGTTGTTATTTCAAGTTTCGAGGACGAAACTTTCTTAAGGGGGAGTAATTTTCGCTCCTAAATTTTCACGTTTAATTAAACTATGTATTTTATCATACGGTTAGTTTGACGCGTTTGGACTGTTTGCGTAACGAAAAGTGGGCTGACCACCCTTGATGTTGAGGTGGCCGAAATTCAGTGGAAAAGAAGAGGAGTTGAAGAGTTTAATTTGATTTTTGTAACATTTGTAACTCCCTTGTGAATCTTTTTGTAACCCCCTCCTCTTTACTCCCTTTTAACCCACCTTTGGAGCTGATTCTAATCAGCCAAAAAAATTGTCTACAGCCGTCCATTGAAGGGAAAAAGGAAGAGAGAAATCAGACCTTATTCTTCACACAAAACCCTTCATTCTTCCTTCATTTTTTTGCACTAAAATATATATCCTTCTCCATTGTTAATCCTAAGTTGCTAAAGTACGGTTTTGGGTTGCTAGCAGGCGAACATTCGGAGTGCGTCCCCGTGCAAGAGGAAGAACGGTAGTCGGTTGGCACTTGGCTTCACACCTCCAGTTGGTCCAGTTAACTAACGGCGATCTTAGAACGGTTAGAATTCGTATAGGAAATATGCTAGTTTTAATACTTAGGTTGAGTTGGTTTTATTTTAGGAATTTGGGTGGGAATGACTACATATTGTATATTAGTTTGTCTTGGTTTCTATGAATTATATGATGGTCGGTTACTTGTGTGAATTTTAGTTGTTTAATAGTTATATATATTTAGAGTCATGATTATTATGTTTAGGTTGATATCTGGAGTTGTTATATGCACCATTTCATGTTGCTATTAGCTTGTTTACTACGATTATCATGGTTTATGGAATAGTTTTATTGATTATCATATGTCTAAAGCATAAATCTTTGTGGTATAAGCATGTAGTTGAAGTATGGGTTGTTGTATTGCCTTGCTTCGCTTTTCGGCGTCGTTGCTTGCATATATTGCTCATGGGCAGCACTGTATGGATTGTGGTGGCTACTTGTTGCCGCTGCTATGGCTGTATTTGCAGCCACGAGTTGGTATGTCTTGTGCCACGTTCGAAGCCATGCTGGCGGCAGTGGCTGTAATACTTGGTGCGCAGGTTGTAGCTCATGTTGTCATTGTTTAGCGTGTGGTGTGGTCTCTAATTTTGTGTTGTTGACGAGGATGATGATGACCAGTTGTTGTGAGTGTTGTATGCCTTTTATTTTTATTTTTATTTTCACTTAGTGAAGTGGACTCTTGTAGTTAATACATAATGTTAGCATGGCATGTTGTAGCTTAGTTTTGCTTTGTATTTATGAGTTTTATTAGTTTATCTTGAGTTATAAGTTGTGAGAATTAGAATATTGTTAAATATATGTATAATATGTGGTCAGTTCTATTATTTATGTATTTTTGTTTTGTTCTATGATGAGTTAAATTTTATATTTATATTTTTTTTTTGAGTTAGTGTAATTATTATTTTCTTTGAGAAGAGTTTTATTGGGAACTGAAATTCTTGGGTTGCGATCCTAGATTTCTGCTGATTTGGTGTAAGGCCTTAAGGGCATCCGTGTGATTTGATGATTGAGTATTATTTTATTATTACTATTTTAATTTGTTTGAGAGTAAGATATCCGGAGGGACGGAATCCCAAGGTGAAGAACATGCAAACTATAGGACGAAATCGTATGTATACCTTGGTTTTGTTGTCGTACGAGAGGTCGATGATGACGGAATCCTACACCGCATCGGGAGTATGGCCATTGTTAGACACAGGCAGTAAGGAACGTAACCCATAGGCTGTCTAGGAGGTTGCGATCTGACATTACCATAGGAAGTGGGTTGCGATCCACTAGCGTTCAGTTCTCTCTCAAACTAATTATATTAATTTATTACTTTAAACTTTGATGGTTTATATTGTTGATCATTAAGTTTATATATATATTTACTTGTCCATTTGTTTATCCTGTTATCTTTACCCTATTTGTGTATAGCATGTTGTATTGTCTGGTTTAATAGTTTTTATTTGATTATTTGAAGTTTAGTATTGAGATGTTTTTGTATGACTTGATTATTAAAACTTTTATAACTCTTATATGGATCCTAACTGAGCTGGGAGAGCTGTTAGTTACTCCCCACTGATTGTGGATGTTTGTTGATATATTTTGCAGGTAATTATTTCGTGTTATGGGAAATGAGAAAAAGGCTATTTAGGATTTTTGAGACATCTTATTTTATTTTATATTTACTATATATATTGGGATTATGAGGTTGTTTTGCCTCTTTTTGGATATCTTAAAATATTATAATTGGGTTTTATTTTTATATTTAGTTTCATTTAACCTTTGATTAGAGTGACATTTCCGTCAGGAGATATTTCCGCTATCGCCATTTCTTTAATAAAATGTTCTATTTTGTTTATATTATGTTTATAAAAGGACGGAGTGTTACAGTTGGTATCAGAGCCAGGGCCCATTCTGGTGTCCTGTAGTGCCTATGGTGATGCAGGCTCTTTAAAGTAGGGAAGAAGGTGCCTAAGATCTTGGCTATCCCACATCGGAAGTTGAAGAGAACGAAACCTTCTTTATATAGAGGTGGACACCTCAACCTAGTAGAGGTCTTTTGGGTAGGACTTCGAATCTGCACCAAAGCAAATCCTTGCGGGCTAGGGCCAAAGAGGATAATATCTACTAGGTGCACACCTAGGAGTGTTACATAAGTTCTACATAAGGATTTGCAAATTATAAGTTCAAACACATGGACTTTCAGAAATCAAAATATGACATTATTTATTGAAGTTGAACATATGCTTTTTCAGGCCGTAAATTAATCTGTCAGTGTTATGTATTTTTCTAGTAACAAAATATTTATATAATGTATCAAAATAAGGATTATTACTTTAGTACATATATATTTTATTGCAAATAGAATGATGTGTTGATACCCTGCTACATGGCTACGACATCTGTTCGATTCATAGTTGTAGGAAACGTTTTTTCGACCTTCCTTTTATATCATCCCATATTTTCCATTTTAAATTTCTTACTTTAAATTTTTTCCCTCAACTAATTATGTGTTTTGATAATTTTGGTTTTAATTTTTTTTGTAAATTTCTAGTTAAAAAAAATCATGCAAAATCAAACCATCATGAACAAATGTAAAAATTCACCCATCATTCATTGATAATATTTAGTTAGATACAAAAGCTTTCAAATCTAAATCATTAGGACATTAGAAATTTGACTAACTTCAAAATTACAAATTATCATAATATTTAAAATTTATAGTGTTATTGGAACTTGCACCCCTCTCTCTCTCTAAAACCTAAAAAAACCCTAATTTCTTTTCCAGCCGCAAGGGGCTGCCATCATCATCATCTCCTTGATAGTGGTAAGCCCCAAATCTTTCTTTAATTGTTTAGTATTGTTTAGTTTTTAATAATACTCTTTCTCTTATTTGAGAGTTTTCTTCCTAATTTTTGATTTTGTTCTCTCCGTTAGTGGGAGTTTGGAGTATTACTTTCTTCTGTTCCCTTATGGAAGATCAGAATCTGGTAATTATTGTTTGCTTGGAAGATTAATCTCGTTGATTGTTCGTCTGGCGAGGAATGAAGATCTAGGGTTTCATAATCACTGTAAGTATCTAGATGACCACATAAGTATTTTCACCCAATCGACTATACATCAGTGGATCTTAAGCCGAATTACTGCTAACTCACATATTGTATTACTTTAGATGAAGTTTTTTATTAAGGCTATTGTTGATCGAATCTGCGATGTAATTAGTTCTAAGGTGTTATGTATTTGTGTTGGAATTTTAGATTTCTTAGGAAAATATTTGTAAGTGCCGTCTGGCTTTCTATTATTAATGAAACCCTAATTCTGTATAAAAAAAGTGTTATTTGACTAACAATATATGAATATGAACGAAAACTATTTATTGAATTTAATTAGTCTCGCCTTTGTAACAAATTCGTTACATAGCAAACTCATATATAACAAACTCGTTACATGGTGCTTGATCACTTGTTGAGTGAAATCAATAGTGTTATATATTGACTAATTGTATATGAATATGAAGAAAAGCTATTAGATCGAATTTGTTGAATTTAATCAGTCTTGTCTTTGTAACAAACTCGTCACGTAGCGTTTGATCTCTTGTTTAATGTGAAATCAATAGTGTTATATATTGACTTATGGTATTTGAATATGAACGAAAACTATTAGATCGAATTTATTGAGTTTAATCAGTATCGCCTTTCTAAAATATTTATTAGATTGGAAATTGATCACTCTTGTTGAGTGAATTCAGTAGTGTTATATATTGACTAACCATATATATATATGAATATGAAGGAAAACTATTAAATCGAATTTGTTGAATTTAATCAGTCTCGCCTTTGTAACAAACTCGTTATGCAGCGCTTGATCAATCTTGTTGAGTGAAATTAGTACTATTATTTATTGACTTATTGTACATGAATATGAACGAGAACTATAAGATTGAATTTAATTAGTCTCGCCAAAGTAACAGTCTCGTTATATCGGAGATTGGTGACTCTTGTTAAATGAAATCAATATTGTTATTGTTAAGTAAAATCAAGATTGAATTTAATCAATCTACCCTTCCTAACAAACTCGTGAGATCGGAGCTTATCACTCTTGTAGAGTGAAATTAATAATGTTATTGACTAATTGTATGTGAATACGAACGAAAACTATTTGACCAAATTTATTGGATTTAACTAATTGTATATAAATTTGAACGAAAATTATAGGACTACATTTATTGAATTTAATCAATCTCGCCCTCCTAACAAACTTAATCAGTCTCTCCCTCCAAACAATTTTTTTTATAATAGTGATGTTGATCACTTTCAAACGATTCACCTAAATTGTATCAATATGAACTAACTGGTCATGTATGTAACGTGTTCTTAAATATAACTAATTATTTATAATGAAGACATATATAGATATAAGTTCATTATACAATTAGTATCAAAAAGGTATAATTAGAATCTTTATGGTTATAAATTTATTAAACACATTATATAGGAAAATATTGATATTACAAGATATCGTAATATTTAAAATAAATAGTGTTATATAGACCATTTGTAAATGAATCATCTAAATTGTTTCAATGTAAACTAATTGGTCATGTATGTAAGATACATAAGATACTCGTTTTGAGGAAATTAATAGTGATGTAGTTCAATTGTATGAAGATGAACGTTTCAAATAAGATCAGAATTATTTAATTTAATTAGTCTCACTCTCGTGTCAATACATAAGATCGGAGTTTAGGGTCACACTAAGTTTAACTGTTTAAGGTAGCTTATATATTATCTTTCTCAATGTAGTAATTTTTTATTTTCAAAAGTATATATATGTATTAAGGTTTTCATAATGTTAAAAATTAATATAGTAATATAGAGTAGAACTTAGTATCTAATATTGGAAGAAATGCGTAAATTTTATTTTGAAAGAGGAAAGTATCTAATTTTATATTATCTTTCTCAATGTAGTAATTTTTTATTTTCAAAAGTATATATATGTATTAAGGTTTTCATAATGTTAAAAATTAATATAGTAATATAGAGTAGAACTTAGTATCTAATATTGGAAGAAATGCGTAAATTTTATTTTGAAAGAGGAAAGTATCTAATTTCTTTGGTATCGATTACCAATATACTAAAGCTCGACAAAGGGTTGATTACCTAATGTTTAGCAATGAGTATGACTCTTTAGTCGAGTAGCATGCTAGGTAAGAAATTTCCATCGGTAACAACAAAGTATAGTTGTGAATTTGTGATATTTAATAACCTTTTTCTTATAAATAGATTAAGGGTTCATATATAATGTACTAGCCTTATATGCACGCGATGCGTACGTTAATTTCAAACTTGTTATTATATTATATACTCCATCTGTACTATAGTTATGATTACACTTAAAATATAAAAGATTAATAGTTAGATAAATTTAAATATATTAATTCATTAATGTAAAAAACTAACAAAGGTTGTGAGTGATTTTTAATATTAATTTTTTGTGCATGAATTTTGAACAAAAAGAATAGATAAATGAGTTGGTTTGACTAAATTAAAGAGTGTCAAAGGTAGTGAGTGTTTCAAACTTTTTCAGGTGGACATCATGTATACCATCTTCTCTTATTAAAAAAAAGGTCAAGATGTTTTTTCCATTTAATTTTTTGATTGAAATATTTGATGTATATACCATTTTTAACTTGTTTAGAAATTAGAATGGCAAGTTGTTGAAATGAGAAAGGATTATTAAATTGTTTTCTTTTGTAATTTTTTTCATTCCATTAAGTCATTAAGGGTAATTTAGTATTTTTAGAGGGGGACACCATCTTCCTCCCCCTTCCCTTATATAATAGAGATAATTAGATATGGACGAAGTACGAAAGGTGAGAGAAAGATTATCTTTTAAAACCACAAGATGATATTTCCAGTATGAATATTTGCCAAAATCATAGTAGAGTTATGGAAGATTATTTTAAAACAAATTCTGATGTAACACATTATATGTTTTTATCGATGATGCTGATATAAAGTTTGTGTTTGTCTTTTAGTAACTAAATAGTGTTAAGTGGCAACATAATTTGCCACCATTCAAATTGTATTTTAGAACTTTATATTTTTAGTAGAATCATAATTGGTTTTTCTAATAACAACCTTTTACTGAGGTCCTCGTGGGAGCCCAATGGTTGGTGCTCCCACCTCCCAACCGCGAGGTCGGGTGTTCGACTCTCATCACTCCCCAATTTGGGGAGTTTGTATAAAAATGTTTGCTTGTGGGTATAAATCCCCACTACCCATAATTAGAGTACATGTGCACTGAGCTAAGTAGCCTTGCTGGAGGTTGGTGTTCGGACCAATTATCTTTCCTGAACAAAAAAAAAAAAAAAAAAAAAAATAACAACCTTTTACTCGTAATAATTAGTTTAATCGTACATGCTAGCACTCGATAATTTTAACAGTGCAACCTAAATTTGAGATTGAATTCTACTAAGTTTTAATTTAACTAGTATCAATATATGTTTATCCAATTATAAAGGCGATCCTCATTTGGGGTTGTCTACAAAAAATAAAGTTCAATTAACTTTATCTTATTTAATTTGTTTTTAATCTTTTAAAAAATTCAAACAAAAAGTTACCAAGTAAAAGATTGCAAATAAAATTTTAGCCAAATAAATGAAAAATTGCAAACAAGAACTAATTCTTGAGCTACTCTATTACATTTGGAACTACATCCTCATTCAACTCCATATGTATTTGTTCTTCAAACAAAATTTAATTAAGATCAATAAATGGTAAAATTCTCGTTGTCCTTCTATGTTATCCATTACACTATCATTAATTAAAGCTTTATCTAGTTACTATTTAAATAATTGTGATATTAATATAAATGGCAAATGTCACTAATTTAATCTCCATTTAATTACTACTTAAATAATTTTAATACTAATATAAATGGCAATATAATAAATCAACACTACTGATCATTAAAAGTTTCGTCGTCATTCTGTTTAGTTTCTTCATCTTCTATAGCATATCGAAATACCACAACAACCATTCTTCATCAACACACAACTAGTCATTCACTAATTTTCATCTCTTATCATTATCTAATACTCCCTCCGGTTCCGAAAGATCCTCCTTGTTACTGTTACTACAGATACCAAGGAGGATCAATTTGTGTGGGGTATGGGTGGGTAAAGTAGGAGAGAGAAATGGGGTTAAGGATAAGAGACAAATAAAAAGGGGGTAAAGTAGGAGAGAGAAAGGGAGTAAAATTGAATTAATAGTGTAATGGTGGACCATATGATAGGGACATGAGAGGGTAAAAAAGGGAAAAAATTTGCCAAATAAGGAATAAAGTAAAAGAGGGAGGATCTTTTGGAAATGCACTTAAACGGAAAGAGGGAGGATCTTTAGGAACCGGATGGAGTACATACTTTAAACGGCAAATTAAGTTAAAGAAATTCACGAATTTTACTCAAATTCAACAAAAAAAATCAAATCATCATGGAATATACAAGGAGAAGGAGCCGATTGATTTTATTGTTGAACATCTTTAGCTTCTTAAGATAAGAAAAACCATAATGCTCGCCGGAAATTTTTTTTTGGCCGGAAAATTGATCGATGTTAATGGTTTCACTGTGTTTTCCCGAAAGTTCACTTTGGGCGCAAAAGTTACTCTAAAGTTTAGTTAATTTTCTTAATTATCAAGGACTGTAAAAAAAAATTCCTCTAAAAATTTTAGATTACTAATGAAATAATACCGTCAAGTTTACCTCCAAAAGGGGAGTTGTTGGCTCCAAACTGTGAAATTTTCCCCCCCATGGAGTAGTCCATTTTCCTTCCCTTTTTTTTTTGCTGTGAGGTGGCTTAATTCTAGTGGTGGTGTATGTTCTCCCCATATACACCTTGTGTAAATGTATCATCTCTCTCAACACTCCGCTCGAGTTCGAGTGTAACGTTAGTTTGTCAGAAGTAGAGCCAAGTCATCTCAAATTTGAGGTAGGTTCGGCTCGTTAATGTATTTTATGTGGAGTTGTGAAAGTTGGATGTTTGAGAGAGACTTTTACTTTTACTTCAAATATTATGCTAGTTAAGTTCTTAATCCGAAAATATTGAAAATATATAACTTTTTATAAAGAAATTCCTTGAAACTAGTCTAAGAAATTGGGAAATTCTACATAGTATCATTTTATTTATGTCATTTGTATTTGATATACAATTATAAAATTTCTCTACAACTAGATTGCACGGGAACGGATACGGAAACGAATATGATGCGAGCACGTAAAGACGCGATCTTGAAAATTTAGGATATTAATACGACAAAAAATAATATTAGAAAATCATATAGATTTTTATTAAATTATCCGAAAACAAAGGTAAAAGCAATTAGTTCCTAGTATTTCTCAAATTTCTATTTTGTTACTACAAATTTATTTTATATGAAAACGTAACATAGATAGGGGCGAATCCAAGAAATTAATCCCGGGAGGAGCACGAAAATAATCGACCCAATAATATACCAGAACTAATAAAAAATACAAAAATGCATGATATTACTAACAAAAAAATTATTTTTTTAAATCACAATCTAATTTTTTTTAAGATAAACTATTATAATTGTTATGGACGACTTCTCATATTTAGAGTAGAGGAATCTCCAGATTCTTTGTTTATTCTTTTTGAAAAGCAGTTTATAATATCCACTTGATTTGTTATCATTCTGAAACTTATTTTAAAACTTTAATTAGATCATAGTTTTATCAACCACTTCTTATAATTAAATACAAAGGTAATCTAAGTTGAAATTTCTATTAATTGATAATATAAACTCATGATCAAATAAACAATCTTGTGTAAAACAATATCAATTTAAGCAACAAAATGTTAATAATAAGAAGGCAACAAAAAATTGTACCAAAATTCTAAAAACAATTAATAAATAAAGAGCAAAAATTACAAAAGATGAAAACATTGAATATGCAAATTAAATTAACTGACCTTGAGTACGGATGACAGCTAATGGTGGTGACGCCTGTCACTTTCATGCTCTCCTCTAGGATCTTGCTTTGTATTATTGTGCAGTACAGTAGTAGACTGTAGACTAGCAGTTGTAAATTGGTGATGACTATTGACGTGTTGTCGCTTTCAAGTTTCACGCTTTTCCTCTCTCTCCACCTGTCACTTTGCCCTTTTCCGTCTTTTCTTTGTTCTTAGGTTCGGGATTTAAGAATCGAGCAGTTATCTACACGGTTTCGCCCTTTTCTAAGTGCTTCTTTTATTTTTTTTAACCTTTTTTTTATAAAACTAAATTTTTTTAAAAAGAAATTATTTGGGCGAGCACGTGCCACCCAAGATCCCACGTGGATCCGCCCCTGAATATAGTTGTATAATATACGAAATTATTGATATCTTTTCTTGAAAGAAAAAATATTAATATCTTTACTTTTAAAAAGTTAGAAGTATTAATAGCACTTGTTACTTTGTTTTCTCTTCTTTTTCACTCATTTGACTATTTGTATTGAAGTTATGCATTTCTTACAAATAGGGATGTTCACAGTGCGGTCTCGACCGCACCAAACCGCAACCCAAACCGCGAAAAAACGGTTTGGGTTGGTTTGCGGATTCAAAATTGTGGTTTGGTTTGGATTTCAAGCAAACCCCGGTTTGCAATTTGGAATGGGTTTGAAATTTTGTAAACCGAAACCGCACCGTAAACCGCAAATTTATATGATTTTTTTTTTTAAAAAAAAGTTTATCTTTGGTTTAGGGTGTGGTGAGGCTTGTGTGCCTCTTTTTTTGCTATCCATTGTTTATTGTTTTTTTTTTTTTACGGAATGTTTATTGTTTGTTATGTCTTCTAACTTCATTTGCCAATGTGAGTTTGTGAATTGTGAAGTTTCTTTTATTTTATTTGGATTCTTTGTATTTATTATCTACTTTTAGAGAATTATGTTTTGGTTTATCAACAACTTTGTACCAAATTATTTTTTAATCTTGGATTACAAAACTCATATAGTGGAGGAAAATATGGTTAAACCGCAAACCAAACCACACCGCACCAAACCGTTTTGCGTGGTCCGGTTTGGGTTGGTTTGGGCAAAAGTGCGGTGCGGTTTGGGTTGGAAAAATGTCAAACCGTATATTTACGGTTTGGTTTGGGTTACATCCCAACCGCACCAACCCAACCCACGAACATAACTACTTACAAAGACCTTGATTTAAAAGCTATTATTAAGCGTTTGAAAAGTATTCAAAAACTACATCCGTAAAATATTTGAAAAGAACAACATGTTACATGAAATGTTCGAGATGTATCATCGTATATCGGGCTTGCGCCGTCTGATTAGTATCATATACGAGATATATTATTTAAATGCTTTCTTTCCATTAATTTCCACCCATATCTTCCCAACCAAACAAGTTGAAAAGTGATAACGAAAAATGAAAAAAGGAAAGGAAATATTCGTTTTTTAATCCTTCTAGCTTAAAATGATTTGGGGGCGTTTGGTTAAGTGGTTACAGGAAAGGGAAAGGGAGAACATTGATTCCATTCCCTTAAAAATTGTTTGGTTGAGGGGTTTTACTTTTCCCTTACCCCCCTCCATTATCCCAAATCCCTCTACTTTGATTCCCCACCCTCCCCTCCACTTAGAAACAGGGGTAAGGAAAACCCCCCTTTGACCACCCATTTCACTTCCACAAACACCCCACAGCCACCGCACCCAACCGCCAAAACCGCCTGAATTCACCCCACAACTAAAAACCATCTAACCACCACCGATAATTTTCATCGGAAAACCCAACATCCACTAAAACAGCTCTGAATCCACCCTTGACCACCAAAAAACCACCCTAACAACCGAAAACCACCCTACCAGCTGAATCCCACACCACCCATGCGAAAAACCTGCCACCTACAACACCACTAAACGACGATTGATCTTTGCTAATTCAACGACGACAACAGAAGGGGGCCGACGGAAGAAGGGGGCGACGAAAGAAGGGAGAAGAAGAGAGAGAAAAGAAGCGCCAGAAGAGAGGAAGGACATTGGCGGCCAAAGAAGGGAAGGGGGCGACAACGGTGGCGAAAAAAGGGGAGGGGGAGACGGCGGCGGAAGAGAGGAAGGGGTTACGGCGGCGGAAGAGGGGAGGGGGAGGCCACAAGGTTGTTTAATTTGAAAGAGAAATTGTGGTGGTGGTGGTGGTGGTGGAAGAGTGGTGATATATTAGGGTTTCCTTTACCTATTTTAAAACAAACTACTTTAGTAAATCTAAGGGTTTTGTTTTCTATTCTCTTTCTTTCCCTTTCATATACCTTTTCCCTTTCCCCTTTGTGAACCAAATGCCCCCTTAGGGGGCGTTTGGTATATGAAGGGGAAAGGGAAAGGGAAAGGGTTTAAGAAAGAGAAACAAGGAGAAAGGAATAGAAAACCCTTTGTTTAAAATTGTTGTTTGGGTAGAAAACCCCTCCTCCTCTTCTTACCATTGCACCACCATATATCCTCTCCCTCCTCTTTCTCAAGTTCCGCCGGCCACCACCCTTCCCCTCACCGCCGGCCACGGTCCCCTCCCCTCACCGCCTGCCGCCGCCTCCTTAAGGCTGTCCATGACCACCGCCCTTCACCACCGCAGCACCACCTCGTACCACCACCCCTCCTTTCTTTTCCTTCACCACAATTAGAGATGAAATTTGAGGTTTTAAAGGTCAAATTCGACCATAAAAACTCTAGATCTAGAGTTTTTGTGGTCGAATTTGACCATCTAAAGCCATAAGAAAAGGTATTCATGCATTCTTACTCTTGATTTTCCTTTTTTTGAATTTTTAGGGTTATGAAATTTATAGTGTTGGTGGATTTTCGAGTAGGTAGTGGTGGTTTATGTGATGTTTTATTGGCTAAGGTGGAGCCATTGTATTTTCGTTCACAAGGTGGTGGTTCCGACGGGTAGGTGGGTGGTTTCGGTGGATATGGTGGTGGTTGGGGTGGCGATTAGGGTGGCGCAAGGGTGGTGTCGGTGGCTAGGGAGTAGTGGCAGCCTTCGGTGGGGTGGGTTTTCTGGTAGTGGAGGTGGGTTTTGGGGGGTTGCGGTGGCTGTGGTGGTGCGGTTGGTGGTTAGGGTGGTGAGGTGGGTGGTTTGTAGGGGGTGGGTTAAACTTGAGTGGTCAAACTTAAGTGGTCAAGGGTTTCCCTTACCCTTACTTGAAAGTGGAGGGGGGGTGTGGGTAATCAAGTTAGAGGGATTTGGGGGTAAGGAGGGGAAATGGGGGAAAAACAAACCCCCAAAACAAACAACATAAAAGGAAATCAAGAGGTTCTATTCTCTTTCCCTTTCCAATTTCCCCCAAACCAAACGCCCCCTTAGTTTATTCTAGGACTCATCGAATCAGCCCGAACCCATATTGAGCAGATTTGGGCAAGTTTTTCTTTCTGAAAATTATTTTTTTGGCTTTCAACCCTCCGAGCTCGGTTTTGCAAGTTTGGGCAGAAATTCAACTGGAAATAGGCCAGACTTTTCGGCCTTGGCTCAACTTGGTTCATGATGAGCTCTACTCCAAAAGGGAAGGAAAATTGATCCCCAACATTTCTTTCCTTCCCTTTGCAACCTAACATCGGAACAAGGGGAGTGCTTTTAGTAGTCTGTGGAAACCATTTGAACTCAATTAAACCATCACACCCATCGACTAGAAGACTCAGGCAACTTGTTTCAAAAATTGCAGCAATTACATGCCTCACGGCCTCCTATTACCAAGTGGCAACTTGCCACTAAAGGCGTGCCGGGGAAGTAACAACAATACCTGGTTACAAGTCATAAAAAAAAAAATATTTTTTGCGGGGCGAGGGGAGGAAGGTGCTAAAAATATATGTCAAGCAGTATGACAATATATACTTCTCATATAGCTAGAGTCTAATCACAGAAAGGTTATGTTGCTGTCACTGGATGCAGCTGCTTGAAACTCGGCTTCTTCAGTTGACTAAAGATGTGATGTGCACAAAAATAGTTCTATAAGCTCCAAACTTCTCGGCTGCTACACAAGACCCAAGAAGCTTCCATGTGTTTCAGAGATAGTCTGCCAAATCATGGCTTCCTAAATCCCAGATAACCACTTTACCATCAAGTCCTAGAATTAGAAGTACAAAATTATGAGTCAGCTTCATCTACCTCAAACTTTTTTATAGAGACTCGGAAATCTTAAGATAGTAAAACTTGTGTACCTGAAGTACTGAAGCGTGTCACTTTTGTATCTCTTCCCTTTCTCAATGGCACGATGCAACTAAATTTTGAGTTAACTATATTAGCTAATATACATATAACTTGAGCAAATCACACTAGAAGCTAGTATAAATGGATTGCAGAGCTGTGACATACGTAATGCATTTTTCGTGAGCACGTCCACTGGAATTAGAATCATTGGAGTTATCATTGGCGTTGTTGAATTGCGTAATGTACCTTGATTGACCATAAAGTTTCCCAAATGCTCCTGAAATCTGGAACAGAGATGCTTTTGCATCAGTTTAAATGCTCTTAAAGAACTATCATCAGCAATTTGAGCTGTATACATATTGGGACAATTGCTAATTTGCTACTCTTTAATTTCAGATCTTAACAGGAATACACAATTACCATGTTAAAAAGAATCGACTAAAACAAATATAGGCCGAACCATGTGGGTTCTGGAAAACGCTACTCAGTGTGCCAACATGACCCACATGACAAAATCTATCCCTACAGCCTATAGGTCTCCCCTCTTTTCCTTGGTTGATTCAAGAAAGATTTCCATTCATTTAATGAGAATCTATGACTTGTCAATATTATAGCAATTATGTTTTTCTGAGCTGAACATATGAGTTGAGATGATTAGAAGGATTCTCAGAATTAACCGCCTTCCATCTGTCATGTGGGCCTCATACCTTGTGCCTAAGATTCAAAACCCTTTGGTGTTTCAATGCTCCTTGTAATTTATGAAAATAAGTAGGCCAATAACTATGACTCAGTTCGAGATTACATATGAGCTTTCTTCCATGTAACCTTGAAGGGCAAATGTTATCTAGGAACCATAATTGTAAAGCAAACGCTGCTTATTCATGCTCAACAGCCAACAACCAGCAGGCTCACCACAAAGCACATATTTTAACTAATGCATTCTCTTGAGATTTGATTTCCTGGAACATGTAATGTAGACGCCAACCAGGTGGGCAAGGCTTGGTAGCATGTTCAACAAAAACGACCTTCTAGAAAGACATCCATATATTTTTTCCATAAGGGTCTGTTCTCTTCAAATTATTTTTACTTAATTTCAGAAAAGTTCAGAAAAAAAAGAGAGTAAAAGTTCACATAAAACAGAGTAGTTTTGAGAAGTTCAGAAATAATAAGAAAAGTTCAGAAAGTCCAAAAAAATTAAGAAAAAAGTTCAGAAAAAATAAGATAAGTTCAGGACAAATAAGTTGAGGAGAAGAGTTACTGTGAGAATGTGGCATATGCAAGATATCTCTTGCCAAACTATATAATTCATCAATAGTCAAGAATCATAAAACTTGAACTGTGTAGAAATTAGAAACTGTGCAGCTAATTTCTAGCACTTAGAGACTCTGGACATTAATCTGCTCTTAGTACATAAGAATGTTTCGCAACAAGAAAAGACAACCCGAAAGTCTGAATCAGCCATTCTGGAAATACTTGTACTACAACCCATGGTATCGCTTTCTAATAGATAGTCAACTGCTAATTCAGTTCTATGACTAGCCAGACTCATATTCACCCTCTAAGCCGGGTACTACATTGAATTTCGTCATCCTTATAGCACATAACTGGGTTCAATATGCCATATATGTACAAGCTGTGCGCACCAAATTGGCTATACAGTAATTTCACAATATAAATGAGAACTGATAGTGAGGAGTGAGGACTTTGGAAGGCCAAAATCTTCCTGTTTGACACACTTAAGTAATGTCCCAACTCCTACTCTCCTGCCTCATACAATGTGAGAAAAGGAGGCAGAACCCAGTTAGAGCAAAATCTTAAACATGTTAGCAACTTAGCAAGCCAAGTAACTAACTATCGCACTAGTATATACCTGAGAACCAGCCCTTGCATTTGTTGGAGTTGTCTGGCTTTGACCAAGAAATTTAATAAAGGTCCTGCAAGAGAGAAAATTACAAAGAATTCCTCCATAGAACTCTACAAAGAAAGCAAGAACGAAAATGATCCCTACGTGAGCTTGAAAATAAAAAGCAGACTAAAGTTTTTAACCCACTCATGAAACGGAAACTTAAAGGGCCTACAACAGATTCTGCTTCTGACAAAGGATTTATGCATGCAGTACGCTGATGCAAGACAATCCATAACACGACCTAAGCACTTGTATTCTGGGACATAATCCTAACACGTCTGATGAATTTTGTCACAACAGAAAAGTAGGCAACTTTTATTACCACAATCCACTTTCATCTGCCGCAAATACCATGGGATTACAGTCATATCCCACACCTATGACCATCTTCTCAGACACGAAAAAGACCTGCAAGATAATTGCACATAAAGTTAGCTATGCATTTGAAGATAAAGAATCAAAGCAGCAATTTCTAGTGAAGTAGATGAGAGAGGATGCTGACCCACATCACGGAGGGGCAAATCGCGGAATGCGACACTTTGTGCCAAAGGTGATGGACCAACGTCATCAACAAAATATATCATCGAGTTATGACCTGAAGATCGACAGAATTACAGTTTTCAGAGTAGAGAATTTCAAACAATTAGGGTTCAAGAGGTTTAACATATAACAAAGGACCGAGTCGTAAAAATTGTGGCTAGAATGAACACAAATTGTCACAATCAAAAAAATATTCTGACCTACATAAGCCAAGGTGTTGCCACTAGGAGACCAATTCACACCAAATGCCCATGAATATGAGAGATCAAGCTGTATAATTTGCTGCAAGAAGAAAGGACATATGGAAGATCTGTCATCAGCACTATCATAGAAACTCAAACTTTTTTAAAAAATTCAAAAAGATGACAATCACAGTCTCAAAACAAACAGCAAGGGGAAGCAAAAAGGTTCCGGCTCAAACTCGAAGGAACAAAGTTCTGGCAAAGATGATATTATGCAAAAGCAAAGTCGCTAATATAATAGCTTCAAGGTGTTTGAACTAAAAAGTTCAGATTTCCAATGGTTGATGGAGCAAAGGGCAAGTCAAAATTCTGAGGAAATACAGCTACGAACTGCTTAGCTGCATCTCATCCCTAGTTTATGCAGAAGCACCTGCGAAAAGAACTTATGCAGTTCAACCTTTAACTCAAAATCTTTTGAAACTAGAGTAGAACACTTCAATATCGTCTTTCAACCTTCAAAATGATCCTTTCCACTCTCTTCTAATTTCTTGTGGCTTCGAATAGAGAGGGGGTTGTCACAAACAAGAAAAACCTCAAAATTGGAACTAGGTTAGCTACTTCCACTTCTACTCAAAAGAAGACTATAAGTACACAATTCGTAGGTCCCTCTCCATATTACTCCCTTCGTTTCAGAGTGCTTGTTATAGTTGACTTTTTGCAGTCACTAGTGCATTGCGACCAATAAGTTCTCTCCAAAAATATAATTATAATAAAGTTCAAAAGTATATTTAATACTTAGATTGAGTCACAAATTCTATTAGTTCATAGTTTCTCATATTTCATATAGAAATTATGTCAAAGACTTGAAAATTTAACCCTAAAAGTCAGACTGACAATTTCTCTGAAAGAGAAGGGTGAGTCCGAGGAAAGAGAGACAGGCTGCTGGTATAATAATATTCAAACGTCTTTTTTGTCCGGTTCCAAACTTATTCTTTTTCCTTTTTTTTTTCTTTTCTGGTGTTCCTCGGCCTAAAAATGGGTGTAAATACCACCTGTGTTCCAGTTTTCCTCATAAATTTGAGCTCATAAGTTTCCCAAATCTCAAGATGTTTCCAACTCGGGGTGGCATTTTGGCTTCCCTACATTCCCATTTCCAAGCACCAAGCTTTTCCCCCCTGCTTAAGCAAAAAAGAAAGGCAAATTCATGACTATCAATTATCATGCTTACGTTATCCTGAAGGACCTCTGTTTGCTAACTATCTGTCGGACTCCAATCATTGAGTCTCAATGCAATAAATGTACTTATAAGCCAGTGTGGAACTGGTTCGATGTACTTTTGGGCCTTTGGCAAACACGTTACATTACCAGACTGCAAAATTACCATAGTGTCCAAGCACTATTAAGGCTTAGAAAAAAGGGGGGGAGGGGGATCTCAGATACTAATCTTCACATAAGACTAATCTTCACATCAATAGGCTATCCTAAAACCTCCCATATTTCAGTATTTCCTTTCATGACGACCAATATAAGAATCCAGAGTCAACAAGAAAGTTCTTTGATTGCAGAAGCAACTAACAGAGCTGTGAAAAAATAAATAAAGCATAACAGGAAATGCTAGAAGAAATACAGATCATGAACCTCTCCAAATTTTGCATCAGATGAAGAGCCAGCTTCAGAATCCCTGACCACAATGCAGCAAGAAATAAGGGAAGGTACAGGCAAATAGAAAACAAGACAGCCAATCAGAAAAAGTGACAAAAACCCCTGCGCTTTGGGGATGCTTTTCAAAAGTCTAGAAGCTCTCAAGGTGATACCTTGTGTCAACTCCCTTAATAAAAGTGGAAAAAACTCTGCATTTTCCATCTGTTGACGTAGTTGCCAAGAGAATCTAATAAAAAAAAGAGAGAAAAACACGTTTTAAAAGATACAAACAGTAAATGAATCTATTAAATTTAACAAACTACATGATTAACATGAAATCCAACAATTCAGTAACCAATGGTCAGAATAAAGGATGAAGAAATTTAAGGTCCAACTTCAGAAAATTGAAGAAAATCCTCATATTTCACCTTTCTTTGGGTAGGGAGGGGGGGTATTAATTTACAACAAATATCTTATTATGGTAATTTTACTTCCGTAGTGTAATGACTGCAAGGCCAAGGTAATATTTAGCTTCATATTCTATTAAGAACTATATTAAAAAAAAGAACCGTGTTGCCCCTACTTTAAAGATCTTGTCTACTCAATTTCCCCCTCCAATGCTGCCCATTTTTTTTCTTATTCCTTTAAATCCTCTAATTCCGCCAAGTCTCTTCTTACTCTATATTCCGCTGCCTTTTAATACAAAAACACTGTATTTTCCTGTTGTCACCACCACATCTCCATCACCAAATCCATTGAGAAGGCAGTATTCATTCATGAAACTAAATTAAATATGAAGCCCCGCAGCTCTAGAAATTCTAAATTAGTCAAAGCAAGAACTAGGCTAACTTGACGCAGACTAATAGAATAAGAACATGCTCCCACAAGATGCTGAATATAGAAAATCAAAGAGATGGCGTCAGTAGATAATCAGTAGACGAGTTTGGCTAGAAGCTACAGCTCGGGATGTTAAATAGAAGTTGGCACTGTTCTCATATTGAGACAGGGAGTTTGGAAATGGTATTTCCTAAATCACTTATGTCAATCAATAACAACAAAAACAATAATTTTTTTTAAAGTAAGTACTTTATGAAATACCAGAACACTAAATCACACATCTCATGCAGAAGTCGAGTAGGTGAGTTTCAAGCACATCACGATCAATTCAGTTTGCTTACTGCAGTAAAATTTAGGAAAGTGCAATAAAATATGCAGTAATAGTCACTAACATACACATGAAGCATAATAAACTTGGTGAATGCCTCACATTGTTGGGATGCCAGGCAACACTTGTCACAGAGGAGTTATGCTTTTTCCTTATAAGTTTACTGACCCACCTGAAGTAATATCATAGACAACACTGATCATTAACAGATCCAGCAAAGGTCACAGAAAAGATCAAATTACTAGCATTCAACAGATAGAACAAGTATCTAAGCATTCAAATCCTTACCATCATAAAAGATCTCAATAAATTGGACAGAATAGGATTTGGTGACCAACTATTCTTGAAAATTTATCAAAATTGGAAAACTAAGCAGCTCTCCTTGTTTGGCAAGCAAAATTTTGAGGAAACATGATTAATCCCTACCACCCCCACGATTAAAGGGGTTACACAAAAAAAAAAAAGAACCTTCCACAAATTATCAAGTTCTATCAAATGCCATCAATTTCAGCACAATTATAAAATGTTAACATTTGAAGAACCAAAATATCCGAAAAGGAGCATCATATTAAACAATCATGTAAAAGAATAATAGAAAAGGCCAAAATTTCAAAGGTGATTCATGTTCTACAGGGGAATTCAGAAAAATCTAATTTAATACTAACCTCCGTTATTAAATAAGTGCAACATAGAGAAGTGGCACACAGACCAAGGCATCTAGAGAGAGAAAGTTGGGGACCACACTTAAAGGAGAGATTAGGCACTTAATTAAATAAAACACCTAAACTAATTACCCAACAACTTTATAACCCAACACCTTCCACCTAACATCATAGTTCAAAAATACGGTTTCGGTTGCGGAAACGGTAACGGATTCGCTAGAACGTAACGGATACGTTTGTCGCGGACAACGTCGCGGTTGTCGAGGACGAATTTGATATTATAATACTTTTTAGGCTTTTTTATTTTTTTAATGATTTTGCACCAATATTTAATAAAACTTTTAATCTCGTGTAAAAAGTTAAAAAATACGGAGTTCAAAAAAGTGTGAATAAGTAAGTAGATAAAATAATTCACTTTTCCCCTCAAAAAAAAAAAGTAGATAAAATAAAATTAAGTACCTCAATCAAGAAGAGCACGTGACTTTTAATAAACTCTTTTAGCAGTGGGAATTTAGCTATTTAAGAGAAAAATAGAGTTGTATACAGCTGTACAAGTGCACTGCATCATAAAAATAAAAAATAAAAAATAAAAAGAAAAAGTTGCACACTCTGCAGTAGCACGCGGGGTTCCTTCCCACCTAAAAAAATAATTTTTAAAAGAAAAGTAAACACACTGTTTTTTCTCTTCGTCCTCGAATTAATGTTCATCCTCTCTCGTCGCTACTTCTCTCTCCTCTCTACAGTGGAGAAATGGCCGGCAAACTTTTACGGCGTCAAAAGATATACCTTTGTAACGGAATCAAACCCCCGAGCAAAAGCCCTAACATTTCTTTTTGAGAAATCACATATTTCATCTTCAATTGGCAGATCTAGGGTTTGAATCTGTGGAAAAAAAATCTGAAAATCGCGTCTTGGAACGGGAATTGCAGCCGATAATTCTTTGTTTCGGTTGGAACGGGTGAAATTTCGGTGTATTTTGAAAAGGTGGTATGAACCGGTCGAATTCGGTTCGCCAAAGTTGAAATCCGTTACAACTCGGGAGAACCGAATTGATACGGCCGTTATTTAACACCATGACTAACATCCACCACCACAACGCCACCACCGACCACCGCCACCACCACCGGAAACCTCTTTCCCCCTCCTCCACCCCTGCCTTCCGGAAAACCGCCCTCCCCCTCCCCTACCTACCGGAAAACCTTTTTCCCCCTCCACCACCACCGACCACCCCATTTTCCTCCCCCCACCCCCGAAACCTCTTCCCCCACCCGAAACCACCCCATTTCCGCTCCCCCATCCACGAAACCAACACCCTCCCTCCCCATCCCAACCACCAACAACAATTACTAACAACCTTCGAAACCCAACCACCACCGCGCGCCCTAAACCCTAACTGTTTTGAAATCGAAACCCAACCACCACCGTGCGCCCTAAACCCTAACCTCGGATCTACAACTATTGAAGATGGAGAAAGGCGTGATGGAGGACGCGAGAGAAGGAGAGCAGGAGTTAGAGGAAAAGAAGGAGAGGAGAGAGAAGGAGAGGAGGAGCGGGCACTGTGGTTGGAGTCTTGGAGATGAAAAATTTAAAGATGAGAGAGGGTGTGGTGATGAGAGAGGGCGTGGTGATGAGAGAGGTGTAGGTGTGGTGGTGTCGGGCCGGTACTAGTGGTGTGGTGGTGTCGGGTTGGTGGTGGTCTTGGGTTGGTGGTGGTCCTGGGCTGGTGGTGGTCTTGGGCTGGTGGTGGTCTTGGGTTTGTGGTGGTCTTTCGTTTGTGGTACTGGTGGTGGTCTTGGGTTTGTGGTACTGGTGGTGGTGTCGGGTTGGTGGGTGGAGTTGGGAAGTGGGGGTCGGGTGGGTTGAGTTGAGGAGAGAGAAAGGGGTGGGTTAGTTGAGGAGAGAGGTGTAGATGAGAGGGGGGATTGGGTGTGTTGATTAATTAAGGTTGTTTAGGTTAGTGGATTATAAATTAATTGTGTTGTTGGGGAAATTAAGTAATGGCAGTGTTGTAAATAAAAGGAAATAAACTTTCCATTTTGAGCTATGTTGCACTTATTATGACATTTCCTAAAATGGGAAATGTTGCACTTATTTAGAAACGGAGGAAGTATTAGTATAATATACTATTCTATTTCTATCGTAAATTACTACTATCTTCCAATACTATATTCCTACTCTTGTTATAATTTCTTTATCTCTTCAACGCATGGGCTTAAAATGAAGAACTTGTTATGCTATTGTTTCACTTAAAAAATTATTAAATTTTTACAAATTGTACAATGAAAATGAAAATGAATTCTATTAAATATGAATCTTATTTCAAAGGATATATAGCAAATTTTATACTCAATTTACAAATTCTACTAAAAAATGGGATCGGCTGCATCCTTTGCCTCCAAGCTCTTCTATTAAGTACTATGTATTCTTGGAAACCTAATTTGTTCATATTGTTTCTAATTCCTTTATCAACCTCTCCCTTGACTTCTTTTAAAATCTCCCATATCCCAACCTGCCACTAGGTGCATCCTTTAGAGGACGCTTCACAATCCCAAACCACCATAACCAGTTCTTATCTTACCCTTTCAGCAACTCCAACCCTCATTAGAATATCCTCCTTCCCAATTCTAATTCCTAATGTGTCCCCACAAATCCATCTCAACATGCGTATTTGTGCTACCCATATATTCTCAATATGATCTTTCCTAAAAGCCCAACACTCATACCCATTTATAATAAACTTGGTACACATATTTTGCAAAAATAACAAGTTTTTTTAAAAAAAATATTCCTTATCCAGCATCTATTAAGCCAAATATAGCCATAAACTCTTATTTTCATAAACCCCTTTCTTTTCTGACTCCAACTAAGGTCAATCTAAATTATCGATGACTATAATTACAGGAAATATCTAACGCGAGAAATCAAGAGATAAAAACATCCAACAGGAGAACCAGGCTCATCAGCCATCACATCCACAAAAGAATTAAGAGTAAAAGTTCAACGAGGTGCTAATGAATATCAAAGGGCAGCTTATTTACCAGTTGTTTTCTTGTTCATAGTAGCATATACAAACCGTCTTAGCTCCACTACCAACGGCGAACTTGTTTTCTGAAACAAGAGTAGGTGAATGAATCAGAAAAAACAGTAGGTCAAAAACACAAACCAAGGAGGCAAGGATACTACAGACAGAAAAAAATGGGGAGAAGTCCATCGCATGCAAATATATGATAAAAGGTCATTCAAATAGATGCTAACTTGTTTCCTTGTTCTACTCATTGAGATACATGTTCTGATGTCTTATCTGTTCAAAGTAATATAGGAATTTGACAAATTAACCACAAAGCCAATTAATGGTGCTATGTTTATCTTATTGTTACTTAGTAAAATGTTTAGAAAAAGTCTCAAATTTGGAAGCGTCAAAATGAGTTCAAAAAATTGTCTTTTTACTTCAAAAACAAGAAACGATAAAACCCAGGACAAGTTAGGATAAATTCAAAAAGGTTCAATTAAGAATAAACATATATTTAGATGATGTGAATAGAATCTTAGAACTTTAGAAGGGATTGAAACTTGAAAGACCAAAATTCTTCTTGTCTAAGATAGCAGTAATGAAAATTTTTGCTTCTATCCAAGGAATAATAACTAATGTCAAATGGATGAAGAAATTAGAAAACCCATCAATAGTGGAAGCAGTAAAAGGATAGCTTGGCATATACAAGTTATAGTGCATCACTTCCTCTGTCCCTAGAGGCAGTAATTCTATGTTGGTTCATCCGTCATGCCAAAACTATAAGCTACTTTCTCAATTTAGTAACTTAAACAGAGCTTTCCATCACCCTTAATGACATCTATAACAAAGAAATTCTAATAAATCACTTTGGCAGGGTGGACATGTAAAAGTTTGTATAGTGAAGGATAGTTATCGTACTTTAATCAATTCCTTAAAGATGAAGCCTAATCAAATTAAGTTTACAATTTCAGAATACAGGGAGCTAATTTACAAACAAGAGATAAGGTGCTTAAATCACTTACCTTTTGGACTCCATTGTACACAGAGGGCAGCACGGTTTAGTCTAAGAATTACTAATGTTGGCACCCACTCTCCTCCTTCTCGGTTCCAAACATACCTAAAAATGATGGGAAATTAACATAAAATAAGCCAAGTGTATCAATTAGTCCATCAGAGCACTCAGAAGACTAAATCATGAAAATTACATTATAGACCAAAAAGCTACTCACGAATTTCGATCATGAGAAACGGTAACTATCTTGTTAGTCTTTGAGCTCCAGTCTATACCACATACAATTTGATCATGCTGCAGTCAAAGAGAACATTACAAATTCAAGATTATCTCAGAAAAAACACTACAAGCATTTTAGAGAAGAGCAAGAAATACAGAAATATATGAGCCATTTGTAAGATCATCAGCCATATCAATGAATGACATGTAATAAATTTCCAGGCTCAATTCAGTTGTACATTTACAAATTTCATTCCATTCTCAAAGGACAATGTAACAATTTCTTTCCTCTATCATCCACCATTTTCAGCACAGATACAGAGCAATAATTTCTAGATTATTCTTCAATATTTCAGTGCGACTAAAGGATTATCAAAGAAGCATCAGCTCACAATAAAAGAGAAAGGAACGAAATCATAGACAAAAATACCCAACAACGAATAAGAAAACTCTATATGAAGTCCTCAAAATCCACACGCAAACATAGGAAAATTTGTCAAGAACAACCTTTTAAATACAAGTTTTTGCGAGAAACAACTTTTTAAAAAAAATCTGGCAAAAGAAGACCTTAAGAAGAAAATATTTTGCGAGGTATAACCTCGACCCATTTTCCGGGATTGACCAAGCATTTTTCAGCGTTAACTCGTTAAAACCAAACATGTGGAGTGCACGTGAACTGCATCTTTTATGTTTCAACCCTGTTTTTCTCCATTTTTCGACATTGACCAAGTATTTTCCGATGTTGACTTTATCAATATATGAAGGGAAATGGGGTTGAAACATAAAAAATGTGGGTTACATGCCTTGCCATGTTTGGTTTTAGTGAGTCGAAGTCGCAAAATACTTGGTCAATGCCCGGAAAATGGGTCAAGGTTGTTCCTTGCAAAAAAAATTTCTTTTAAGGTCTTATTTTGCCAGATTTTTTTTAAAAGGTTGTTTATCGCAAAAACTTGTATTTAAAAGGTTGTTTCTCACAAATTTCCCTTATTGGTAATGGTGTCATATATGCTTTTGCCTGTCCCCAATCAAAATCTTAACAAACAAGTAGAAAGTATGATCCCCACTAAACCTATTAATGCTGCAAGACAGAATATAACATAATATGAGACTGAAATTTTTTCAAGGAACACTACAAAATTCTACATCATCATACCTTTTGAAGAACATGTACTTTTTCCCACTTCTCTGACAATAACTGATATATGTGGACTTCTTCAGTATTTGGGCATACAGCAACCACTAGGAGAAAACAGCAAGTCATGCTCAGAAGCTTGAGTTTTATGAAAGATTATATAGTAGTAGGAGACAGCAACATTATTGAACCAAAATGCAATAAGGAATTTATTGAATAATTAATAATGCACAAGCCTATGCGGTTGTACCCGTTCTGTTCCTAAAATTAATGTTAAGCTCTCACTCTTAAGACAAATGTGAAGGCCCATACACTAATACTGTAATACAGTAAACTTACTACACTAATCCACTGTTCTTATTGAGATTATTAATAAACCAAAAAAAAATTCAAATGTCAAGTACAGTCACAAACTTTCTGCGAGATGATTGAGCAGAATATTTCACTTTTCCTATAAAGTTCATAACCCTAGTAAACTTCTTAGAAGAAGGAGAAGATGACCGATTTTCCTCATGCAACTTCTGTTTACTTTGAAACCTCCCAGATTCCTGAAACAATTATTCAATGAGCTAAATGACAGTGTTTGTAAGAAGGATTTCCGCCTATAAGAAGACCTAAGACCCCATTACACCTCTAAGCTAAAGTACCACAGTGTCATTGCAACCATACTCCATAAGTGAAACAAGGATGAAATATTCGTAAACTTTAAAACAAATGATTTAACATAATATAATGCTTGATTGATGGATTGATTAATAGTACACAAAAATCCCTACAATCACAAGGTTTTTTGGGCTTTCCAAGCTGAACCGTAACTCTCCTAATTAGAGAGGCTTGCCTAGGTTAAATAGGTACCCAGAATACCCAACAACACAATAAAATAATCAGTCCTAATGCTTTAATTCAATATACATAGTATTTAACTAGCTACCAAATTTCTCAATAAAAACTGCAAAAGACCTCTACTGCAGCTGTCTATACATTATCCTATTGTATTATCGTAACGATAAGCAATAACAACTACAATGATGCACCTTCCTCTTTTTAAATATCATAGGCCGTAGAGTTACCGGTGGAACAATTGCTCGAACAATCAATGGAACTCTCAAGAATAATCACAAGTGAAACAGCTCCGGACAAAACATAAAGAATTACTGTTATTCGGCTTAAACGCTTCATCAACCGTGTTGGACAATTATCTCCAGAAATCCAGGTAACGCGGCCACTTTCATAAAAAAGGACCCTCTACCCGAATTAGAACAAATGTAACAATTCCCTCTACTGTGCCATCAAACGTTTCAGTCTCTCACCTCTACCTTGGACTAAAATTAAGCATGTCAAACTTAAAAAAGACAATTATAACAAACATTTTGATCCCTTTATTTTCAGGGACATTTCCAACATTCAGTCTCATCAACACAATGTGATCTCTTATGCAATTACTCGTTCAAATTACATGGGCACACGAAATTATCAATTTTAATACCTAATTTGCAAGAATTCCAAGGTAACAATGGAATAATAATATTAAATCTTAACAAACAAATTAATCACAGCACGATCCACAATCAATGAAAACTGTTACAATACCGATAACATTTGAAATTAAAAACCCAAAAGAGAGAGAGAGAGAGAGTACTGGAATGATCGGGGCTCCAAGCATGGCAAGTGATGCACTGCGCAAATTTATGAGCTGAAACAAACGTCATTCTTAGGCTGTTATTTGGAAGAAATGGGATCTTGGATTCGTGAAGTGTAAAAGAAATGAAACTGAGAAGATCCGAGGGAATATGTGATTTAGGGTGTACTAGCTCCAACCAGATTTGATTGCTTCCCAACAAAGAGAAATTAGAATTAGGACAGCTGAGGTGGTGTGCTTTAATTTTTAGTGTAACCAGGTGGTGTACTTTCTTTGTGCAAATTCTAGGTGAGGAATTGAGGAGTTATGATTTATGATGTGAGCTATGATAAACCTCTAATTGCTAGATATTTACTAACATTTAGCAGGGGTATAATTGTCAATTTATATGGGACAAGAAAGATAAAGTTGTCAGTCAAATGAAAAGATTATCTCGGAAAATGTAATGCTAATAGATAAGTGTTCATGCAACTACAAATAGTGTTCGTGTAATTACAAATAGTGTTTATGCAAGTAACAAATAGTGTTCATGAAATATAAATAATGTTTACAAATAGCGTCAGTCTAACAAAAAGTTGTCAGTCTAACAAAAAGGTTGACCTCGAAAAATGCGATGTTAACAAATAGTGTTCATGCAACTAAAGTCTAAAACTAGTGTTCATGTATTGTAAGTAGTGTTTATGCAACTAATAAATAGTGTTCATGAAATATAAATAGTGTTCATGAAACCAACTGGTATTTTTGTATATTAAAAGGTAAATAAAAATCTGGAAACAAAAATATTTCTTTTTTTTCTTTTTTATATTGTCTTTTATTACTTTTTTATTCCTTGCTAGATGTTAGTGAACATCTAGCAATTAGATGTTTATCATAGCTCGATTTACGATAGGGCTTGGGTACCCCGTACACGAGGGGTGATAAAACGCTAATTGTTAGTGGGCACCTTTGCCCGCTAACGGAGGTGTCTGTTAACAAGGGTAATTATATAATTTCGCACTACTAATAAGGACAATGGTGTCATTTCAACATATACATGGGTTGATTTAACAATAACAAGGGTCTCAAACACTCAAATAGGGGTTGATATATCAATAATCAGTATTTTGAATACACAAACAGGGATTCTTATACATAACCAATTGTATCTTTTGGGAAAAAAGCTAAACGGGACACGCAAATTAATGCAACTTTTTTTTTTGGCAATTCAAAATTAATATTGAAAACCAAAAAGAGGAAAAATACAACCTAACAACTAATGATCAAGCCTTGAGTAAAAGAAGTCTCCCCCACCTTCTAGGAAGGGTTTGGAAACAACAGAACACAAGACAAGACCAAAACAACAACTCTGAACAGCCTCAGAGAGAAAACACCAGAAAAACAGAGAGAGCAAAACACAAGAAACACCCCAGACCAGCTCTCTAAACAATCAGATGCTGGATTACAGAAGCAGAAACCCTACTAGCAACATGACAAATTACGTTCTTAACAACCTGATGTGGACTTAGCAGTGTGTTATCAAAAACTTTTCTGTTCCTTTGAATCCATAAATGATAAACACACTCAATAAAGAACATATTATACAACTGATACTTGTCTCCTGTCTTCCTACTAAGCTTAGCTGCAACTTCCACTTCACTTCTATGATGCTGGCCCCTGGTAAAACCAATCAGCTTGAGACATTCTGCCCATACAGTGTTGCTATAAGAATATTGAAAGAAAAGATGTTCAGAAGTCTCTCTATCATTATTACACAGGACACAAATCTGATCAACACCAATGCCCCACTGGAACAATCTTGATTTAGTAGCCAATCTGCCATGTAACATAATCTAGGCAATGAAAATGGCTTTTAGGAGTGGCTTTACTTTTACAAACAATCCTTCTCCATGGCACCTTAGGAGCATCCCCTTTCATATGCCAATATAACTTCCTGATAGAAAATTTAGAATGAAGCACAAATTGCTGACAAAAGACATCATTTACAACCAGATCCCTAGCCTCAAAGATTTTCTTCATAGACCATGATACTCTTTGAGGAATGTTCATAGTCCAAACATCAGCTTGCTTAATATAATAAGCATTCAACCATCGGATCCATAATCTGTCTTGCTTTTTAGCAAGAGCCCAAAACAACTTGGCTATAGCTGCTTTGTTCCAAATGATGATATCCTTGAAATTTAGGCCCCCACAAGCCTTTTTGCTGCACAAAGTATCCCAAGAAATAGGACTCATCCTAGAGTTGCCATCCAATCCAGTCCAGAAGTAAATTCTGCAGATATACTGAATCTCTTTGAGTAATTTCTTTGGTAAGATGAAGATCTGGCACCAATAGAGCTGAATACCTTGGAGAATAGAAGCAACAAGTTGAGCTCTTCCTGCATAAGAGAGCTTTTTAGCAGTCCAAATTTTAACTCTAGCTGTGACTTTTGCAATAAGAGGCTTACATTCCTTATAGAAAAGCTTCCTAGTAGCAAGGGGGGACTCCCAAGTATTTAAAAGGGAAAATTCCAGCAGGCATATGAAGAATTTCTAACAAAGATAAAGTCTCTTGAGTAGTAATCCCACCAAAGTAGGCATTACTTTTGTCAAGATTAGCATTAAGACCTGATGCAGCAGAGAAAGCTTGAAAAGCTTCAAAGAGTAACTGCACAGAAGTAGCATCAGCTTTTGCAAACATTAGCAAATCATCTGCAAACATAAGATGAGTAACACCTAGTTTTGCACATCTAGGATGAAACTTGAATTGAGGATTGTTCTGCAAATTCCCAAGGCATCTTGATAAATATTCCATACAAATGGCAAAAAGGAAGGGAGAGAGAGGATCTCCCTGCCTAAGGCCTTTTTTAGCATGAAAAGGAGGGCTAGGAGCACCATTAATAAGAATGGAATAGGAAACTGAAGAGACACAACTCATAATCCATGTAACAAACAATGGAGGAAAGCCCAATTCAGCAAGCGTCCCTCTCAAAAAAGGCCATTCAACTGAATCATAAGCCTTTCTGAGATCAATCTTGACCATACATCTAGGGCTAATGTGTTTTGTTGCGTAGCCTTTGATGAGCTCAGTAGCCAATAAAATGTTATCAGAGATGGTTCTGTTGGGAATGAACCCTGCATGAGCTAGATCAACCACATCTCCCTTAACTCTCTGTAACCTCATGGTGAGTACTTTGGCAATAATTTTGTACAGAACTGTACAACAAGCAATTGCCCTATATTCCTTGACTGATGAAGGATTAGTAACCTTAGGAATCAAAGTGATTAAAGTGCAATTGATTTCTTGAGGAAGGACACCAGATGTAAAGAAATCCTTGATAGCAGTGAAGACTTCATCTTTAATAATATGCCAGCATTTCTTAAAGATAAAACTATTAAAGCCATCTATGCCAGGAGCCTTGTCATCATCAATTCCAGCCAGGGCCAACTCAATTTCATTTTGTGAAACAGGTTGAATTAAGTTTTGAGCAGCATCTGGTTTGATTTGAGCACCTGCCCTCACAATAGTAATATCAACACCTTGCAGATGAGTGGCAGCAGAACCCAACAAAATCTTATAGAACTCCATAACTCCATTCTGTATATCAATGGTATTAGTGAGCTTAATACCTTGATCATTGTACAATAGTAATGCAACTTTTTACTTTATGGCAGAGGTCACATGTTTACTTTTTGACAAAAGGTTGCCTTTTATATTTTTGTTTTATCAAAAAGTTTTTTTTTATAAAAATGTCACTTTTTGAAGAAAAAAAATTAATAATTGTTGTTAATGGGCAGCGTGCCCACTAACGATTAGTGTTTAATCGCCCCTCTAGGTACACCGATTGTATTGGCAAGAGATGATACACATACACAAGGTGTACAGTGGCGGACCTACATGTGGTCCCAATTGGACACGTGACCAACAAATAATTCGACTAAAAAAATTCAAAATTGGCGCTTCCTTTTTTTTTGTCGTTGAACTCTTTCTCGCCACATCCCAAACCCTAACCTCTAATGGAACAACAACGCCGCGTTTGAAGTTTGAATCCAAACCCTAACTCTTTCTCGCCACATCCCACGACGGCAGCCTTCGTTGTCGGCGGTTGGCGATCGACCCTTCATTCTCCAATCTCTGTGCTCACCGTAGCCTCGGCCCTCGGTTCCCCTTCATTCTTCAATCTCTCTGACCTCTGTCTTTGACGAAGAAGTCGAACAAAAACACAAACCCTAGCAGGCCTTCGCCTTCACCTAAAATTAAAGCTGCTAAATTCAATTTTCGAAGATGCATCAAAAAGCTGTAATGATACAAAAGTTTGTTCTTCTTTTTCTGTTGTTTATCTTTTGTTTGTTTGACTAATTTTTATGCTACAACTGAATATTACTTAATTAAATCTTCAAGAAAATTGAATTTTTATGTTGCTTTCTTCATCTTCTCAATAACTACTAGTATTTCATTTTATAAATTAAAGTTCATAATTTTCGATTAAATTTGTGAAATTTGGAGACTTTTTTTTAGGTTTGATTTAAAAAAAATATGGGTTTGAACACTTGTATAAATATTTTGTGTGGTACAACGTCATCTGTTGAATGGAAAATTGGTTGGAGTTTGCAATCCGGTGAATTGGCTAATTTATGTGATAAGTGCGTGTAATTTTCATGTCATTTTTCAAAATTTTATCTTTCAATTTTTTTTTTACGTATTTTAGTTAGTTGGTTTCTAATATGGTTGGCTTTCATTTCATAATTATGGGTAAATGGATGTTAACTTGCTAACTTCCTGTTGTTTCCAGTTTATGCTTTGTATTAAACTTTTAATTTTTTTTTCTTTTAAATGAGAAATTCAAGTTTTTCGATTTTAATTATGACCCACAATTAGTTAGAGTCCATTTTTTTTTTTGGCGTCCAAATAACGTATGTTTGAATGTTTATTATGGGGATTTAATAAAAATCTGCAAGAATTGATCAATTATTGCCTAATGTTTGTGCTTAGAGCAAATAAATGTTTAATCTTGGAGGCAAAAAGAGGCTTTCTGGCTAGCTTAATCAAGATTATCATCTTTGATTTATTAGTTGTTGCTGATTACATATGGGCAATGTCTAACTATTTCATGTGCCTTGGATAATGGACAGATTTTTGACAGATTGGGTTTGTAACTGAGTTCGTATCTTCAAGAAATTGATGTGGTTGGTTTAATTTTGTTACAATTTTCATGGTTTTATTGGAAATTCTCTCATGTGATGCTTTCAAATTTTCAATACATTTGTTGCTTCATTTTACTTCTAGTTTGTTATTTAAGTTCTTGATATGGGTGATTTATTGATTTAGTATGGTTAAGGATTGGTTTTGGGTAAAAAAAAATAAATTACTAAATTGGGTTACTACCAACTATGGGTTATTTAAAGAGAGATTGTCGGGTGACTTCTAACTTTTGTGAGATTAGAAGATTAGCCACGTATGTCTAAGAATATTAGCTTAACAAGATTATTTGGAGATGGTTAAAGATTGGTTATTAGTTGTAATGTCTTTGGTGGGCGTTGGTGTCACCGACCATTTGCAAATTCCTGGATCCGCCACTGAAGGTGTATGTGGGAAAATGAAGTACTCTATTTTGGGAAAAATTTCACTATTTGGATCCAAGTACTCCCCTTTGGTGGTAAACTTGGAGCCAACAATTTATTGGTAATCTAAAATTTTTTACTGTCCCTGGCAAAGTTGTTAAAATCGAGATTCTAGTTTGAATCGGAAACGACCTATAGAATCGAATCGTAAAATCGAATCGTAGAATCGTAAGATTCTACAAACACGTATAATCAAGATATTGCACTCAATCTTCATTGAATATGCTAAAATTATAAGTTAAAAGACCTAAAAATTAGAAAAAATAGTTGCTTACCCACTATATTAGCAATAACTAACAACATATATATATTATTTGCTTTGTTAGCATGATTTAAATTTGCGAGGTTTTCGCTAGTCAACAGAAATGTATAGAATCGTATAGAATCGTGAATCGAATCGTCTACCATATTTTGAATCGTAAAATCGTAAGATTTGAATCGCGATTTTAATAACTTTGGTCCCTGGTAATTAAGAAACTTTACTGAACTATACAGTAATGCAAAAGTGGGTTTTAATTCCAGAAATATGCCCAAGTGCAAATTAATTCCCTACGTACCGTCCACGTAGGACGGCACGCGAGAAAATGTTTTTTTTTATCCCAGGTAAACCGCTACTCAGAGTAGCGGATTAATTTAAAATAAACCGCCACTTCAAGTAGCGGTTTATACACATAAACCGCTATCTCAAGTAGCGGTTTATGTATATAAACCGCTACCCTGAGTAGCGGTTTATCGGGTCAAAATGTTGCAAGCACAAACCATACTCTGCAATATGTAAACCGTTATTGCGAATAGCGGTTTATGAAAAAAAAAAAACACCACTCATTGCTGCTTCCCCATAACTGGCCAAAATGCCAGAAACATAAAAAAAAAGCTCTCCAACCTGCAATTCCAACACCAAATTCCATCCAACAACACCAAGTCTATGCACACATCAATCACCAAACACCAAGTTCATCCACATTCAAATTTATCCAATAATTTCTTAATTACGAAGTAAGATTAAGAAAATATGTCAATCACAAACAAAGTTTAATATTTAACATAGTGTTAACTAACTATACAAACAACAAATGAAAGTGCTAAGACCCCCTCTTCTTCTTTTGTGAAGGTCTAGATGAACTAGGTGTGGTCTCACTAGACTCTGCAATGGCATCAAGACAAGATGGAGTGGTGGCAGAACGTCGTCGGTAGGTCCTCTGACAGACTGGAGGCGAAAGCAAAGGTGCCGTGGTAGAGGTATGGGCAGCAGACATAGAAGATGTAGAAGTCGATGTATGTGCAGCAGAGGTAGGCACGCCCGGTAAGATGTGACCATGTCCAGCTCGGCTAACAGCATCAATACACAGTCCCCTCATGGTCTGCAATGTCTGTGCAAACAACTGGCGCCCCATATCTGGAGGCAATGACTCAGCAACCTCTAGTACAGTGCTGCACCTATGAGCAACATCAGATAAAGTATGTGCCTGCATAAAAAGAAAAATACATATTATATAGTCGGATAAATAAATAAAAGTATAACTACAAATCATGGCACTTACCAGTACTACATCTGCAGACGCAGGCTGATAATGTGTAGAAGGAGGTCGCCTCAATGGATCTGTCATGCGTAACCTCGTGATGCGACGATACCACATCATATACTCCTCAATGGCATGAGTACGACCAGTAAACGGAGTGCCCTGAACAACACGTCTCTCGCGCTCATCCCACTGCACTATGTAAGGTCGATGTCTGAGCGGATAATTCTTGTTCTTCGACCTCCGATCTATGCCATGAAGGGATGTGCTCGTATCACAAGGTGCTGGTATCCTCTGCTCGAATCCAAACTGGCGCATAACTCGATCAGGAAAATGAAACTCCACAATGTCGAAACAAATAAGTGGAGCCAATGTGCGCCATACATGTCGATCAGCTCGACATATAGCAGGCAACAACTCCAGTCTCGCATCAGTATATGGCTGCCAAGTCATCTACAAAGAAAGAATGTTGCCAATATTAGGCATGTGAGAGATGTCTACTAATGTATATAAGTTAGGCATGTGAGACTCTATGTACCTGCTCGTCCGTCTGATGGTCAAGTGTATCCCTGTAGTAAGATAGCCCACTTGCTAAGCGGGACCTAGTGAGGTGTACCCGAAGCCAACTGAAAAGAAATACACATTAATATCCTTCTGAAAAATGAAACTAAATAATGTCAACAAATGTGAGACACTACATATTACCTGACATCTAAGGGGTCAACCCCCGGAACATGCTGGGAGCCTAAAATAGGAACGGCATCGTCAAACTGTGGAGGTGGGTCCCGCAACCTCGAAATCTGAGGTTTGCCGATGTGTATGTGCTCCCATGCCCAAAGCTGTAACAACAACACAGGTTTACCTAACTCCCTCGCACCCCTCTGTGATCCCCGACATAGCTGTCGATACAAGTATGCAAGGGTCGCACTACCCCAGCTATATGTCCCTGCTACGTCGAGATCTGCCAAAAGTGGAAGATAAAGCACATGGACTGTATCTCCACTCTTGTCAGCAAAAAAAATGGACCCCATCAAGACAAGACAAGAATATAAAGCACCTGGACTGTATCTCCACTCTTGTCAGCAAAAATAAGAATTGACACGATAAAATGTCATTCTTACCAAAGCAGTGATCGGAAGACATCTTGCCCCTTTTAGGACGCCATTAAACACTTCAGACATGTTTGTGGTTTGCACACCATATCTATACCCACCATCATGATGAAGAGACCATAGATGAAGGGGAATGTCCAACAGATATCTAGCTGCCTCGACATTAATGGAGCCAATTCGATCAATATAGTACAAAAACTTCCTCTTCTGCCTAGCATATGCAGCTTTTCCGAATAGATTCTTGATGGCAGCATTCTTATACTTCGTATTCAACTTCGAAGCAAGATGTCGCACACAAAATCGGTGATGGGCATATGGTTCTTCCCATCCACTTTGAGGCTCGTTCATAGCTGCAAGGATACCCCTATGACGATCAGAGATCACACACAAATCCTTTCTATCTGTGACAGAACGTCTAATGCAAGCTAAAAACCAAGACCAGTCCTCCGTGCTTTCTTCCTCCACAACAGCAAAGGCAAGTGGGAATAGCTGGAAATTATCATCTGTTCCCATAGCAATCAATAATTTGCCTTTGTATTTCCCGTACAAGTGAGTACCATCTATAGTGATAAGAGGTCGACAATGACGGAATCCGGTAATGGATGGTTTAAAGGCCCAGAAGACCCTCTTAAAGATGTGCGTACTAGGATCTTGTGTTGGGATCGTACACCAGTAAACGACAGTGCCTCGATTGGACTCTTTCAAGGCTTGCAAGTACCTAGGTAACTCTTGATAAGACTTCTCCCAATCACCAAAAATATTGGTTATTGCCTTTTGTTTGGCTAACCAAGCTCTCTTGTATGTTATTGAAAATTGATATTGGTTCTTCACAAAAGTCAAGATGGAATGAACTTTGAATGAAGGATCAGTCCTAATGAAATCCTCGATAAGATCAGCAACGAAATCCGATGAAATGAGAGGATGGTCTCCACATGTTATGTCTCCCAAAAAATTGCTTGCATGTGGACCACCATATCGTACAGTTTTGAATGAGTACGACTTAGTCATGATTGCACGCAACCTCCATGGACATGACACACTTCCTTTCTGGCACATTCAATGACATACTTTGTGGGCTCTGACTCTAACACTCGAAACATCTGGTTTCTAGAGATCGACCATGCTTTCACAAAATTCTTTAATTGCTGCAATGAGGCAAACTCTTGTCCTATCTCAAATTCAGAAGCCACAGTCAATGAACCAGTGCATTTCCAAGTCATCCATGCATCTATTAACCTTTGATCAACTTCGTCAATTCTGAGCCAATCTTGTGAAGGAACACCAGACTTTATTGCCTTGTCAGCTGTTTCCCTTGCATCATCGTCCTCCTCCCTATCAGAATCCACATGCTCCTCCTCATTTCCCAAAAAATCAACATCATTTCGATGTAGAGTATCGAGATGGAATGTGGATGGTATGTGGGGAGACGAACCAGGAGAACTGAACTCATTCATGTGCTCATTGACATAATGTGGGTCTGACAACATGCTAGTAAATGATTCAAATTGCATACTAGGAGCTGATGCCGGTACCTCCATGCTATCCCTAAAGTCCATTGTAGGTACATAACCCACATTACTTTGGAGATTTATCTCCTTGGGAACTTGTTCAATGTACACCTCCATTGCCATGGCTGACGTTTGTGTCACTGAAAGCCACATAGCACTTAGTGACTCGTCATCCTCTAGTGCAATTGGAACATATTTCCCCGGCATCGGATATCTCATATACAATTTTAGTTCCACATACATACGATCACATCCAACAACGTCATATACCCTATTTAGAATCTCTTGAAACATCATACCAGAATTGATGAACATAAATTTTTTCCTTCCACCTCTATACACAATATCAACATCATTTTGAGATAGTTCACCATTCCAATAAAGGTATAAAGGATATTTAGGTTGTTCCATATTCTACATACAAAAAACATAATGTTATTCTACACATTCAAACAATATGAACACCATTCTTCACCTATACTAGTAGCATTTGCAATTTAAACACAACAATTCATGCAAAATCAACCATCACAAAATGCTCAACACCATTTTTAACCAACCAATATCAGCAATATATCACCTTCCAATTCATGCAAAATCAACCAAAACAAAATGCTAAATTATGCAAAATACTAGATTATACTAATCAAACTAAACAATTTCCATCTAACAACAGTTACAAAGCTAAAATACATAACAAATATGACATGCTAAGCAAATTAAATTAAAAAAAAAAAATTAAAAAAAAACTCACCTGTGCGACGTTGTGTGCGGTTGGTGGTGCTGTTGGTGGTGCGAATGTGTCACTCGCCTGGCGTCCGTTGCGCGGCGACAAAGAAAGAATGCGGCTGAGCTCCGGTGGTGTTGTGTGGTGGGCGACGGTCAGTCGTCAGAGAGAGAGAGAGGGAGAAAAATTTGAGAGTTGAAATCGTCGAATCTAAGAAATTGGGAAACCTGGGGGGGAATTGGGGATTCCAGTAAACCGCTACTCAAAGTAGCGGTTTTTATTAATGAACCGCTACTTGAAGTAGCGGTTTACTTCAGTCAGCGCCAAGCTCTGGGGTGGGTATTCAAGGAGCAGTAAACCGCGACTTCAAGTCGCGGTCAATTAATATTAACCGCTACTTTATTTTTACATAACCGCTACTTCAAGTAGCGGCTTATAAGGATAAACCACTATTCGAAGTAGCGATTTTACTCAAATAGAAAAAAAAAAAAAATTTCTCGCGTGCCGTCCTACGTGGACGGTACGCAGGGAATTAATTTGTATTTGGGCATATATCTGGAATTAATACCCACTTTTGCATTATTCAAGGAAAAAATTCGTCCAAATAACGTATGTTTGAATGTTTATTATGGGGATTTAATAAAAATCTGCAAGAATTGATCAATTATTGCCTAATGTTTGTGCTTAGAGCAAATAAATGTTTAATCTTGGAGGCAAAAAGAGGCTTTCTGGCTAGCTTAATCAAGATTATCATCTTTGATTTATTAGTTGTTGCTGATTACATATGGGCAATGTCTAACTATTTCATGTGCCTTGGATAATGGACAGATTTTTGACAGATTGGGTTTGTAACTGAGTTCGTATCTTCAAGAAATTGATGTGGTTGGTTTAATTTTTGTTACAATTTTCATGGTTTTATTGGAAACTAGTTTTTTTTGCCCGGGCGATGCCTCGGGTCAGTTACAATAAACTAATATGTTATTATTTTTAAATTTTATAATTTATTTTGCTACTTTTCGTATTTTTTGTCCATTAAGAAATTGAAAAATTCACGTCACAACGTGATAAGTAAAGAAAAATTGAAAGGTTTGAGTTTGAAAACAATACCTTAAAGGGAATTGTGGTAAGAGAATATGACATCAATATTCTCTTGTAAGTTACATAATAAGAGTGTTAGAGATGTATATACTTGTTCAAGTCTTTTTAGTTAAGTATACTTATTACAAGACTTTATCATATTTTATTTGAAACATTAGACAACAAATTCATAGTGTATTGATGGTTAACTCTAACTTTTCATTCCAATGGTCATGTGTTCGATACCTTGCACTTACACATTTCTTTTTTTAAAGTGAGGAGTACACATAGACATAAAACATTTGCATTAGAAAGTTTAGGAGAGTGCCACGTGGCACATAGGCTTTCTTTCGCACGCCTTTTAATATATTTGTATAGATTCTCTCATGTGATGCTTTCAAATTTTCAATGCATTTGTTGCTTCATTTTACTTCTAGTTTGTTATTTAAGTTCTTGATATGGGTGATTTATTGATTTAGTATGGTTAAGGATTGGTTTTGGGTTCTGGGTAAACAAAGATAAATTACTAAATTGGGTTACTACCAACTATGGGTTATTTAAAGAGAGATTGTCGGGTGACTTCTAACTTTTGTGAGATTAGAAGATTAGCCACGTATGTCTAAGAATATTAGCTTAACAAGATTATTTGGAGATGGTTAAAGATTGGTTATTAGTTGTAATGTCTTTGGTGGGCGTTGGTGTCACCGACCATTTGCAAATTCCTGGATCCGCCACTGAAGGTGTATGTGGGAAAATGAAGTACTCTATTTTGGGAAAAATTTCACTATTTGGATCCAAGTACTCCCCTTTGGTGGTAAACTTGGAGCCAACAATTTATTGGTAATCTAAAAATTTTTACTGTCCCTGGTAATTAAGAAACTTTACTGAACTATACAGTAATTTTTGCACAAATTGAAATTCCCGCAGAACTAAGTGAAGCCATCAAAACCGATTACTTTTCCGGCCAAAAAAGTTTCCGGCGAGCAAGGTTTTTTCTTAGCTTAAGAAGCTAAGGATTGTTCTACAAGAAAATCAATCAGCCAGTGAATTTATGGCATGAAAAATGCATTAGAAATAGCATCCCTTCTTCTCCAGCGAGAGTAATGGTGGTCGAAAACTTCATTTGAGGAGCAGAAAATATTATTTCATCCATCAATCATCCAAAAGTGGTAAGCATATGTAACCTTGTATATGCCATTATAATTTGAAGAGAAAAAATATATTGAAATCGAGTAAAATTCATGAACTTCTGAGCTTAATTTACTAGTTAAAATATGTATTAGATAATAATGAGAGTAGAAGAATAGTGAATGACCGATTTTTCTAGTAGTTCATTAGTTATCTGTTGATGATGAATGGTTGTTCCATTATTTCGATATGTTATAGAAGATGAAGAAGATGAGAGAATAACGGCGGAAGTTTTTAGGGTTTGTAACTTATGAATAGTAGTGTTGATTCAATAATTTTCCATTTATATTATTATCACAATTGTTTAATATAGTAACTGAATGGAGATTCAATTAATTTCATTTGCCATTTATATTAGTATCATACTTATTTAAATAGTAGCTAAATATAGCTTTAAATAATGACAGTGCAATGTATAATATAGAAGGACAAGGAGAATTCATCATTGATCTTAATCAAAGTTTGCCTGAAGAACAGATACATTTGGACTTGAATGAGGAAGTACTTGAAAATGTAATAGAAATAGCAGAAAAAGAGTTGCATTTCGACTAGAATGAGGAAGTAGTTCCAAAAGTAATAGAAATAGTAGAAGAAGTGCCTTTGGAACTTGAATGAGGAAGTAGCGCGAAATGTAATAGAAATACTATAAGAAGAAGAAGTGCATTTGGACGTGAATGAGGAAGTAGCGCAAAATGTAATAGAAATAGCAGAATAAGTACATTTGGACGTGAATGAGGAAGTAGCGCGGAATGTAGCGGAAGAAGAAGATATTGACTTAAATGAGAAAGAAGTTCCAAATGTAACTGACATAGAAGAAGAAGAAGATGTGAACTGAAATAAGGAATGAGTTGAGCCAATAACAAAAGGAATGTATTTCATTTCAGGTGTAGAATTTGCATAGCATTGTGACGACTATGCTTATAAAAAAGGGTTTGAGTTTTTGCTACATCAACTGCTTCGATAGAGGAATACAAGGATCAAGGTGTTAAAAGAATACGAGTGGGAGATCAAGAGCCTAAGTACCATATGATGAAATGTAACTCCCCAAAAATGCATAACCTTTAATCGTCAGCGGAAGCATAACTTAAGCTTGTTGGTTATGGCCCACTATTAATATAATAGCCTAAAAAGGTATTTTAAACATACAAATGCTCAACTTAAAGTAATAATGATTACCCTTAATACAGAGTATTCTACATATCACAAAGTTATACAGAGTTACTTCAACTTAATCTTTTCCGGAGCATTCTTGACATAATTGATCCTGCGCTATCTTCATAATACCTGAATAATTTCATAAAATAGGGAAAAGGAAAAACACAGAAATAACCTAAAATGAGTTGAAAACTCAGTAACTTCACTCCAGCCCGTAAAAACGGTTTTAGTTCGTAAACATTTTCATGCGCAGACATATATCACATCATATTGGTATTTGTTCGGAAAACTATCAGAAAACGTCATCATTGGATAGTCTGCTGACAAGGACCATTTGCGTGATCATAGTTCATTGGCAAGTAGAGGTTTTGGACATAGCATTAACATTATCATATGACCCTTTTGGTCCGTGTTCATTCGTATATCGTAAACAAAATTCGAATTCCTCCACCTGTAACTTGCCCATTTGCCAGTTCATTTCATAATGTCAAGCTAGCAGAGTCATCCACTTTTACAAATTTGCATATATTCATATTTCTGAACAACACCCATAAATCATAATAGATCCATAATTCATATAACCATACTTCATAAACTTGACTATTCATAACATTCATGAACATTCATCGAGTCATAGCATCACATAGTCATATCATCACAAAGTCATATCCACACAGTCGAGAATATCATTGCACATAACGTATACGAGCATGTATAATTGCTAGACATGAAAGGTTACACATAACACATACGGGCATGCATAGATGCTGGACATAAAGGTTACCTCATAAGCTAATTCCTTTCCTTTACTCCTTAAGTATCGTCATTCCTCAATCTCCAAGAACCATCATACATATATCCTCCTTAAAACATAGTAGTAATCAATAATTAGGACATTACCTACTAACAAACTTTCCTTGCCTAATTACCCATAAATTATCATCGTTAATATACTACAATTGTTGTTATTAGCTCAGAAACTAATAGAAAGTCATTTATACAAACTTAAACGTCCCTAATGTTCATTCATAAAAAATCAGATCACCTAAATTAATGATTAATTACCTTAACATAACTAAAGTCAATTTTAGCCCATAATACAAAGTTAACCCAACTAGTTAACTAAGTAGCTTTAGCTAAGATTAATTAAATCAGATTATGGACCAACACGTTGAAGTATAAAATAATCTATGTAGTTTAGTTAGGCAAATCAGTTTTAGTTAAACTCTAATAGTCCAACAATTAACTAAGTGGCTTTGTAGCATTATGTAAATCTGATTTGAGCCCAACTATTTGTGGTAACAAAATTAGAAATGGTTTGACAACTTGAATCAGATTTTAGGCCCAAACTAAACTAATTCAACATATGTATATTTGAGCTTGAGTTTTGAAAACTTAAAATTCTGAAATTAAAGAAAACATGAGATAATTCACCTCTGCTTCAAGAGCAGAGAAGAACGCACAGCAGGGGAGGGGACTGAGCTCCGGGAGCCGGCGAGCTGGGCGGTAGTGCAGGTAGCGCGACGCGGCGGCAGAAGCCCAGAGTCGTTCGTCGGCCTCTGGTTCGGTGCGGCAGCAAGCAGGTGATGCAGGGGAGTGAGCGAAAGAGAAGGAGAGCAGGCGGGGTTTGCGTCGCGGTGGAGCGGCAGGGGTGCAGCGCGGTTTCCGGCAGCTTCGGTGGTCGGAGGAAAGGGTCAGGAGGGGAGAGGGTGGCCTGGGCGGCGCACCGGAGGTGGTGCACAGGTGTTGGTGGGATGGTGCACAGGTGTTGGTGGGGTGGTGCCGAGAGAAAAGAGGGTGTTTGGGCCCATTTCTTGGACCAGTCCATCTATGGTGAAATGACTAAAATACCCCTGCATCAAGGGAAACATATCCTCCACCAGCTGGAGCTGACTAAAATACCCTCATTTATTAGAGGTCTCATCCTCTATAAATAGGGGTTGTCTCATCAGACAAAGGTATTTAATTCTAACCTACAAAAAACCAGAGCATCTCTCTCTACATTGACTCACTTTATCTCTCTACCTCAATCTCAACTGACTTGAGCGTCGGAGGGGCTTTCCTGGGAACACCCCCGGGCCAGTTTTTCATTGTATTTTGCAGGATTGTCGGAGACCTCTTCCTCGTCTCTTCAGACCTTCTCGGGATTTCAAGACTCTCAACACTACACTCACCTTTGACAGTTTCTAGGCAGAAACAGTTTGGCACCGTCTGTGGGGATGCTACATCTCAAAGTCACATACCGAGAGCAACATAGCACCCGACTAAAGAAAGACAAGAGCTTATCACCTAGGCCGAAGAGCTCCCATCCTGTCGTCATACCACACCTAGTGTGGAACCAACTCATTAGGAAGATAAGGGATCTACCTCTCGGGATGAGCTGAACAGCCTCAACCTCTGGAGCTAATTTCCTCTAAATCCACCTCAGTTAGTCGCTACGACTAACCCATAGAGGATAGTCGATCAGTTCAACTAGACATTCAACGAAGTATTCAAGAGCTTCTAGCCGACATGCCGCAACTCAACCAAGGGCCTCATCTTCAAGCCCAATTAACTCTACTCAAAGTAGAATGGAGGAAGCTCGGGAAGAAAAGGACCGAGAAGACATTCCACAGCAAAAAGTTGGTGTAAGATGGAACAGGACACATGCCAAGTTGTCAACAATCTTGAAGCAAATCAGGGAGAAGGATATCGCAGATAGTACTTGCGCATCACAAACCCTCGAAGAAAGTGTGAAGGGATCCCTCTCGGATCCAACAAGCACCAAGAAGGAGCATGCAACTCGTTCCATCAACGGTTCTCGAGACTCTTTCATGGTATCATCACGAACTGCCCAACATTTAATGAAAACCTCCTCGGGAAACACGGGGCTCATTAGCCTCCCGAGTCAAGAACTACTCCGACGGTACCTCCTCGGTCATGAGGAGTGCCCCAACGAACTTAACCAAAAAAATGGCTAAGTATTGCTTATTGGCATCTGCTCGACATTCGAGTGGCGTCATTCGGAGAAGAGAGACCTCCTCGGGAATCATGGAGCTCATTAGCCTCCCGAGTCGAGAACATCTCCAAAGGTACCTCATCGGGAAGCACCGGGCTCATTAGTCTCCCCGAGTCGAGAACATCTCCGGAAAACAGTGACCATCTCGGTCTCGCTAGAGGGATCAACACTTGGCAAATATAGCTAAGTACATCCTACATATCCAACTCGGGATTATCAGGGAGGGCTCATTAGCACCCGAGTTGGTGCATCACCCTTCTCGGCCTTGTCAGGGGGCTCAACACTTAAGCCTAAATTTGGCTAAGTATCTCAACACCCAACTCGGGATTGTAGGTGGCTCATTAACCCCCCCGAGTTGGTGCGTGATTCTCTTGGCCTTGCCAGGAAGCTCGTCATTTAGCGAAATTCGGCTAAGTCTTCTCCATACACCCAACTCAGGAATATAGGTGGCTCATTAGCCCTCCGAGCTCCCACATTCGTAACTCTTGGGCACTTGGGAACTCACTCCTCCCAGCTCGAGAAAGCAAGAAGACCGACTTGGTAAAAACAACTCGGTCCCCCTTCCAGCCAATCCGTTGCCTAGTTGAGCTCGGTAGCCACGCATGTATACCCCTCGGGTAATATGAAGCTCCCTCTCCCCCAACTTCGGAAACTTGAGGGCCAGCTCGGAGAATCGAGTCGGTCTACTTCACGATCACCTAGCAAGATCAAATGGACAACATTGCATCCACCATTCGGGAAATTTGGGGTTCCCCCAACTCGGGGATTGAGTATCTTCCTAACTCGGGAATTTCATCTTGGTTCCCCCATGCGGCTCACCCAGCTCGGCCACGGAAAACATAACATTTGGGGCTCCCGCACATCAGGGCACCTAGAAGCAAGGCACAATCTTGAACCCTCCCTCCCTCCCGAGACAGACATAGTACTCCAGACCAAGAGCCTCTCTCAGGTTCCGCTGGACGACCGCTTCGGGAAGGAAAGAGGCTGCCCTATCCGTTCATCCAGCGTGGGGCTAATTACTTGAACCTATCAGCTGGTCCAATAAACACACTCGGCGAAGGTATGATGGAGTTCGTTAGGCCCCCGAGTAAAAAACTTCTCCAATGACATCCCCTCGGTCATGGAGGAGTGCCCCGACCGACTTACCGAAAAAAAATGGCTAAGTATCATTTGCGGCCACTTGGCGTCCGAGTGGCGTTGTCTCAACAAATGAAGCCTCCTCGGGAAGAATAAGGCTCATTAGCCTCCCGAGTGGAGCACATCTCTCGTGGTACCTCCTCGTCCATGCCAGGAGTACCCTATCACTTGGCGAAAATAGCTAAGTGCAAATAAATGAACCTCCTCGGCCTAGCATGGGGCTTATTAGCCCCCCGAGTCGAGCACATCTCTCGCAGTACTTCCTCGGCCATGCCAGGAGTACCCCATCACTTAGCGAAAATAGCTAAGTGCAAACAAATGAAGCCTCCTCGGGAAGAATAAGGCTCATTAGCCTCCCGAGTGGGGCACATCTCTCGTGGTACCTCCTCGGCCATGCCAGGAGTACCCTATCACTTGGCGAAAATAGCTAAGTGCAAACAAATGAACCTCCTCGGCCTAGCATGGGGCTTATTAGCCCCCCGAGTCGAGCACATCTCCCGCAGTACTTCCTCGGCCATGCCAGGAGTACCCCATCACTTAGCGAAAATAGCTAAGTGCAAACAAATGAACCTCCTCGGCTTATTAGCCCCCCGAGTCGAGCACATCTCTCGCAGTACTTCCTCGGCCATGCCAGGTACCCCATCACTTAGCGAAAATAGCTAAGTGCAAACAAATGAAGCCTCCTGGAAGAATAAGGCTCATTAGCCTCCCGAGCGGGCACATCTCTCGTGGTACCTCCTCGGCCATGCCAAGAGTACCCTATCACTTGGCGAAAATAGCTAAGTGCAAACAAATGAACCTCCTCGGCCTAGCATGGGGCTTATTAGCCCCCCGAGTCGAGCACATCTCCCGCAGTACTTCCTCGGCCATGCCAGGAGTACCCCATCACTTAGCGAAAATAGCTAAGTGCAAACAAATGAACCTCCTCGGCCTAGCCCCCGAGTCAAGCACATCTCTCGTGGTACCTCCTCGGTCATGCCAGGAGTACCCTATCACTTAGCGAAAATAACTAAGTGCAAACAAATGAACCTTCTCGGGAAGCATGGGGCTTGCTAGCCCCCCCGAGTCAAGAAACTCGTTCATTAGCACCTCCTCGGTCATGAGAGGAGTGTCCTACTAACTTAGTCGAAAAACGGCTAAGTATTCGCAATTGGACCTACTCGGGATCCGAGTAGCGTCGTGAGACCTCCTCGGGGAACATGGGGCTCATTAGCCCCCCCGAGTCGAGAAACTCGTTCATTGGCACCTCCTCGGGCATGAGAGGAGCGTCCTACTAACTTTGCCGAAAAACGGCTAAGTATCGACAATTGGACCTACTCGGCATCCGAGTAGCGTCGTGAGTCCTCCTCGGGGAAGCATGGGGCTCATTAGCCCCCCCGAGTCGAGAAACTCGATCGTTGGGGCCTCCTCGATCATAAGAGGAGCGTCCTACTAACTTAGCCGAAAAACGGCTAAGTATCGACAATTGGACCTACTCGACATCCGAGTAGCGTCGTGAGACCTCCTCGGGGAAGCATGGGGCTCATTAGCCCCCGCCGAGTCGAGAAACACATTCATTGGGGCCTCCTCGGTCATATGAGAAGCGTCCTACTAACTTAGCCGAAAAACGGCTAAGTATCGACAATTGGACCTACTCGGCATCCGAGTAGCGTCGTGAGACCTCCTCGGGGAAGCATGGGGCTCATTAGCCCCCCCGAGTCGAGAAACTCGTTCATTGGGGCCTCCTCGGTCATAAGAGGAGCGTCCTACTAACTTAGCCGAAAAACGGCTAAGTATCGACAATTGGACCTACTCGGCATCCGAGTAGCGTCGTGAGACCTCCTCGGGGAACAATGAGCTCATTAGCCCCCCCGAGTCGAGAAACTCCTTCATTAGCACCTTCTCGGTCACAAGAGAAGCGTCCTACTAACTTAGCCGAAAAACGGCTAAGTATGGTACATTGGACCTACTCGGCATCTGAGTAGCGTCGTGAGACCTCCTCGGGGAACATGGGGCTCATTAGCCCCCCCGAGTCGAGAAACTCGTTCGTTGGCACCTCCTCGGTCATAAGAGGAGCGCGCTACCAACTCGGGCAAGGATCTCCTCGGGGAGGATCCCCACGGTCTTAGTGCCAACTCGGGAAAGTATCCCCTCGGGAATGGCACATCCCTCGGTCCCTGGACCAACCCGGGCAAGGATGCCCTCGGGGAGGACCCCCTCGGTCTTAGCACCAACTCGGGAAAGTACTCCCTCGGGAATGGCACGTCCCTCGGTCCTTGGACCAACCCGGGGAGGACCCCCTCGGGGAGGACCCCCTCGTTCTTAGCACCAACTCGGGAAAGTACCCCCTCGGGAATGGCACATCCCTCGGTCTAAGGACCAACAAGGGCAAGGATGCGTCCCTTGGCGTGACCCCTTCAATCTAAGCACCAACTCGGACAGGGAGCGCAACATGAAGCTACTCGGGTTTGTGAGGTCCCCAGCTCAGGAGAATTTCCAAGGGGGCACAACAAAGATCATCCAGACTGTTTGGCGCACCCGAGAGCTTGCCGCGCTACAGTCATGTGTGATGCGCGACAGTACGCGTTCGACGCCAAGTTGCACACTCGGCGCACTGTCACCCTCTCGAGTAAATCCCGAGAGCTTCCTCCCTCGGCCCATGTGAGCCTTCGGTGATCAAAGGACTCCCCCCTCAACTCGGGATCGAGGATATGCTCCCCTCCTTGGACTCGGGATCTACCCCGGCTAGATTCACGAGAATCCTCTTTGCTAAACTCGACTCGGGATTTCGCAAGAGCTATGGGAATTCATGAGATCTTCCTCCTCGGGCTCTGCATACCTTGAAAAAGTTCGGGGGCGTTGCCCCCTAGCCCCCACCAGGGCGTTTCACCCCTGGACCTCGACTCGCTGAACCCAAGACGTCATTCAACCTCGGCTAAAACATTATTATTCCGCCAATCAACAAGACTAAAAATGGCGGATTTTCACTCCGATTACCTGGCGTGGGGCTAATTGTTTGGGCCCATTTCTTGGACCAGTCCATCTATGGTGAAATGACTAAAATACCCCTGCATCAAGGGAAGCATATCCTCCACCAGCTGGAGCTGACTAAAATGCCCTCATTTATTGGAGGTCTCATCCTCTATAAATAGGGGTTGTCTCATCAGACAAAGGTATTCAATTCTAACCTACAAAAAGCCAGAGCATCTCTCTCTACATTGACTCACTTTCTCTCTCTACCTCAATCTCAACTGACTTGAGCGTCGGAGGGGCTTTCCCGGGAACACCCCCGGGCCAGTTTTTCATTGTATTTTGCAGGATTGTCGGAGACCTCTTCCTCGGCTCTTCAGACCTTCTCGGGATTTCAAGACTCTCAACACTACACCTTTGACAGTTTCTAGGCCGAAACAGAGGGAAACTTTGTGATTTTGTTGTGGTTTCAAAGCCCATCCTTACTGAGTTACTGGTATTTATAGCTGAAATCAGGGAACAAAACAAGAGGTGGAATGATGGAGATTGGTGGTTCATGCACCTTGGGGAGCAAGGTAGGAGACATGTAGAAGAAGGAAGAGGTGATGTCGGTTTGTCGAGGGATTCAAGAAGCTGAACCTCAGTTTTCTTTCTTCCTTTCTCTTTTTATTTTCTTATTTGCTTTTGGTGACTAAGGCTATGTTTAGTTCACCTGAAATTTACTGATATGAACTTATCTGATTTGATCTGAACTTATTTTTTCTGATCTGATCTGATCTGAACTTATCTTTTATAAAATATATTATTACTAATATTATTATTACTTTGTATTTCATTACTAGTATTACTATTACTATCATTTTATTACTATGCACAACTTTCAATAATAATAATAATAATAATAATAATAATAATAATAATAATAATTTATAATAATAATAATATAAAATAATAATTTTATAAATATTATTATAATAATAATAACAACAACAACAACAATAATAATAATAATATAATAATAATAATAATAATAATAATAATAATAATAATAATAATAATAATATAGATAACATTATTATTATTATTATTATTATTATTATTATTATAGCATAATTATTTTTTTTTGAAAAAGAACACATTAGTATATGAACATACAATTAAAAATAAAAGACTAAGGACTCTTGGGTCCAATGGTATGACTTCTTATCTCCCACATGGAGACCAAGGTTCAAATCTTGGTGGAAGCATATATTTCAATATTGTTGTGGGTGGGAAAGGGGGTTGGGGCTTGTTGGGTCTCTACTCTCTAGGTGAGTGACCCTGTGCGAGGGCAGCCCAGAGGAAATTCATCTTACCACGGGGTTCCCGAAAGGGGCCCAAAAGAATTTAAAAATAAAAGAACACACATTTTAGGTAAAAAAAACATATTGTTCATGGTAAAGAAAACATACTGTTCATGTTCAAGGTCCGTTAATAATAAGAATTTAGGTAGTAATGAAAAGAACATATAATGATATTAAAAAAAGAACATATACTGAAAGAGCATACAAGATCTATTTAAAGAACACATTTTAAAAATAAAAGATAGATGTTATTTTTGATATTAATGACATGTTTGGATTTAACTAACAACATGTTCTTTGTTATATCAATAAATTGTTTTTTTTATTATAAATAAACCTATAAATATATGTAATCATATGATCTTGAACAAAATGGTTAAATATTCTTCTTATATCGTAGTCTTGTTCTATATAAACTTTGTTTTTAAAGATAAGTTGAAATCCTCTGTAGGGAAAATTTTGAACGTGATGACAACACCATTAGGTTATCCCATGTTACTCATGTTTATATAAACTAGTAATATATAATTTATATTATTCTACCAAAATTGTTTTAAAAAATAAACATCATATACTATTGTCATGTTCGTTACATGTACAACATCAAAAAGAACATCACATATCAAAATTATTAATTAGAACAAATATAAAAAAGAACACGTACAAATGCCAAAAGAACATTCTTCTTCTTGAACAGAAATAGCTTCAAATAGTGATATCAATGACATTTATAATAATAGCAACAACATTAATAATAATTACCAATATTAATAATTAATAAGTACAACAACGACAATAATAATAATCTTTTTGAACAAATGTACTAGTAAATAGTAATATTAATAGTAATAGTAATCGTATAAAGTAGTAATAATAATAATAATAATAATAATAATAATAATAATAATAATAATAATTATTATTATTATTATTATTATTATTATTATTATTATTATTATTATTATTGTTGTAGCCTAAAATCTACGGTTCCTCTGACGACACTTGGGGTCATCTGAGCCGTACACGTGTCCTCCCCTGATGAATAGAGGAAAAAGATCTACCCTTTGGGCTAGGCTATGATTGGTTAAAAGGCTGCTTTTCTGGCCCAAAAGGAAGTTAGAGGCCAGCCCGGTGAGGTGGCTGCATGAGAGTGGTTGATAAACCCTCCCAAATCATGGCCTGCCACTTGTCATGATCTGATTCTTCAGCCAATCAGAAGCCACTATTGTAGGGCAGATTTTAAGGTTAGCTGTCATCTTGCTATCACTATAAATATCCCAGAAATCAGGAGAAAGATCATTCAATGCAAACAGTGCAAAGTTACTCTGTAAAACTACTCTCACTTTCTCTCTCTATCTCTATTTTCTCTTTCAACTCCTGATATCTGACTTAAGCATCGGAGGGGGAACCACCACCCAAACCTCCAGGGTGGGTCCCTTTTTGCAGGTTCGGGAGTAATGCTCAGGCTTGGACTAGGTTGATTCAGACATTTGTTGCACAAGTCTCCAAAGAAGAACATCTAAGGGATACTAGTTTACTTGTTAGACAAGAAAGCACCATCTGCAGCTTACTTGTTGGACAAGCGGACTAAACATTTGGCGCCGTCTGTGGGGAGACGCAACGATGACTGATTGTCAATCGTCCAACCTTGCCAGAAACCGAAGTCTTCAGGTTAATGTCGAAGACACAGTAGAACACGAGAGACCACCTCGAGGAAGGGATAGACCCCCGTCCATCGTCCAAGTCTTGGACCAAGCCAAAGAACTTGTCATTCAAGAGAATCTTGAACGTCCGTGTGATCGCGCCCATCTAGAGAACGCCTTGAATGATTTCCGTGCAAAGATGGCCGCAGTCGTCCAGAATGTATCAAGAGCAATATGCTTGTTTTTTCGGTTTAACCCTGAGCCACTGCTAACAATCCACCTCCCCCTAGGGGACGTTCCCAAGAAGATCGTCCAGGCCCTAGTCGACCTGTTCGTCAGGAACCCTCTAGGAGGACGGCAAGAGAGGAAAGCAAACGGAGGATAATGATCGGCGAAGAAAGATGGACGGAACCCGGTGGTAAGGACCCGGGACCATGTTTGTCCAAGCGGGCACCGAATGGAAACAGATGCCAAGAGAATATCTAGAAGCAAAGAGAGCGGCTGCAATACAACGATCGGCGACGGGTTCTACATCATACCTGAGAGACCCTCCTTTGAGGTTGTCGTCCGAGGGGAGGGACGAAGTTTAAGTCACTCTCTTGTTCATCCGCGACGAGGAGAAGACGGTGGCTCAGCCCATGGTCTATAGGCGTCCATTGCCTGCAAACACGTCGTCTGATCCGGTGTTAAAAGAATATCGTAAGGAGTACATACCCATTGAGGGACAGATGGGACTCCTCCAGATTAACTGGCCCACTCCATTCTCGGCCAGGATAATGGAGGCGCCCCCCTTCCCAAAGGTTAAACTCCCTACTATAGAACCTTTTGATGGAACAACAGATCCCGATGATCACTTATCTGCTTACAAACATCAGATGTACGTCCAAGGAGTAGATGATGCTACTCGGTGTAAGAACTTCCCAAAGAACTCGAAGGGAGTAGCTCGAAGTGGTTTAACAATCTTCCACCCAATTCGGTCCAATAATTTCACGCAACTCGGTTTCTTATTTACTAGTCACTTTGTTGCCAACAAGCAAGAACAAAAAACAAGCATGCACCTAGGCAAGGTCGTCCAGGGACCGAAGGAGGCTCTTAGAAGTTTCGTTAAGAGATTCAACCTTGAAGCCCTTCAGATCCAAGATCTTAATGCTGGAGCGGCCTTTGACGCCTTCATTAGGGGTCTAAGACCAGGAAGCTTTAAGTTTGATCTTGTTAAAAAGAAAATCTCCACTCTTGCCGAAGCCTTAAGGGAAGCTGAAGCGTTTATTCACGCTACCGAAGTGTGTGGCCGAGGCAAAGCATCCCGAGTCTAAGAAGCCCGAAGAGGTTACTCGACCAAAGAAGAGCAACCCCAAGAAGGCCGAGACTTGGGCTATAACCTCCACCACCACTTCGTCCCGGAAGGAGCAAGAGAAAAGAGGCCGAGCCATCCTCATGCAATCCTATTGAATTTAACAAGGACCAATACTCCATTCTCATGGAGATTAAGGATCAATATGAGTTGAAGGCCCCAGCTGAGATGAAAACCCCTTATAGAAATAGGGATAAGAGCAAGTATTGCCACTTCCACAAGGATTGCGGTCACGAAACTAATGAATGTAAGCACCTCAAGAAGGCTTTGGAGGAGCTAGCTCGAAAGGGAAAGATGAACTCCTATATGCCTCAAGGGGGAAGGAAGTTTCAAAGGAAAGACAATTGCGAGACTAAGAAGAAGGAGAGTGAGAGCACGAGACGAGGATGTTGTTCTCGTAATTTCCGGAGGATTCTTGTCAGAGGAGGACCAACCAATAGAGGACACAAAAACTACCTTAGGGAGCTTGGCCAAGTTTTGTTAGGCGATCGGACAAAGGCCGAGCCCTTCCCAAGGGTGGTAGTTAGTGAGCAAGATCGGGCGGAGTTGAGGACTCCCCATGATGATCCTTTGGTTGTAGAAATGAAAATAGCAAACTTGAGAGTAAGAAGAATTCCGATCGACACCTTGGAAGCTCGACGGATATCATCGGCCTTGTCGCTTGTCCGCATTAAAATTTAATGAGAAGAACTTGGTTCCCGTTCACCATCCCATCATAGGGTTTGGGGGAGGAGTCATCCACCCAATGGGAACTGTTACTTTGCCCGTTCGAGTGGGAGAAAAGGATGCCGCTAGAACTCGTTTATCAAGTTCTTGGTGGTCCGAGATTTGACAGCCTACAATGTCATTCTTGGACGACCAACTCTGAATCACGTCAAAGCCGTAATAGTAACTCACCCGATGTTGATGAAGTATGAGTGTGATGATGGCCGATTGGCTCATTATATGGGGACCAAAGAGTGGCTAGGGAGTGTTATCTGACTACCCTCAAGCCGTCATCATGGAAGATATGCAATGAAGATCAGACGAAGGTTGCTGGTGAAAGGAAAACGTCTGAAATAGAGAAAGATAAGACGAAGGTGGTTAGTGAGAGGAAAACGTCCGGGATAGTCAAGGACCAATTGGCCTCATTGAAGATGGCCATTGAGAGCCCTCAGACGCCTCTCGCTCCCTCAAGGAAGGCGTCTGAGCATCTTCACAAAGAAGAAGAGAAAATATGAAATCATCAAGGAAGAGCCTCCCTTGCCTGAAGAAGTGATGGCCATCATGGGACTTGCAATAGAGCATCCGAAACCGGCCGAGGCCCCGAAGATGTCCTGTCTGGATGAGGCTCGTCCGAAACGAACCTTGAAAATTGGTTCTTCGCTCTCTTTGGGCTTGAGGAGCCTCTTAATCGACTTCTTTGAAAGAATTTCAAGACGTGTTTGCCTATTGTGTTGAAGAAATGCCTCGGAATTGATCCGGAGGTAGCCGTCCATCGGCTAAATGTTGATCCAAAATTAAAGCCAGTCCGTCAGAAGAAAAGACATTTGGGGCCGGCTAGGAATCAAGCGGTCGACCAGGAAGTTCAGAAGTTGTTGGAGTCAAAATTCATCAAAGAGACTTATTATCCAGAATGGATAGCAAATGTGGTCATGGTGCCCAAGCCAAATGGCACTTGGAGGATGTGTGTAGACTATACCGATCTCAACAAGGCTTGTCCCAAGGACAGCTTCCCGCTGCCGAAGTTGGATCGTCTAGTGGACTCCACAAGGGCCACGCTTTACTAAGCTTCATGGACGCCTATTCGGGTTTCCATCAAATTCCCATGTGGCCGAGAGGATCGGGACAAAACGTCCTTCATTACCGAAAAAGGACTTGTATGGTGGCGTTGAGAATGCCATTTGGTCCGCGTAATGCTCCGGCCACATTCCAAAGATTGATCAATCTTTGTTTTTCGGCCACAATTGGGAAGGAACATGGAAGCGTATATTGATGATATGATAGTCAAGAGCCGTCAAGAAGAAAGTCATGTGGGTGATTTGAGAGAAACTTTTAAAACTCTCGGGAAATACAAGTTAAAGTCGAATCCCAAAGAAATGTGTCTTTGGGGTTTTGTTAGGGAAGTTCCTAGGCTTCTTGGTAGACCAGAGGGGAATTGAAGCAAATCCCGAGAAGATACAAGCTATTTTAGACATGAAGTCTCCGTCAAAGGTAGAGGAAGTTCAGAGACTGACGGGTTGCTTGGCTGCCATTGGACGTTTCTTGTCTAAGTCAGGCGACAAGTGCCATCACTTCTTCGCCACTATTAAGAAGAAAGCTAAGTTTGAGTGGACAGATGAGGCGGAGCAAGCACTACAACAGGTCAAGGACCACCTTCTACAGCCTAGGTTGGTCGGCCACTCGAGGGGGAGAAGCTGTTTGTATATTTGGCCGTGTCCGCTCAGTCTGTGAGTGCCGTTCTGCTGGCCGAAAGAGAATCCGTGCAAGTCCCAATATATTTCGTCAGTCACGTACTCAAAGACGCGGAAAATAGGTACACTCCAGTTGAGAAGTTTGGATTGGCCCTCGTCATGGCCAGCAGAAAGTTAAGGCCTTACTTCTTGGCACACAGTATAATCGTCTACACTGATCAACCTTTGAAGCAAGTTTTGCAGAAGATGGAAGCCGCTGGGCGAATGCTAAAATGGGCAGTTGAGCTCAACATGTTTGATATATCGTTTGAACCAAGGAAAGCCATTAAGGGGCAAGCCTTGCGCATTTTATAGTTGAGCTTACTCGGCCAACTATAGAGCCAATATCCGATCCAACTTAAAGGAAGGAAGCATTGGACGCTCATGGTCGATGGATCGTCCACAGTCAATGGATGTGGGGCAGGAATCATTTGTCAATCTCCCGAAGGGGACAAGTTTGAATATGCATTAAGATTCCAATTCAAAGCGTCCAATAACGAAGCTGAATATGAAGCACTCTTAGCTGGAATCAAAATGTGCAAGGCGGCTGGAGCTGTAGAGATTGAGGCCAAATCGGACTCTCTCTTAGTTGTCAGTCAGGTCAATGGAGATTTTGAATGCAAAGAAGCATCAATGAGCAAATACATGCGACTGATCAAGGATGAGATTGAGCCATTAAAACGATTTGTTCTCGACCAAGTGCCAAGGTCAGAAAATCATCAAGCAGATGCTCTCTCTAAATTGGCCAGCTCGGCTGAAGGAGATGTGCCAAGAACAGTTTTTTGGGAAGTCAAACCCAAAAAGAGCATTGACCAAGAGCAGATTATGTTTCTTAGTCGAGGAGCAGTCTGGATGGAGCCGATAATAGAATACAAAAAGACGGGGCGATTGCCTTCTGACCCTGTAGAGGCCAAGTATGTGAAGGCTAGAGACAAGTGGTTCGAACTATGGGATGAGACCCTTTACAAGAAATCATTCAACCGTCCTCTCCTCAAGTGCATCACCAGAGAAGATGGCCGAGAGGTTTTGAAAGAACTCCATGAGGGAGCTTGTGCATCGCACATTGGGGGAAGAGCATTAGGAGAAAAGGCTTTAAGGACGGGGTACTACTGGCCTACCTTGAAGGAAGACGCCCTCGTCTATGCAAAAAAGTTAGATAGTTGCCAGAAGCATGGAAACCTGCATCAGAAGCCGTCCAACTACTTAAGCCCCATTTTGTTCCCCCTACCTTTTGCCAAATGGGGCATGGACATATTAGGACCTTTTCCGGTGGCAGCTGGGCAAAGGAAGTTTGTGGTAGTAGCAGTGGACTATTTCACTAAATGGATAGAGGCTGAAGCCATGCGAGGAATAACAACAAACGACGTCAAGGGCTTCATCTAGAAAAACATTATAACTCGTTTTGGCATGCCTCAGTCCATCGTCTTTGATAATGGTCCACAGTTCGAAACGCCTAAGCTGAAAGATTGGTTGTTAGAAAGAGAAATCAAAGCTCACTTTGCGGCAGTCGCCCACCCGCAAGCCAATGGACAAGTCGAGTCCTTCAACAAGATTCTATCAAATGGAATCAAGAGGAAGCTGGAAAACGCCAAGGGACAATGGGTTGAAGAGCTGCAATTAGTGTTATGGTCCATTAGAACAACCGCTAAGAATTCTACAGGCGAGACGCCTTTCATGTTAGTCTATGGCACTGAAGCCGTCTTGCCCATTGAGATTGAAGAACCCACCCTGCGAGTCATGTTGTACAAAGAAGACGCTAAATCGGGCCGCATTGCGCACGGCTTTGGACCAAGTGCCAGAAGTCAGAGGCAATGCCTTGCTAAGAATGCAATTGTACAAGTTGAGAATGGCTCGGGAATTTAACAAACGAGTTGTTAGACGACCGCTCAAGGTGGGGGATCTTGTTCTAAGAAAAATGGAGGCGGTTGGACGAGCTAAGGAGCTAGGGAAGCTAACACCAAACTGGGAAGGACCTTATCTGATTATCCAAGAGCTGCGCAGTGGGACTTTTCGTCTCCAAGATCTAGATGGACGACCTATACAACGTACTTGGAATTCAGATACTTTGAAGAGGTACCACGTTTAACTCAATCGTCGTCAGGAATCCAGCTGAAAGTTGTAGAAAGTCCAAAGTGCCACGGCACATACTAGAAAAAAGAATTGTATACATGTATCTTGGCACTTAGTCAAGAAAAATTCATATATTACAATTCCTAGTATCTTACCGTCTGTATTTTCATGTTTATTTTCACCAAGTTGGTTCACTTTGGGGCATTAAATCAGTTATTAGTCTAAAAGTGACAATAACTTGGAACAAAAATACTCATTTCTATGCCGAACATCACTCCCTCGAAGAGACCGGCCAAAAGTATAACGACCTAAAGATTGATAACATACATTGGCAATCAATTTGACAAAATCTCTAGTAAGAGAAACGTCAAAGTCTCTAAGAGAAAGCTGACCAGAAATAAGCCCTAGGTAAAGGATTCTTATTTTCAAATATACGGGCAACTAAGTAGTAAACCCCTAGTAAGGGATCGCTACTTTCGGACGAGTGTTGCTCACTCAAGGAAGGCGGCTAGAAAATTGTTAGACCATGTCTCTAAAGCTCGTCCTTGGCAATTTCAGCAGGGCTTGGCCAAAGTTGGCCGCTCTCCTTCTTAGACTATGGCTCGTCCATCATATATGGTTGAGCTTAGCCCAAGAAGGGGGGGATGAGACAGGCCTATAGGACGAGCTAAAGAGAGAAGGTCGTCTAAAAAACCAGGACAAATCAGAAATGCCTTTGAGATATTTTGATACTACAGGACGAGTGTTACCAACTCAAGAAAAACGGCTAAAGTGTGGCTCGTTTAAAAGGAGAAGACCATCTAAAGTTCCAGGACGATCCTCTATAAGCACTTGGGCACTTTTTGAGAAATTTGTAATCGTCCAAGGGCAAGGATCAGAAGTGGCATGCGCAGTTCAATTAAATATCGTAGACCGTCCAAAAAAGTTCAGGACGAGTCACTTCTTTTGGATGCATTTTCGGTCGTCTAAGGGCAAGCACGTTATTATTTCCTTAAACATTTGTGAGGATCGTCCAACATTCAGGACGAAGCTCATTCAATACTTAGAAAGATAAAAGACGAGCAATTGGCAAAAAAATCTTTCATATATATCATTGGCAAAATATTTACAGCTTAAGACTGAAGAGTTAAGGCCACAACGGCAGACAAGCCCAGAAACTTAGAAAAATAAACCTAAAGCTAGGTATCATCTTCAGCACGAGTTTCTTGGTCGTCTTCAGGGTTCTCCTCCTCAGCTGCAGCTTCGTCGTCGGAGTCAAGAAACTTTGGAGGTTCCTCGGCACATACCATAGCCTGATGGGCGCTCTGTTGATACTCCAGACGACGAACGAAGCTGGGGACCTCAGCTTCCTCAGTCAGCATCTCAAAGGCTTTGATGGCCCAACCCTTAGACGTTTCAACGACTTGAGCCAATCCTTCCTTAGCAACGTCAAAAGCCTGGGCTGCCTCCCTCTCCAGACGGGCAGTCTTCGCCTTTAGGAGAATGTTCTCCCGTCTCAGTTCAACGGCGGCAAGGAGAGCCACATCTCTCTCACCCTTCAGATCAGCAGAGACAACATTAATAATCATCTTCAGACGATCCAGCTCCTTGTACAGATCGTTGATGGTAACAAGATAATTCTTGTTTTCTGATTCAAGGAGGGCAGATCTCTTCTCCAAAGCCTCCAGAGATTGATGATGAAGGGTGTTGGCCATCTCAATGTCATGGATGGCCTTGTCGCCTGCCGTTGTCGCCAGGTGGACGAGCTGCTTATTCTCCTTTCTCAGCTCTCTGGCCCAATCTTCAGTAAGCATGCTTGCGAGCAAAAAGTCGGAGCAATGAAAATAAAACGAGTCATTAGACAAGAGACAAGCACTAATTTTACAAGTATAAAACAAAACCAAAGAGAAAATTATACCTCGGCGTAGTAAGGGACATATAGCCAACATGCCCGGCAGACGCTCCCCTTAATCCTTTGATGTAGGATTCAGGGTAGCATTTGAAGAGCTCCTGTTTAAGCCGATCCTTTTCTGCCTTAGACATTTTGGCAAAAGCAGGAGAAGACTCCTCGTCCGAGTCTAAGGTGGGAGGAGCCGAGGGTGAGGCCGGGCCTTTGCCCTTATCGAAAGAGGGGGAGAGTCAGTTATCTGGATGGGAAAGACGATGGCTTGTCTATTGGACGGACTCATAGACTGTCCGTCGACCCGCACCGTCCTAACTCTATTTGAGTAAAACGACTCACCAGACGAGATGGATGCCGTCCGTACAGCCAAGGGGCATCTCGGGAGACCGGCTTCGCTACCGAGCCGCCGGGCCTGGGATAGTTCTCGACAGCCTGCCTCTCGCCCGCCGCACCACCAAAGCCAAGGTCGACTACGGTCCGACTTCGGCCGAGTCTAGTCTGACTTTGGCCGAGTCAGAAGGAAAAATGTCCAACTGACCAGCAAGGTCAGAATTTTCTCCCACTCCTCCACTCGGAGCGGCAGCAGAAGGCCCCTCCTTAAGAGCTTTATCTTTAGGGGGAAGCATGGCCTTCCCTTCCACTCCCCTACTCGGAGTAGCTTTCTCTGTCTTCTTTCTTACAAAGCCCTTAGGCTTTTTGGCTTGAGGCTGGTCCGTGGCCGTTGTAGGCCTCTTCTTGGACGAAGATGACTTCCCAGGAGGGAGTTTGTTTGTAGGAGCATTTTTCTGCAAACAAACAATCAAGTTAAAATGACGGACGTCCACAGATCAAAATCTAAATCAAATTGCAAAGCTTCAGACGAAAATCACCCAAAGAAGGAAGGCGTCTTAAAATGAACACCTCTCCTAAGGGAACCTCGTCCGAACAAAATTCTGAATACAGACGAAGTTGATGCAAAGAAGGAAGCCGTCCCAAAATTGGACGGACTAACATGACCCCATCCAAGGATAGGAAATCAACTTTTCATCCAGCTTCAGAACTCAAAACCTCTCAGACAAGTATGGCCCCAAGAAGGTGGCCGTCCTAGCATGGACGCTTTCCTTCCTCGGGCTATCCTCGTCCAGGGAAAGGTACTATAACTTGGACGAGTCCAAAATGGTACTCGTCCAAAGACTACAAAACCTCTCAGACGAGTATGGCCCCAAGAAGGTGGCCGTCCTAGTATGGACGCTTTCCTTCTTCGGGCTATCCTCGTCCAGAGAAAGTTACGATTACTTGGACGAGTCCGAATGGTACTCGTCCAAGGACTTTATAAATCTCAGACGAGTGGGACCCCATGAAGGTGGCCGTCCTAGCATGGACGCTTTCCTTCTTCGGGCTATCCTCGTCTAGAGAAAGTTACGATTACTTGGACGAGTCCAAATAGTACTCGTCCAAAGATATTCAGAATCTCATACGAGAATGTCCCAAAGGTGAACGTCCATGCTTGGACGTTTTCCTTCTTTGGGTAATTCTCGTCCAAAGATTGGATGTCAATTCCGGACGAGCTAGAATGATCCTCGTCTTTAAAAAAAAAAAAAAAAAGTATATATATAATTTACCAGTGTCTCAGCCCTATTTTCGGCACTGCTTTTGGTATATTCCTTCCATAGATTGTCTGTGAATTTAGACATGCTTATGTCTCCCGTCCAAGAAGCCTTGAGACGTGTTCTGGCCGAGTCTGCGGCAAAAAAGACAAAAAATTGGTTAGTCTAATGAATTATGGACGAAGAGTTTTACTTGGGGATTTGAATGGATACCTTTATCATCGGCTAACCGCAAGCCGGCGGCAACCAAGAAGTCGTCATTATAAAACATTTCCTTAAAGGGTATCCAATTAGCTGGCCCTTTAAAGGATTTCTGGCCGGGCCTGGAGTACTTCTTTATTCTAAAGTACTCCACTACCTCCTCGTCATACTTGTCCTCCAGCTCCAGCCAGGACCGCTTTCGTCCAGTATTTGTGACGGCTCGGTTATAGAAACGGTAGCTCTCCGTGGCCGAGTCGTTGGCCGCCCTTAGATATATAAAGTCGGCCTTCCATTCATGCATCTTTGACGGTTTGCCCCAGGCTGTTAGAAAGCCAGGACGGTTGCAGATGCTGAGCCATGTTCCATCCACGGCACCAGGAATTTTGGCCGCATAATGAATGTGGGTAAAGGCTTGAAGAGAGAAGGCCAGGCCGCGCAACTCGCAGACGGCTATAAATGTCAAGACGTTGTGCCAGGCGTTGGGAGCTAGTTGGTTGTGGCCGATGTTGTTATAACGAAGCACTTGCTCTATAAACTCATGGAGGGGGAATCTTAACCCCGCGTCCAGAGCCAGCTTGTAGACAGTAAAATGATTTTTGGGAGTGCTCAAAATAGTGGCCTCCTTATTAGGGATGACGAAGGAAAAGCCCGGCATGGGCATGAAGTTGGACAAATAGCTAGGGTCCGGCCCTATTTTCTCTAACCATTTGCGATTGGCTAAAATAAATGCGGGGTCAGATAGGGGACCTAATCGTTTTCTAATCTCAGACGAAGTAGTGGAGGCTTCGTCTGACTCATCGGCAGCACCAGAATCCCTGCTGTTATCGTCTTCACCAGTTTCCTCCATCTCAGTGTCCCGGCCAGAAGGACAGGCTTCAGGGTTTATTTGGGACTCCTCACAGCTGCGGCTAGGGGAAAGGGGGCCGCCTAAAGGCCCAGCACTTTGGACCTCCCTCGTCTCATCTGGAACTCGTCCAGTAGATTCCTCCATATCCGAACTATTTGACGGGATTATTACCTTTCGTCTTAGACGGGCCGTTTGCTTGACGCACGCCAGATTACCCTGCACAGGTAAAGACTGGGTCGTCTGACTTTCTCGGCCAAAACCATAAAAAAATATATACTTGGCCAAAAGAGGCCCAACTCTAGAATGCGCCGAAGAAGAAGTATCGGTTCTAGGGTCAAGACAAGCACTTGGACGGCCAGGGTTATTTGATGAAGATGATTCCATTTTATTGATTTTCTAAGAAAGAATAAAGAATAAAGAAGAGTAAAGAGAACAAAGAAAAGATACCTGCTAAAGCGCCTGGACGATTCGGTGAAGAAAGCTGAGGCTGGGCGATCTCTCTCTCTCTCTAGAAAATTTGCAGAGCTTCTCTCTCTAGTAAAATTCGTTCAAAGTGTGAAATGATCAAATGTTTTCACACCAAGGTTATTTATAGAGGAGAAATAAACCTGTGGAGCCGGTCAAGAATGACCGAAGAAAGGATACAACGGTCGGTTATGACCGGTAAAACCCAGAGAAAGGTGCGTCTTTTCCTTCATTTCAAATAAAGCTACCTTGGGTTAAAAAGTCTTAACCGTCAGATGGGCCTAAGGAAGCTACCTTGGGTAAAAGGGCCTTAACCGTCAGATGGGCCAATAGTGAAAACCCTTTTAGGGGCAAATGTTGTAGCCTAAAATCTACGGTTCCTCTGACGACACTTGGGGTCATCTGAGCCGTACACGTGTCCTCCCCTGATGAATAGAGGAAAAAGATCTACCCTTTGGGCTAGGCTCTGATTGGTTAAAAGGCTGCTTTTCTGGCCTAAAAGAAAGTCAGAGGCCAGCCCGGTGAGGTGGCTGCATGAGAGTGGTTGATAAACCCTCCCAAATCATGGCCTGCCACGTGTCATGATCTGATTCTTCAGCCAATCAGAAGCCTATATTGTAGGGCAGATTTTAAGGTTAGCTGTCATCTTGCTATCACTATAAATACCCCAGAAATCAGGAGAAAGATCATTCAATGAAAACAGTGCAAAGTTACTCTGTAAAACTACTCTCTCACTTTCTCTCTCTATCTCTATTTTCTCTTTCAACTCCTGATATCTGACTTAAGCATCGGAAGGGGAACCACCACCCAAACCTCCAGGGTGGGTCCCTTTTTGCAGGTTCGGGAGTAAAGCTCAGGCTTGGACTAGGTTGATTCAGACATTTGTTGCACAAGTCTCCAAAGAAGAACATCTAAGGGATACTAGTTTACTTGCTAGACAAGAAAGCACCATCTGCAGCTTACTTGTTGGACAAGCGGACTAAACAATTATTATTATTATTATTATTATTATTACAATAACAATAATATCATTAGTAATACTAATAATCATAATAATCATGATAATAATAACAATAATAATAAGTTTTTAAATATAAGCATAATCTGAACTTATCTGATCTGATCTGAACTTATCTGATCTGAACTTATTTTTTCTGATCTGATCTGATTTGATCTGATCTAATCTGATCTGAAATAAGCAAAAATAAGGTGAACTGAACATAGCCTAAACGTCAAACTTTGACTCATTAACAAGGATTGGGTTTTGCTAGATTTGGGCTTCAAACATCAACATTGGACTTTAGTTAGAAATCTTTAACTCAAAAATCATATAGGTAAAACATATACAATTTTCTTATCTAAACATTAAAGCCATAACTATATTATAAGTAGAATCATTTAATAAAAAGCACTTACGTAATAAATTAAATACATTTTTTTTAGAATATAATCTTAATCATGATCATTCCGGAAAAATTTAGGAGGCAATTAAACTAATAAACATAATTAGTAATTAATAAAACGATATTAAGATTCGGGGTATTACATGAAAAGAATACGATTTTGTTGTAAGAAGGGGGGATCAAAACAATCTCAGAGATCAAATGTTACAGGATGTAAATTATATGTTGATGCAAGCATGATAAATGGGAGAATGGTGATATGCACTTGTAATCTAGATCACAATCACGACCTTAATCTGTCGTGCAGCCGATTTATGGTTAATTATAGGAATATTGATGAGACAACTTTTGTGAAAATGGTGACCAATGATATGGCGGGTATACTCTTATCAAAGAACTTCAACGCTATGTTGGTCAAAAACGGAGGGATTGAGAACCTAACATACAATCAGAGGGACTTGCGGAATGCAGTGAACGTCCATCGTCTAGTCCAGTATTAAAGGAGATGCAGCTGCTCTTGAGAAATACTTCGAAAAGATGACTAAAATGAATAGTGAATTTTACTTTAGCATCAAGAAGGATGAAAAAGAGAGGCTGATGAATGCGTTTTCAAATGATGCAAGGAGCAGGGCTGCATGTAAAGAATTTGGAGATATAACCACCTTCGATTAGCTCCCTTTAAAATCATGATATACGATACGTAGTTAAACAGATATGTAGTATCAAGAACGATAAATTAGTACTGTAATTTAAAAGTAAAGTACAGGTAGTTAATAAATAAGCTAGTATCATAAATTATAAATTAGTATCTCTTGACACCTATCATATAGGCTGTATTAAAAATATGTAGTTAAATAATAAATCAGTATCACAGACGATAAATTTAGTATCTCTTGACACCTGCTACATGATAGTTATATATGTAAGTTGATAACAGTATTATGCGTTTTTATTCTGAAGACAATAAAAAAATTATGGTTGTTGAACAGGTATCGAATGCCTTTTGCTCCTTTTGTTGGCGTAAACCATCATGGGAAATCAATTGTGTTTGCAGCTGCATTGAAATCACACGAAGATGTAGAGACATTTGTGTGGGTTTTTAAGCAGTGGCTATCATGTATGGGTAAAGCCCCAAGGGGTATCCTCACTGATCAATGTAAGATCATTTGAAAGGTTGTTTCTACTGTATTTCCAAATGCCCCTCACAGATTATGTTTGTGGCACATACTTCAAAATGCATGGAAGAACTTAGGTTCTTCGCGAAAAAAACTTCAAAGATATAGAAGAGTGCATGCTTACCGTTGTCCGTGATTCTCTTTCTACAACAGAGATTGATGAAGCATGGGGGTCGATGGTAAAAAAAAAAATTAAACTCGAAGATCATACTTGGATGAAGGAGGCATTTGGAATGAGGGAAAGATGGGCCCCTGGTCATTGGAGAAGCACCTTTAGGGCTGGCATGTCATCCACGCAGAGAAGTGAATGTATGAATCGATTCTTCAAGACTTACATGTCCCTCAATACCGGTTTGCTTGAATTTGTGGAACAATATGAGATGGACATGAGAGGGAAAGCAGAAAAAGAGAAGATACTAAACTTTCGATGCGTGAAAGAGCCCAATATATGTGACCGGACCATACTAGTGGAGGAGGTATTCCATAAGGTATATACTAATGCCAAATTTGAAGAGGTGAAAGAGGAAGTCATTGGTCTAAAGTATACGAACATTGCACCGGGGGTGACGAGACAATGACTTTTTACAATGCTGATGAAAAGATTCCATATCCCATATGGAAATCAAAGTGGAAGCATTATACTCTTTCTGTTTTTTTTTTTTAAAAGGCAAGATAAAAGATATATTGCTCAAACTAAACCATTATACAACCTAAAGTTCTATGAAGGAAGGCAAACCTACTAGATAGGACTCCCTATCCAACACGAACTAAACCAACAGAATTCACAGGAGTATACTCTTTCTATTGACAAGGCAAAAGGTGATTCTTTTTGCTCCTATAAGTTATGTGAATTTAGAGGTATTTTGTGTAAACACATAATACTTGTGATGGAGGTGGAGAAAATTGAATTCATTCACGAAAAATATATATTAGATTGATGGAGGAAGGATATTGTTCGATCATATGAGGATATCCGTGTGTCCTACTACAACCCGGATGATTCAATAAGTGTGCAAAAAATGAGAAATTTCTCTAAGACACAAATATCTAGGATCATTGGCAATGCACAATGACGAAAAATATTCATTTCTCCTTAGAGGCCTTTATTGGTATAGATAGCAATGCTACAGATATACAACTTTGGTGGGATCCCTCGGTTCAGAAGGTTTATGGAAGGAGAAGGTTGCGTCCGAAAATCTGCAACCTAAGGCACCTTGATAGGTATGTAGTACATACCGAAGGTTGCACAAATTAAAAGACCCTGTAAACAAACGACACACCGGACGAGCTGCCAAAAATGCATCAAAGAAGGGTGGGAAATCGAAGAAAAAGCGAAAACTTTAAACAAACTTAAGAACATGAGGCAGTGAATGAGGTAACTAAAATTAAGTGTTACTGTTAATTTTATCAAGAATGGAATCATAGTTTCACGATGTTTTCGTATATTTATAATATTTATTGTTACTAATTTTAATATTATGTTTCTTATATGTAACTCGGCAATAGGAAATTGAAGAAGAAGTGTTTGAAGGTGATGAAGGGATATCGAAGAAAAAATGAAAACGTAAACAAACTCAAGAACATGAGGCAGTAAATGAGGTAACTAAAATTAAGTGTTACAGCTGCCTATACACCCTATATAATGACATACCTACTACCACATTTGCCTCAACACGTCTCCATCTTCATCTTTATCTTATTTCTCAATAAACCTTAAACTAAAAGAGGGAAGCAATACTCCTTCTTCCTCGATATTACAAAATTATTCTCATCCACATGACGAAGCGAAAAAGATGTACTGGTAGGTATCTATACTTATAAGTGCGTTTTAGTCTTATCTGTTTTCTAAAATAATTTAAGCTATATAACATCATTTCCTTACTTTCAGCTACTAAGTTCTCTGCAAATAAAACGCAAGAACTTGAAGAGTTCAAGGAAGACTTCGCTTTCAGTCAGTTCATGACGCAGGCAATTTGGTTTCTTGGTCCATATGAAACTGGAAATCTCATTACACTAGCTGGTAATCCACCAAATGCCCAAGAAATGTATTATTTTGAGCGGGAAAACTATAATCTTACAAATTTCATGTACGAACAAATTCCTTTAAACAAAATGGGGGAGCGAATCACTTCTTTGGCTGATGTCGATGATGACATCCTAAAGATCGAACCATTAGTGGCGTCAGTATATGAACTTAACAACGACAATAGGAAGAGGAATGTGCAGATTGTGGACTTAACTGCAGAGGAGTAAAAAACGTCTATTGTATTGCAAGGATTTATTTATTTTTGATTTAGTTAATGTTTTAGCATCTTTTTAATATTTGTAGTAACATTACTTATTATAAATTATTTTGTTATTATAACTCTTGCAAGTTTTCATATTATTGTATTTTGATATTAGAAATTTTAATCTTGATACCATAAAAAATACAGAGTTTAATTTGTGCTTTCTTAGAAACAGTTAAAACATTTGGTTCACTTACCTCTTATGGGTAACTTTGATTAACGTCAAGTAGTTGGTATGTGTAGACACATAAATGTGTCTCTCCATTTAAGGAACCAATGATGAAACAAACCGTGGTCTTAATTGGTCCGACCCAAGGGCAGAGCAGTCCGAATAGTCAGGCCCAAAACTGTTTTTAAAGCATAAAGCCTATTTATTTGCGTTAAAGATCCAAAATTAAATTTTAAATCCCAATTAATTATTCCTGATAATTAATTGTATTTCGAGCCCACAAATTAATATTTTGAGACCAATCCTTTGAAAAGCCCAATTAATTATTCATGATAATTAATTAATTGTATTTATTTATTATTTTAATAAATATTTTCAGAAATAAAAAAATATTTTCAAACATATTTTAAAGTAAAGGATTTTTAAGTTGAAATCAGATTTTATCTCGTAAAATAGCTGGTTTATGGATTTAAAGATAAAAGATAAAAAGAATCTTTAGAAAACCGCGTTAAAAAAGGCTGGCCAGATTAGTGGTGCGTCTGGCGCAGGCTGTGCACTTGGGGCGCAGGTTGGATTGCGCTCTGTGCACCAGCGTGCGCTTGACACACGACGGTGTGTCCAGTGCAATCTTTTGCGCTGAGCGCACTGCACTTTCTTACCTTTTTTTTCAATATTTTCATATAAATAAGCTAATGATTTCCGGATCTAGGGGACAATTTTACACACTCTTTACACCCGAATTCTTGCGATCTCTCGAAGCGAAAATACTCTCAAATTCTCATACTTCCATACTTTCATATTTACAAACACATAAACACATATTTACAAATACATAAACCCATACTTGCAAACACATAATTTTGATCGATCTTCACAATTTTTCGTTGAAAGGCTTCAAGATTGCTCATCCCGAAGGTTGTTATTCCCTCATACCCAAGCCACACCACTACACCAGTATATTCCCGAGGGTCCTTAAATCTTTCTTATTTATTTTATTGAAGTTACTAACGATTTCTTTCATGATGTAGATCTTTAATAAAAAATCATTCGTTTGTACCTTTTTAATCTCTACTCCTTCTTTCTTATTATCTTATACTTTTTATGATTGTCCTGCTTATGCTTTCATCACCCACATATTATTATTGCTAATCAAGACCTAAGAAATTGTTCTAACATTAATCAGATAATTTAAACAACCTATTAGGAAACCCCGTAATAATTTTGATTGCTCAATAACGTGTCACTAAAAATAGTCTTTTATGTGTTTAATAATCAATCTAGACTAATATTTTTAGGGTTCTTGAAAATATTATTTGGTTATTCTTTTGCATAAAACTTGTTATGAATTGATATTTAGTAGAGGCCAATAATGGGTGAACGTGGTTCATGACCATGTTCGTACCCTCACCCCAACTAACTTTTTGGTTCATTCATGACCATTAATGAAGTTATGACGGGGAAATCTACATTGGATAAGTCCCTAAGATGTCCCTAAATTCCAAAATATCCAATCAGGTTTATGAGTCTTCCTCTAAAACCTAATTGGCGACTTCAAAATGTTTTTTAATAAAACATTAACAATGGGGTAGTCAAATACATGCTCACACCGCGTAGGCGAAATAAAAGCACGCCTACAATCTGGCGACTCCATTGGGGAGGATTTTTAAAAAATTGAGTGGGTGAAACTTGAAAAATACGATTCATTCTCTTTATATGCCTTAGAATAACATATTATTTTGCATATGCATGGCTATTGTTTAAGCCACCATAAGGACAATCTTCCTTGCCTCATTAGCGCATGTTCTATGCGTGAGGCCACCCCCGGGGGGTTTGTGCTTTGTCCTGCTGAAAGCTTCCTGAGCTATAGTGTTGGATCTTAGTCATAAGCAAATCCACCCAACCATGGCATTGTTCTCTTGTTCCTGACTTGAGAACTGGAGTGCATCTTGCACGTGGCCAACTTTTTAAGCAAAGTACGAAGAGTGGGATCAATCTCTTAGTCATGAACCCTTTTCAGCCTTAACCTAAACCTGACCATAGTTAAAACGTAGAACTGGACTTTAGGTTGAGAACTTTTTTGCATCCATGTTATGTGACATTTGCTTGTGATTGCGATTTTTGCCTGTTATTAATTTGTCAAAACATTGATATGTATTGCACCTAAAATCGCGTCTAAAAAGATCGTCAAAATTGACCAAACTTTCGCCGAATTGACAAATTACATGCCGGGGGGAAGTGCGCCAAACGCACAACCCTCGCTCCAGACGCAATGGCACCCCGACGAGCACAAAACCGCGCGCCAAACGCAACACTGTGCGCCGAGCGCAACACTGTTGTGTGGAGCACAGCCTTTGCATCTCATGTTATTGCCAATTCGGCTATCGTTTAAGTCCTAAAAAGTCTGTCAACAAATCCGTCATTATGTCATGTTTGTCGTCACGTCCCGAAATTATGTGCAATTAGCCAAAACTTCGCCTAAATCGCCAAAAAGCATGCCGGGGAGCAGTGCACCAAACGCATTTAGTTGCGCCTGGCGCACCTCTGTTGCACCGGACGCACAGACTTCGCGTCGCGCGCAACTTTGTTGCGTGGCGTACATCCTGTGCATCTCATGTTTTTGTCGATTTAGTCGTCGTGGTGGTCGATTATGTGTATTTTTCTTCATCTGCATTCGTGTTGAGGCATGATCGTTCTTGGAGTCTTTTTGTCTAAAAATGAATCTCACCTAATTCTAAAAGATAAAAATCAATCTTTTTTCTTTTTTTGAGTCCTATCACTATCGAGTCTCATTTAGATGAATGATCATATAATTTAGGGTCATCCATCTCTTCTTTTCTATATTTATCTCATCTTTTCATGTACATCATTTAGGATTCCTTTTTATGTCCATCTTATTGTCGAAGTCTCACCCATTTGGGAATTCTAACTCTATTAGAAGTCCATCTTGCACATATGTCTAGGTTCATCTAGTTTAACTCCATTTAGAGTTCTTAACTCCGTCCAACTCTATGCATGTTAGGAGCCTTAACCTCGTCTAGGTCCACCCATCTAAGAAGTCTAGGTTCGTTAGAGTTCTGTTCATCTTAGGAGTCTAGAACCCATAGAAATCCATGCATAATAGGAGTCAAAATCCACTAGAATTCCGTCCATCGTAGGAGTCTAGGTCCACTACAGCCGCATGCATATTAGGAGTCTGAGATCCTTAAAAGTCTATTGAGTTTAAAATTCTAAGATCATTAGAAGTCTATCAAGTCTATGATTCTAAAGTCAGTAGAATTTCATATCTATTAGGACTGCATTCACACTAGAATCCTTTTGCATTGCATAGTCCATCGTTCATACACTTCATGCATAACTAGAGTTAATAGACATTTAGGAGTCTCGTTGCATACAAACTCTCCATTTCATTTCATGCATTTCGCATTTAGTACTCCTGAACTACAAGTGACCTGATTCCCTCTTTTGGGATATGTAGGCAACCTTTACAGGTTCGAACGCATAGATTGAGTCATGCATACATACATTAGGTCTAGGTGCATCCAAAAGGGTCATGCATACATGTCTTAGGTGATCTAGGTGCACCCAAAAAAAATCATTCATGTATCCTAGGGGTAGTTTAGCCATTCATTGCATCCAAAAAAACAAATAAAAATCATTCATTTAAGATACGCTGATGTGCTCCTAGAAGCTCAAATTTTTTTAAAATCTACATTCCATCCACCTCTTCTTTCTCTATAGTCTCCATTGATGATCCATGTAGAATTCAAGAGACATTGAAATGGGTAACCCATCGAATACTGAGCACTAATTCACTGAAATGGCTAGAGCTTTAGCCAAGCAATCTAGTATGATGGAATAAATAGCTATGAGACTTGAGAAGGTCGAGTATGATGAATCTCCTGGATTCAATAAGAAATTGGAGAGTGTTGTTCATAGGGTAACCAATACCAATTCTTATTTTGAGCCCATTGATGACACTAACTAAAGGGAAAACTCCTCGAAAAATTCTCTGCAACTGACATCCCTAAATTCAAACCAACTGATAACCCAAAGTATCATCTAAGGAACTTTTGTGCAACCATGATCATCAGATCAGTTGACCCTAAACTGTACCCAATGGTATTCCCGATGTCATTGGACCCTATTTGCCAAAATTGGTTCTATTCCCTGGACCCCAAGCAAATTGAAACTTGGAAAGACATTACTATTACTTTCATGAAACAATATGAATCGAACGCACAACTCCCTTAGAGAACTCGAGGTTCTTAAACAAGGTGAAAATGAAGGTTTTTACTACTTATCTGAACAGATTGAGAGAGAAATCAACCCATATGGTATCAAGACCTGCAGAAAAAGACTTGGTACGAATATCCGTTTCTAACCTCCTCCCTAAATACAAAACCACCTCAAATATTTGGGTCTAGATAGCTTTACAAGAGTATATGATGTGGGTATCCAGATTGAGAATGATTTGCTAAAAAATGCCGAAGACACTGATTTCAATGCCATAGAAATAGACATATCTCCGAGCCCAATCGCTCATTAAAACATTTGAACTCGCTTAGGTTCAATCAGCACGGAAAAAATACACCTCTTCTCTTTTTATTTAGAAAGAGACCTCATGAAGACCGAAACAACGAAGTTGTCTCGTCACGCAACGTAGGAGTCTAGACGTAGGATTTCATTTTCTGTTTTATTTCTCTTATGTGCCTAGTCTAATATAGGACTTTCCCTCTTACAGCATGTACTCATAGTTTTCAATCAATAAATGAGTATTCATTTATTTATTCTCTAACCTTGCATTAATGAGCATCAATGAAAATCATGATTGTCGCCTTAAAAGAAATAAATTTATAATTCTCATGACTGTTCTAATAAAGGCAATGAACATAATTGGCATAAAAGAGACATCTCTCCCATTCTCCAATCCTTATCATCCACTTTGACCTAAATACATAACATCCCTCTCTCTTTAACCTACCTCATGGGAAGTGCATTTGACAACCATTCAATGTAAAGGGCAAGCAAAAAAAAAAAGAGCAACAACAAAAATCAAAGCAAACAATAAAAAGGAAAAAAAAAACAGAACAAAAAAGAAAGCAAAAGCAAAAAATGAAAAAAAAGAGTGCAAAATATCGAAAAAAAAAGTGTTGCAAATAAACCCATAAATAGCTTTGTCAAATGTACTTCTTTCAAGACCTTTAACCTTCAACCCAAAACCTAGTGGTGTCAAAACAGGTTCTCAAACAGGTTCTGGGTATACCCACGGCGAACCAGGTTAGACCCGGACAGGTCAGGATTCTGACATTCAGTGCCCCAGGTCGTGATTGGTCAGGTTTTGTTCAACTGGGTCGATCACATTTGAATCACGGGATTGCCGGGTGTCGGACAAGTCTGAACGTTCCATTTACAGGTCGATCCATTCCCGGGTATGATCGCCTGTGGACAATTTTTAACCGGGTTTGCGTAGGTCGTATTTTGGTTTCATGTAGGCTTGGGTAGAGTCAAGTGTACTCGGGTTGAATCACTAATGACCTTAGTTCAATCATTATGAAGCATCGGGTCCATTCGCTGTTGAACGTCAATTCAACTTCGGATAACTCCTGGTCGGATCATTTTGATTTTGTTATGGATTTTGTAAACGAATCATATTATCAAAAGTATTAAGATCGACATATATATATACATATGTGTGTGTACGATAAATATATGGATGATAACGAAAAACTAATAAAAACACTATATTTGTTTACCGTGATGTTTAGTGTATTCTCTTAGTCACTCTCATTTCGACTAATCAACTGCGTAAAACACTCTAATGAGTAAAGGAGTAGAACGACTGTTCATATGTTCTAATATTATATATTATACCAGCGAAAAACAATAACGAGTAGACGATCAATTCCAAGCTTTATATAAATGATTTATTATTATAAGCATTATGATTGATATATAAGTTTGTAGATAGCTATGATAATAATAATAATAATAATAATAATAATAATAATAATAATAATAATAATAATAATAATAATAATAATAATAATAATAATAATAATAAACATAAAGCAATTATGATAATAATACAAATAATAAAAGTAATAGTAACAATAACAATAACAATATAAATACTAATAGTAATAGTAGCAACAATGCTAATAATAGCAATAACAATAACAAACATAACGCGGTATATATGTATTATGTTGTGACTATCTATGATAAAGTATAAACAAATTATTTTATCAATATGATTAATCATTTTAGTATAAATTTGGTATCAAAATAATTGTAAAACCAATCTAATACTCTTTGGATTATAAATTAGTATAACAGCTCTTGATATGTTATAATACTATAACAAATGACAATCATACATTAATATGTTTACAACGACGGTTCATATGAGGTCTAAGTGATTATAACGAGGGTTCATATGTTGCACAATAATGATAATGATAATAATACATTATACCCCTAAATCATTCTCCCCTATAAAAGCTAACCATAACTTATTAAAAAGTAAAATCAATAAGTTAACTGTTAACAAGTAACAACCATAAGTAAATTAGTTAACAAGTACTTACTAGTTACTAGATAGTAACTTGTTAACAACCATATAGTACTTAGCACTTAGTCAGTTACTCGGTTACTCCCTTGTCCATAAGCATAATCATTTCTCAAATCTCATTGACCAAAAAACAATACGAGTATAATGTGATCATAATTGGTGATGATGATGATTAAAGGCGATCAACACAAGCTAATATGAGTATAATGTGACGGAAGCCAATGTAGGGGGGTAATCATTAGGCTAAACTAGATTAGTATATAGATCAATGTACTGCATTTCGACTATATGTCAATGCATAGATAGTGTATATATCAATGTATTGCATTTTTAGTATATATTAGTATAAACACAAAGTAATACGAATGGATTAGTGTATAGATTAGTCAATGTAAGTGCGTGGGTAATCATTAGGATAATCGTCCTCGAGTGTAATGCGTTTCAGAAACAAAAAACATCTACTTGAATGATTCAAATTACATATTATACTAAATGAATGTGTCAATGGTAGTTGATAGGCTAATCATGATAATAATACAATATTTAAGTTAATCGTATTTATGAGAAATGCATTTTGAAACAAAAAACATCTACTTGAACTATATGTCTTAACTTTGTATATATATGTGACTATAAACAAACTATTTTATCAGTTGGCTTAAATATTTTAGTACGATATAATAATATTGGAATCATTCTAGCTAATACGCGATTGATTATTAATGAGTATAGACTCTTAATATGCTCTAATAGTATAACTAACGATAATAATAATGAGTATTATATATTAACTACGAATATACGATCAATTACTGGATTTATATAAACGACTCGATTATGGTAAGCATTATGATTCGAAATAATAATAATAATAAAATAACATAATAACAATAACAATAACAACAATAACAACAACAACAACAACAACAAAACAACAACAAAACAACAACAACAACAACAACAATGATAATAATAATAATAATAATAATAATAATAATAATAATAATAATAATAATAATAATAATAATAATAATAATAATAATAATAATAATAATAATAATAATAATAATAATAAATTGTTAATTGGTTATTCAATAATTTTTTGCCATATTCCATAAGAATTATCATTTCTCAAATCTCATTGGCCAAAAAACAAACACATGGATCCTCAATTTTAGCCTTTGATTTGTAAAAGAGCAAAGATCCAACGGACGAAAATGAATATAACCTCCCCTTCTTTTCAGAAACCCTCATCTCTCCTCTCCTTCTATCCTAACCGTTAGATCTAATCCAACGGCTGAAATAACCCCAAAAAACCCCCTATAAAAACTAACCCTAAAATGAAACCCTAATCCTAACTCTCAATTCTCAAACACACACTTGCGATTCTATCATACTCTCATCTCTCTCTCTCTCTCAGCGGCGCCGATTTCTCATACTGTCATCTCTCTCTCGCCGGAAAACATAAAGATCTCGCCGGAAAACCTAAATATCTCGCTGGAACAAGTATTTTATCGCCGGAACAAGTAATTTCTCAGGTGTTCTCTAATTTTCCCCCTTTTTTTGGGCATTATGTGGTGAATGATTTTATTGAGGGTGGGAGGGTTGAATTTGTGAGACCCGTAAATCTCCTGAACGTAAATTTATTAGATTGTTTTACTTATTCTATATTTATATACTCTTGATTTTGTTGTTTAAATTTTCAGATCTCTTTATGTGCTGCGTTTTTTTAGATCTAGCGATAATTATGCTTAGAAATGTTTAAGATCTGTGGATTTTCTCACTAATAATTTGTTCTTCGTGCATTTTCTGTTAGAATCTGTGTAATTTCTCATTTTATTGTTCTTCTTCGTGCAATTTCTGTTATATTTTCATGTTTTATGTTGTTTAAGCTTCTTTTTTGGTTTACTTGCACTTTTTTTGTTCTTTTTAGAATTTGATTTGTGGAATTTTATACTAAATCTCGGGAATTTTTGTCTTTTGCTGCTATGGGGGAAATTCTATGAAGTTTAGGGTTCTTTTTAATTATTTTTATTTTTTTTTAAAAAAAATTTGTCTTGGTTTATGATCTAACGCTTAGGATAATTGCAGATATCGGTAATTTTGGTATTTTCCACTGGATAACTGCAGCTATTTTTGGTATTCACTTGGGTATGTTCCAACGCTGATGTTTGCATTCTTTCTTCAACTCTGTACTTAAAATTTTCCTTTTACGCTGGTCATATAAAAACAATATCCACCGCACAGTTTATCTGAAGAGTGTTGCTAACTTTTGGTTGATTAATTTTTTTTTGGGTTAATATGAAATTTAGCGTCGTTTGTTGTGATTGTGTGATGCTGCTGTACTGTGCTGCTGTTGTGCTGTGCTGTGCTTGTGGATGCTGCTGCTGTGCTTGTGGGATGCTGCTGATGTGCTTGTGGATTGAGATTCATTAACAAATCTAAAATAGAACATAATCTAGTTTGTCTAGATAATGAGCAATGTAGTAGATAAATATATTTAATAATTTATTTGTATGTGTATATTAGTTGGAGATTAATATATTGTTAATTGCTATTGTTTTATTCAATATCATAAATATTTGTCTCCACTCTCCTTTACATTATATAACTTCTCACTTGATTTAGTATATATTTTCATTCAGTTTATAAAACTTTAAACAAGTACATAGCACATACAAAAATGAGAGAGCTTATTTGAGATTATAGTAAATTAGTAATCATACAATATATGTTAAAACAACAATACAAGACAATTGTATTCTTAAAATATCCTAAATTAAGTTCATGATGTTCAAAGTTTAACCCTTAAATTGAGAATATAATTTAATTTTTTATTTAATTAATTATTAAATGAAACCAATTTTATAAATTAACATATTTAAATGAAAGTTAACCCTTAAATTGAGAATGTAATTTAATTTTTTATTTAATTAATTATTAAATGTAAGCAATTTTATAAATTAACATATTTAAACAATTTTGTAGATATGGAAAAATAATTGAACTTTAGTAATTCTGTTGAGTTTACTCATTCAAATAAGTTGGTTTGAAAAATTGGATCAAATAAGCCAGATCTTATTTTATCTGGTTCAACCGAATTCTAGTTGAATTCGGGTTAGTCATAAACAAATCGGATTGAACCACGTATTTACTAGGCCTAATTGGGTTTTGGGTTAATATCTGGTTGAGATACGGTCGGGTTCGGGTTTGAATGCAGGTTTGTGCGGTCAGGTCAGAATATAATCTTACCAGGTGCCGGTCAGGTCTGGGTAATCCCAGGTCAGGTTTCGGTCAGGTTTAGGGACTGGCCCTCACAGGTCGAACCAGGTTCAAGTCAGGTCAGAATCAGGTTGACCCAGCGGTCAGATCTATTTCTGACACCACTACCAAAACCTCCAACTTTAACCAAAAGGCATTGACCTCCATAACCAAAGACCATTATAAGCCAAATCATACCTCTGTAATAAACATTCTCATAAACAACCCACAACCATATCACATCCCAGTAAGCCATAAAAGACAAGCCAACGCCCGCTAGGTCGAAAACCCATAAGGGCGACTTAGGCAAAAGTCAGGGCATCTTCTCATTCCTTAACCTGATCTACGAATGGTCTGATTCTGCTAAAGATACGTAGGAAACCTCACCTTGAGGTCCGACCGCTTCAAACCAAACCAAACCTACATCATTATCCATCCAAAGACCTCTTCCAAATCAATGCCAGATTCATTGCAAATGGCTCCAAGCAAAATGCCCGACCACCAATTAAAATGTTAAGAGCTACGACTGGCCTGATTCCATCATGGATACATAGGCAACCTCTTGTGAGGCCCAACCATTTTAATTCAGAAAAATATCTTTAGGACTCGCTTAGGCCCATGAGGAAAAGGCGATCGCCAAATCATGAATTTCCAATGCTCATCCCTACCCTTAGAATTAGACTGGGATTTGAACCTGCATTATTAGCCTACCTTATTGTGTGAGACACTTCATATGACTCCGACTATTCTTATTCTTATCCCTTGCCGTTTTCTCAACCACATTATAACTTTTCAATGCTCAGCGCTATAACCGCGCCTCATCCTTTGAGTGTTCCTTTCTTTGGCCTTTCTTGTCTTTTTCACCTTAGGAACCCTATATGGAATATTTGGTCGAAACTTCCACTAAACGTGACGAGATATCTTCATAATCAAGCAATCAAGTCCGATACTGCATCAACTCCATCTTGCTGGAGGATTCATCACAAATTCGTATAAAAAGTCATAGGCTCCAAGCGTACCTTGCTAAAGACTTCATTACGAGTCCATACATTAAATCTTGAGTTTTAAACACACACGGATACAAGATCACACCTATTTATGGGCTCACTTAGGCCTTGGCATACAAAACTTGAAGCATATACAACTCAAGCATTACAAAGACTCGTTCTATAACATATTTTGAAACAACCATAACCTGAAAGGATCATCCTTGGTGGCTTCCCATTTCTTCTCTTTCAAAAACAATTTTCTAAATGAAAAATTGAGCTTCTAGAGGAACAACAAAGCATCATATCATATCTCTGCATTAGTGTCATACCTCTGCATTTGCATTACGTAGATGCATTTCGCATCATACAAACACTGTGTCTAGCATTGCATACATTCTTCATCCTTAGTCATAGGATCCTAACATTAGTCATGGAGTCACACACACACCCATATGCACACACACACACACGCACACATGTAAGCACCTTTATGTCTAGAGTATTAGAGATCACCGTTTTATAGGTCAAATAATTTCTTATCCATACACTAGCACTCACATCACGGGGCATATGCATATTCCATAGTAGTTTATCTGTATATTTATGGTCTTTACATTTTACAGTTTTCGACATACTTCTGAAGGCAACAACAGTGAGCGCTAGTCTTCATACCGTCATAAGCCGAATGTAGCTCATAATATCTAAGGATCGAGACAATGGGCGTTAATATGGTTTGTATTCCGAAGGTAACAACAGCGTGCACTGGTCTTCATACCGTCATGAGCCGAACATAGCTCATAATATCTACGGACCGAGACAACGCACGTTAATAGGGTTCGTATTCATAAGGCAACAATAGCGAGCGCTAGTCTTCATACCGTCATGAGCCGGACATAGCTCGTAAATTGGGTCGAAGGCAACTACAACGAGCGCTAGTCTTCAACCAAGTATCACCTTGGAGCGGGACATAGCTCTTTACTGTCATGAGCCAGACATAGTTTATAAGTTACCCCAAGAGTAGGACGAAGCTCTACACCGACATGAGCCGGACATAGCTCATGATGTCCTTTTCGCATATCCTTTAATTTTGCAAACTTATGCTTGTTTTGCAAATGTTTTTCATATATATCTGTTACTGCAAACTTATGCTTGTTTTGCAGGTACCGATGTTAAAAGAGTGGTTTTAGATTGCAGAGCATCTGGAATCATTCTCCGTCCTGACACGTGTACTTTGACTTTCGGTTTTACAAACCTCAGTCAAAGTGCGTAAGGGCTTCTGTAGACACATAATCGTGTCTCCCCATTTAAGTACCCAGTGATGAAACATACCATGGTCTTAATTGGTCCAACCCAAGGGGAGAGCAGTCCGAATAGCCAGGCCCAAAAGTGTTTTTAAAGCATAAAGCCTATTTATTTGCATTAAAGATCCAAAATCCAATTTTAAAGCCCAATTAATTAAACCTGATAATTAATTGTATTTTGAGCCCACAAATTAAATATTTTGATCCCAATCCTTTGAAAATCCTAATTAATTATTCATGATAATTAATTGTATTTATTTATTATTTTAATAAATATTTTCAAAACTAAATAAATATTTTCAAAGATATTTTAAAGTAAAGGATTTTTAAGTTGAAATCAGATTATATCTCGTGAAATAGCTGGTTTTTCCGGATTTAAAGATAAAAGATAAAAATAATCTTTACAAAACCGCGTTAAAAAAGGCTGGCCAGATTAGTGGTGCGTTTGGCGCAGGTTGTGCACTTGGCGCACAGGCTGGATTGCACTCAGTGCACCACCGTGCGCTTGACACGCGGTGGTGCGTCCAGCGCAATCTTTTGCGCTGAGCGCACTGCACTTTCTTATCTTTTATTTTTCAATATTTTCATATAAATAAGCTAATGATTTCCAAATCTAGGGGACACTTTTACACACTCTTTACACCCGAATACTTGCGATCTCTCAAAGCGAAAATACTCTCAAATTCTCATACTTTCATACTTTCATGTCTACAAACACATAAACTCATACTTGCAATCACATAACTTTGATCGATCTTCACAAGTTTTCGTTGAAAGGGCTTCAACATTGCTCCTCCAGAAGGTTGTTATTCCCTCAGACCCAAGCCACACCGGTATATATTCCCGAGGGTCCTTAAATCTTTCTTATTTATTTTATTGAAGTTACTAACGATTTCTTTCAAGATGTAAATCTTTAACAAAAAATCATTCTTTTATACATTCTAATCTCTACTCCTTCTTTCTTATTTTCTTATACTTTTTATGATTGTCCTGCTTATGCTTTCATTACCCACATGTTATTATTGCTAATTAAGACCTAAGAAATTGTTCTAACATTAATCAAATTATTTAGACAACCTATTAAGAACCCCGTAATTTTGATTGCTTAATAAGGTGTCACTAAAAAATAGTCTTTTATGTGCTTAATAAACCAATCTAGACTAATATTTTTGGGGTGCTTGAAAATATTATTTGGTTGTTCTTTTGCATAAAAGTTGCAATGAATCGATATTTAGTAGAGGCGAGTAATGGGCGAACGTGGTTCCTGACCGTGTTTGTACCCTCACCCCGAACTCACTTTTTGGTTCATGACCATTAATGAAGTTATAACGGGGAAACCTAGATTGGATAAGTCCCTAAGATGTCCCTAAGTTTTAAAATATCTAATTAGGTTTATGAGTCTTCCTCTAAAGACTTGTTGGTGCCTTCAAAACGTTTTTTTAATAAAACCTTAACAATGGAGTAGTCAAATACGCGCTCACACCGCGTAGGCGAAATAAAAGCACGCCTACTGTATTCTTAAAGCCCTTCAACTATCGCCATCAACTAATGGGCCATGTATGTGATGGGCCAACAAGTACCAATTCTACATACGAGACTTTTGTAAATATGATGAGCCCACTTTTTTACACTTATATAAATGTTGGGCCAATTTAAATTGATACTTATATAAATGTGAACAATTAAAAATACATTCATTCCCCTCTTCCTTCTTCCAGTTTGTTGAAAACTTATAGTTTCTTCTTCCACATAGACAAACAAACACAACGTCAAACTAACAACTGAGATTTTTCGATTTCATTTACAAGGTATGTAATCTACAACAATATTGTACATTTTGCTTGTTGTAGATATGGTATCTTGTTGGTAGATTATTTGATTTGCATTGTCTATTGAATTTATATCTCTCCTCTCAAAGGGCGAATTTATCAAATCCTCTAGCAACCCACATCAACAATTTAGCAATGTCGTCGTTAGAACAAACGAAAAGGAAAGGAATTGACGGCAATGACAATGAGCAGACCCCAAAACCTAAGATGCGAATAAAGCATACCACTGATGGGTTCAAACGCCGCTGGAAATTGGATAAAAAACAACATGCATCCACCAAATTGGAAAAACAGGTAATTCATCCCACAACCAACATTATCTTCAGTTTCCCTCAGACAACTTTTTTCGTACGAAGTATTTGATTATGTTGATAATAATATTATTTAATATGTTATGTTGATTATTACTAACTTATTAATTTATGTGAAAGTGAATGGTTTGGCATTTAAGAAAATAAAAAGTTTAATTTAATTTATTATGTTACTAAGATCATTAGTAACTTCATAGTTTACGTCAAAGACAAAGTTTTGTCATTAAATCATATAAAAAAATGAATTTAATATAATATTTTAATAATAATATAAATAACTTAATAATATATGTGAAAGTCAAATGTTTGACATTTACTATTTCAGCTTCGACTTTCCAAATAAATTCTGAAATGTATTCCCTTACATCATAGTTACCTACTATGGGATGCGATGTTGGAAAATTCTCCGTATTAATCAGTAGACTAGATAAAAGTCAACGACAATGGGTTAAAGATATGGGCTTCAAGCATTTACTTAGGATCAAAATTAACAGCATGAAACCAAGCTTTGGTCATTGGATAACATCCAAATTTGATCATATGATATTGAGATTCAATATACATGACAATGTCATAGTAAATGTCAACGATGAAATGTTCGGGTTGGTGTTGGGCATCCCTTCTGGACGCCATCTATTTTATCCTGTGCAAAAAAAATGCTTAGATTACAGTGACCTTAAGATCCAATACAAAGAAGAAACATCATATGGTGCAATCAGAGAATCAGAATTGTTCGAAATGGTTTATTCAGAAAATAGTAGGAAACAAGATTTCAAGAGACATTTTGCTTTTGTACTTGTTGGGTGTTCTACTTTGTCCAACTGCAAAACGTGGTTGGATAAGTCCAAAGCACATTTATATGCTTGATAAGGCAAATAATGTACCTGATTAAATTTGGGGCAAATATGTACTTGATTGGCTTGTCCATTACCACGAACAATATGACACAACAAAAGAAGGATATGGCGGTTGCATTCTCTTTTTGTTGGTGAGTTGTAATTATGCATTTGTTTTTTCAAGTCTATAATTTCATGTGTTATTGTACATACCATAGTCTATCACTAATGAAAAGCGCAAAAATATGCAGTTGGTTTACATTGACAGGATTGCACATGGGAGGATTGTCGAATGGAGCCAACAAAAGTGCAGGATAGGATGCTGAGACCAAGAAAATATTGATATGGCTTTGAGATCCGACTTGAAAAACAATGGCGAATACGGAAACTCTCAAGTCAATGAAAATGTAATCTATGGTGCACCTTATCATGCCATTTTAAGACTTTCACTTAAATTGTACTTTGTGTGTTAATTGTAATGTAGTTCTTAATGTTTGTATCTTAGTCAAGAACCATTTGGGCTTGTATAATTTGTAAGGTATAATAGTGCTCCTAATTTGTTATATTGCCCCTTATTTGTTAGATCTTAGAGCCCAACTAAACGAAGACAATATTAATTTACCCATAAAAACATCTAATTACCAACATGTGAATAGAAGGACTGCACACCTTAGTATTATATAAATATATATATACTTCCTCCGTTCCAAAATAAGTGAAACACTTCTCTCATTTATGTGAGAGCTTTTTGAGACAAGTGTTTCACTTATTTTGAAACGGAGGAAGTATATATAGTATCATATTTAGAAAAACAATATCAAATTACAATTATAACAAAATAACTCAAAAGTTCAATGAGCAAACTAAGTTCATTGAATACGTTTACCAGCGTCTGCTCCTTTAAAACACCCTTTCACCGTCCTCCATTCTTCATCTTTCTAGAAATAAAAATAAAAGAAAGAGAGATAAATTGTCGTGTTCCAAAATCAATTCCCAAATAAGAATTCACTTGGGTTAGAATGAAGATGTGCAAATGCAACCCTCCAAAAATGGCAGAGATTCGTTTTTCGGACACCATAAGTAATCCAGAGAGGGCATATTACAAGTGCAGAGTATGCGAGTTTTTTTTGCATGGGTGAATGAGCAAGATGTTAATGAAGAGGTGGCAGAAATTTTAAAGGAGATCCGTGGATTAACTAGGTATATCAGAAGAGTTGCTTAGATAGCAATAATTATGATCTTCATTGTTGTTGTAATCTCTCTAAAATGATGAACTTCATTGTTGTGAAAGGTTATGTCATGTCAAAATTATAATGTTTGAATGACTTATATTTCAAATGTTTTATATCCAAATTATTATTATCAATAAACAATGGGTGTATTTTTATATATGTTCATAATCAGCTTTGTCCTTCACTGTTTTTTTTAAGGAAATTTAGTACAAAAACTAAGCCCAAGATGATGAATATAAAAAGGAAATTTCTACATGGTGGTCTTCTACTTTCGGTTTTTCTACTTGGTGGCATACCAAAAAAAAATTTATACTAAGTGACCTCCTACTTTGACTAATTATACTTAGTGGCCTTAATTCACTTAAAACCTAGCTAACCCATAATTTAAAGTAAATTTACTAACCTACCCCTATTGATTCACAAAGGCAGCATTTGGGAGGCATGCAACCAGAAGTACAGCACAAATTATTATTTTTCTCTAGTGCTTGTTATTGTTGGTTCTAGAGAACTTTTATCTTCACTGCTTGTTGCAAAGAAAGAGTGGTAGAGAAGATAATCTGTTTAAAGTGCCCTGTTTTTCTTGAATACCCCTCAACTACCAGCACCAATGTCCTCAATCCTCCTCACAAGCCACCCGCCACAGCATGTCACACCGTCTATTCCCATGACAAGCATTGATACCAAGGATATTATTGAAATAAACAATTAAAAAGTGTTGATGTGACACCAACATACTTTATTATAGGTATAAGAAAATTCATATAAATGAGTTGTCTACTGTAGATTTTCATAGAACACAGAATAATCTAGAAGCAACAAGTATCGATCAAAAGATGGATGTAACCATGAATTGGGAGAACATAAAACACAAAATTCAAAATTCAAATTTGAAGAAGATTCAACGTAATTAATTGATCTTCTTCAGTAGTTCAATAAATCGCAATGTAATCAAATAAACATATTTCTACTGTAAAGAGAGAGAGCTAGGTTAGTAACTAGGGGGTAGATTAGTAAATTTACTTTAAATGATGGGTTAGTTAGGTTTTAAGTGAATTAAGGCTACTAAGTATAATTAGTCAAAGTCGGAGGTCACTTGGTATAATTTTTTTTTTGCCTGCCACCAAGTAGAAATACCCAAAGTAGGAGGCTACCATGTAAAATTTTCCTAAAAAAATCACAATTAGTTGTGGGAAAAGTAATATAGGGAAAGTAATAAATTTAAAATGAAAAAATAAAGATGATCTAAAAACAGAGGTCGATTTTTTTTCCCCCTACCACTACATATATTTTACCCTGCCCAAGAATCGAACCCAAGTTAGCAAATATATAGCAAGTGGAAGCAGTAACCAAGTTACCCGGTATCAGCACATTTTTCATCTTGCAATAAAATATATTTTTGTATGAGGAAAAACCCAAATATACTTGTATGAGGAAAAAACCTTCAAAAATATTGTGATACGAACTCAAATATTCTGTTAATAATAAAATACGTAACTAGTTCTAGACAACTTTGAATCCCCAAATCCATTATAGATGCTTTCATTTCTTGACGTTCATGTTCTAAATGTTCATCTGCAATTCCAAATGTTCAACTTAAATATACGAGAATCCATATGCTACGTACACTTCAATTCTTGGATATTAATTCGTGAACTAAAAATTTTAATTGGAATATATGAAAAATTAATTTGTAAATCCAAATGTTCAACCCATAAATCCCGACATCTAATTAATCGAAATAATGAGATATAATCCTGACAACTAATTCTAGCTACAATTCCATTAAGAATTCCAGCCACTAAGTCAGTTCAAATTCCAGCGACTTTGTCAGTGGAGAGAATGGTGGAGAGAGAGAATGTTAAGGATTCTAGCCACTAAAAATTTCGGCGACTTCGTCAGTGGAGATAATGGCGAGGAGAGAGAATGGTAAAAATTCCGGCCATTAATTCACAGGACCCACAAAATTTCCACACGAATTTCAGGCACGATTTCTGACGACGTTTTAACAAAAATTATCCAACCACAAAGTTCGGTAGATTTTTGGTGCATGGGTTTAGGAGAGTGAAGAAGTTGGAAATATGAAAGATAATTTTTCTGAGGTGAGAAAATGGTGAGGAGAGAGAAAAAATTCATTGGATTAAGTACCATTCAATGACCTTGGCACCACAACAAAATTTGATATTCAAATTCAAAATAATTCAGATTTTGGTTTGAAATTCAAATGAAAATTTCAAATTAGTGGATTTTGTATCCCACTAGTTTTGGCCAATCAAATCACTTGTGTATGTTGACCCTACATACACCTTGTGTATGTGGAGATTGAGTTGGTGGAGTAGTGACATTTCTTTCTGCCTCATATTCCTCTCCTATTATTTACTATCGTAAATACTTCTAAAATTGACCTAAATACTAGGAGGTCTCACAAAATATTCCATGAATACAGGGCGGGATTTAGTCGTCCACTTTCTTTTTTTAACTGTTTTCCACTAGCATATGAGAGAGTATAATGATGTTAAATTTGTATCAGTGACTATTTTTAAGATATTAACTTTTTCTATATTTTGATAAAATAAAAAATTATTTAGAATAATCCCAACTATTAGTCAGTAATTTAATGTTGTTAAAGTTGGGGGTGTTTAACAAAAAACATAAACGTAAAACTGTACCGTAAAAACAAAAGAACGGAACTAAATTTTCGTAACACACAAAAATTAAACAAAAATGATTTGGTCCAAATCGATAAAGACTGAAAAAACTATCGGTTAAACATTTCGGTACGGTTAATGCAAAATGATCAATTGAAAAAACCGAAATAATTTTCTAATATATAAATGTTCTTAGTTTGCAATGTGGGCAAAAAGAAAAACTTAATGATACGCTGAGCTACCGGTAGTCTCCCAAATTTTATTTTTATGTAGGTTAAAAGGCCCTATCAGGCTTGAACCTCTCATAGGTCAATCCGGCACGGGGTTAACAGGCTAGACATATTAGAATGGATTATGGAGGGGAAGGATAAGAGGATCCCCTCTTCCAAAAGCACCCCTAGTGAGGATTCAACCCCCCAACCTTCAGATAAGAAGGTTCCCTCCTTTTCACTAGGCCAAACTTAGCATGGTCTGCCAGTCTACAATTGCCTTCGATTATTTTTCACTAAATACTATAGTAGGCTAATGCTGTTGTACTTGTTGGCTCATAGCTGTGGACTGTGGGTTAATAAGTTAACCTTACCCCCTAGAAAAAGCAAGCATAAAGAAACTCAACTTCCCTTTCCTAATTACAGTACCATCTTTGGATAACATATCAAGTTTTGTTTGAATCCATAATTTTTGAAGTTTAAACAAATGTAAACTTTTCTAAACTTTTGGTTGGTTTAATAGTTGCCATTGCCAACTTTCAACTATATAGTTGATGTGATCTGATTTTTTCTTTTTACTTGATTATTGATTTTTTTTTCTTTGAATTTTTTCCCTAAATAATGTAAAGGGGAGTATTAATTTCTCATATGCGCCAAACTTCAATTTAATTCCCGGCATACCGTCCACGTAGGACAGCATGCCAGAATATTTTTTTTTATTTTCGGCAAAACAAACCACTACCCAGAGTAGCGGTTAACTTTAAATTAAGCCACTACTCAAGGTAGCGGTTTACACCGATAAATCGCCACTGAGAGAAAAAGGAGAAAATGTGCGCCACGCAGACGCGGTGCGTCCCGCGCACTTGCGCCCATCGCAGGCCTGCTGCGCGCCGCGCAGCCTCGTGTGCGGGACGCACCGTGTCTGTGTGGCGCACATTTTCTCCTTTTTACTTGTATTGCTCCTGTTCAGTAATGAACCGCTATTTAAAGTAGCGATTTATAGTGTCTTATAGCTTGTCTTAGGGACACAATATAACCACTATTTCAAGTAGCGGTCAACTTCGGTGAAACATTATTGGTATTGGTTTGAGTAAAAAATAAAAAATCTGACGTGTTGTTCTACGTGGACGGTATCCATGGAATTAATACTCCCTTTAACATTATTTATGGAAAAAATTCTTCTTTCTTTGCATTCATACTTGACATCCTTATTTCACAAACATTCAATACTCTTACCCCTTTATTACCGCCTATCAAACACATAATTACTGTTCCTCTTGTCATAACCACCCTTTCGTAACAACCCTTAGTTTCATGTTTAAATCCCTAATCCCATATCAACTTTTAAATTGATCAATATTTAAAAAAAAATACAGAAACTTCGTCATATCAATAATTATGATGAGATAAAGCATTGTTGAATTTCCTCTTAAATATTAGCTATATCATTCCTCCTTTTGCTATGATCATGTTTTTTGTCCTCCAGGGGAAAGAAATGCTATGGAACAAAACTGAAAAAGTGAATGAACAAAGTACAAACCCAGAAAACCATAGGACATATACAGAGCAAAGGTTAACATATACCTATACATAACGTAAAAAACTCCGGTTATTGCTGTTATTTGCAGGCTGCAGCTCTATGCTCAGAAAACTGGATACACACAATTGCTCTTTCTCCCAGGCCCACGGCACCATTTCCAGTTACAATAGCAGACGTCAAAAAAAAGCATGCCAGCTCCAAATTCAATGTTTCTTCTTCAGGCTGAGGCGCACACACAACATGCTTCATGAATATACATTAACTTGTCAACATACAAACAGGGAAATTAATGCCATAACTTAAGCAGCAATCTGTGTTTTGGAAGTTGCGTAATGGTTAGACATCACCAGTTACACAGTCACTTTTGATTGATTCCTAGGTTTTCAGCACCTGGAAGAGGAATCATAAAAACAAATTTAATTTCAGAATAGATTAGAAAAAGATATGAAATCAAGTAACAATACGCAATAATGCAATCTTACCTTCAATGTGAAATCCAGGTAGTGAATGCTACCAAGGGAAGCATAATCAACAATCCGTGATTCACAAAAGTTTCAATATCATCAATGCTATCGAGCGTCTTTTGCAGATTACCCCATAAACGATGAACAGGGCAAACCTGATCCTGCAAAGTACCAATAATTTTCCTCAGACTCATCATGGAGACATCAATAGAAACTTGCAACTTTCAAATGGTCATTTGAGTTCACTGAAAATCATTAAAATTGCTTTACCAAAGACTTGGAGGTATTATCTAAACCACTGTCAGCTAGCTCTCTATGTTTCTGCAAGTCAGCTGACTGTTTTAGTGGCATCCTGAGTATATCCTTCCTATAATCCTTGCTTGAGAATGCTTTATAAGCTGACTCTGTATGAATTGTTTCCATGACTGAACCGAAGAAGTTTGTTACAGGAACCTGAAGACGGCAGGAGAGTAAGTCAGTAAGCCTAGTGATGGCGGCACCAAGAAATGTACAGAGGTTCTCATTTCGACAAAATGTTCTGAACAGTGGATAAAAATTAAATCAAGACTACAAATTTTTTATTAGATGGGGAATTAAAGATCTATACTCTGTCTTCTCCTCCCCTACCCTAAAGAGAAGGGAAAATGGGAATCTTTAACTTGCAGTAGCCAGGATTTGAAGCTGAATCTTCCATGCTAGTTAGTTGTTTGTAAAAATAGTAAAGCAAAGAGATCTTTTGTGCAGAAAGTGGTAAACCAAGTTCTGGCTAGCAAGTGGAAACCATGAGCATCTAATCAAACAAAACCTCAGGCAGAAAGTGGGATGTTGTCCTACACCACTATGAGTATTTAAGTAAAATAAACCTCAGGGAGAAAGTGGTATGTTGTCCTACCGTCACTAGCCTGACAAGCATACCATAGAAAAAGTATATCCAATAGGTGCAGATCACATACCTCTTCTAAATTGCGCTTGTATAGATCAGTTCGGTAATATGCAGTGGACATCAGCAAATTTGGGTTGTAAGAACCAAATAAACTGCCAAAGAAGAAATTGTGTAATGTTATAATCAACAGTAAGTATATTTTAGCCCGTGCATTGTTAGTCATGTAATATTTAGAACTTGTAAAGATATATCTATTGAGATAAAGTTCTTGCATATTTATTGTTGATGATATGACTTGCCATAAATCAACAAGAATCGCTGAATAGATAAAGTTGAAAACATGAAGCAATGCTACTAAAAAAAAGTCCAGGATCATGCATAATTTGAATATCCAAACGGATCTTTCAATATGTGGGCTATTATTCAACCATTGGAGTTTTAATTTATGGAAAAACTACACCAGCTTCAAAAAATTTCATCTTGTACAATAATTGAGATTCTTTTAGATGTCTCAATTTAGTTGAGGTTCTTAAGTCTTTTTATAATGAAGGGAATGCTGAAATGTGTACTTAAATGAGCAGGTTTAAGAATAATAAATGAAAGCAGGAAACCTATGAGAAATTTAGTGAAGTAATCCCATAAAGAGTGTCGATTGTGTTCATATTTTAATTTAAAAAGGATTTGGAAAGAGGGAGAAGAAATCAAGCTAAATCTTAAAAAAAAAAAGAGCGGGTGGGAGGGGGGGAGATAGTAAGAGATTATATGGGAGAGGGACATATATCCCTTTGGCCTTTTGTTTTTAGATACTATATAGATGAAGGATACATCAAATGGGTGGAGATAAACACTAGAATCTACTACATGTGGGACTAAAAATGTTGAAGTCATGCATTTGACAAGCAAACATCAGGGGAAGCTCTTGTGGCATCTTAGACGGAATTCTACCAGTCACCTGTTAGGCTACACTTAGTTAACCGCTAAACCTTCTAACTAAAGGAACCCAATGAGAAAGAGCTTCATTTGAGTGAAAAACTAAAATGTTGATGCCGAACTAGCAGGTCAAAATAAAAGGCATGACATAAGGGTTGCAGCTTCCAAACTTAAAAAAATATATAAACACAACCTTCCATTCTAGGACTATTAACATACCACACCCTTATAGTTTTCTTCTTCATAGTTACAAATTAAACAAAAAGTTCAAAATCTACTCCTTCCATTTCTTTAGTTGTTCCACTTTGAATTTAGTTTGCACTATTCACATATGACATATGTCACTTTGACCATATTTTTTTACAAATATATAAAAGTAAATGTTTGTTCTTTCTCTATTGCATCACAGGGGATTTCACGCTCGCCAATGCACACATTTGATACAAAAATTTGAATAGTTGATAGTTTGAAAATGGATATACATTGAGATAAATTCAACATCTTAAGTACTAATATTTCTTTTTATATACTTCCTCCATATTTTTCTTCATTGCATCATTTGGAGTTTTGCGCTAGTCAATGCACAACTTTAACCATTAATATCTCTAATTATATTTTACTAAAAATTACAAAAACCGGTACTGAACATAACAAGACCACGCATGAGTATAATTTTCCTTGCGTTTAAATCACAAAAGCTGGTCAAACAAAGGAGAGTGTGTGAATAGTGTAAAAGTCCAAATGATGCAATAATGAAAACACGGAGGAAGTATTAGTCAAACAGTTCTAGTCAAAGCTCGTACATTTATAATGTAAAAGTCAAAAAGATGTAACAAGAATAAATAAAAAATTACAGCGATAGTATTATGTAAGATATAGAATTTGTCTCTTATGTATAGTTTTACAATCTTACTTTTTTTATTTTTTTACTAATAGGTAACTAGAGATTTTGTTTATTGGCAAGCATCTCAAGTCAAAGTGGAACAGCTAAACAAGGGAATATGTGGTTAGTTGTAGAACAAAAAAGGTAGATACAATCTACAACATGATATACAAATACAGTCTATAGAAGATTACTTTCCACATACCTGTTCAAAGAGGCATTGTCATACATATTTAGCCTCTCGAAGAAAGCAAGCGTATAATACGTAAAGCGATCTACAACAGAAACACCAACCTGAAACAGAGGATTTGTTAGTAAAAAAACATCTTTACATACTCCCTTACAACTAAGCACTTAATCAAGGGTAAGTATACGTTGCCACAGCTCCATGTATAGTAAGCTTTGATAAATGCCAGAAAACAACATGAAATGCTCAAAATCTGTACTTACATCAGAATCCAAGTGGTGAGAATAAGAATTTTCCCCTTTCCTACTGCTGCCAATTGCCAAAACACCAGGTGACTGAAGCTGCAAGGTGAAAAACTACATTATGCTCCAAAAATGTGGAATGCGTCATCGAAGGTTTATACACATTGCATAAGCCCTTCCCCAACTCGCAAATAGAAAGGGAGGCGAGGAGGAATGGAATAAAAAAGAGAAGGGAGACAAGACACAATACAGAAGAAATTCAGGGATCATACATCTTCAACAAAACCTCGTATAACCTAAAGAGATCAGTGGAGGTAAATATCAAGTACAAGCAAATATAGAGTGGGTCTGGGAGGACCGAAAGCAAGCTCAATAGGGCAACATGTGTGTTTGGCAAGGCTACGAGTGAAACGAGAAAAATCAGATTCTGGAATTTTTTATGTTCAATGTCTTTGTTATGTCGTAACTTTTTTTTATCAGGATTCTAGTTTATTGATTCCTAATTGTTGCAGGTATTTTAGGGTAGAACGTTTGATTCCTTGAAAGATGTATAGTTCTATATAACAGTAGATTTAGAATACTCCTAGGTTATGTAGTAGGATTACATAGCTCATATAAAGACGTCATGGAACATTGTTTTTTTGTCACCAATAAGATCTGCCAAGGATTTGTGTTTTGTGACAGAAGGCAAGAATACAGAGACCAGAGTCAATGAGATGACGTGCACAGACATAGACTAATTGCAAACCTGATTAAAAAGAGTGGCAGCTTGGCAAGTGTCAACCATTATCAAAAGCTCCTTGAATCTGCAAGAGATCAAAACCCGGTTACTTTAGAATCTTAAAGTTCCAATGTTTACATCTAATCATACTTAGAAGAAACAGCATCTTCAGATCTAACAAGTTAATATCAACTTCAGAAATCATATTCCA